>JACVVK020000556.1:265000-329128 GCA_018292915.2 Batillaria attramentaria | reverse complement strand
ACACACACACACACACACACACACAGAGGTACTGACATGCAAAGCCGTGCGGCAAAATACACAAGGGGTGCATAAATTTATCATTAGATCAGTGACTGCTGATTAACCTTTCCTTCGTTATTGTATCTCTTGTGCATGCTTGCTTGTTGCGATATTCTGGAACCGAAGTCAGCCAATTATGGTGTTTTGGGCAAAGTAATACGAGTCTCTTGCCCCACTTGCCTATTGCGAAATACTCCACCACGAACACTCCTATAACTGATAACACCAAACCGGCACACACACACACACACACACACACACACACACACACACACACATTGCATAACGAAGACTTGCTAACACCAAAGACCGTAGATAATTTATCTACGGTCTTTGCTAACACGGAAGGCTTCAGGTTGTATAAAATACACGTTTTTTACGCAACAGATTAAATTCCGTAGCCTTACTTGTGGACTAAGTATTTATGTAAACTTCAAGCTCTCAGTCCGTGAGAACTGAGATAGGTAAAATAATTACCAGAGACAAACATGAATGTGTCCAGTTCTATTGCTGTGGCCGTTGCCTACACAACTGGCTTGAGGGTGAACTAGACACTAGGAAAGGGTGTGTCAGGTACGAACAGGTGATGGCTCGTACGCCTCGCACCGTCTTCGCTGCTACTCATTTACAAAAGCTGTCGGGTTCGGGCACGTGGCACATCAGGTTCATCGCCGTCAGTGGACCCCAGTTTCCACACAGCCATAGTGGTCAGCATCGCGGAACAAGATCCATCGTGACGGTCACATCCTCACATCATGCAGTCTTCCCCAACCCGGAGTGCTTTGCTATCAGTTTTAAAACACCTTTTATCCATATTATTCATCATGGAATTGGATGTACGGAGTGTAACACAAATTACGCCGTGGAAGCTTTGCGGGGAGAAAGATAAATCCCAGTATCCCGTTACATGCATAAACAAGTCCTCTGATTTTGATGGTTTTAAACTGTTTTTATGTATATAATTATGTATTTATATTTGCTTAAAAAAGGGAATCTGTGTATCGGCCCTCGTCGTCCGTCCGTCTGTCTGTGTGGACGTCGTCAAGTTCACATTTAAGCATAATCATAATAAAACTGACGTTGAAATTTTTAATCATTCGGGCAACCTCACGTACCAGATCAAACCAAACCAAGTCTTTTGACTGACCTGCCCAAATGTCAATGTCACAGTTTTTCGCAAAATTCCTCAATTCATGCAGGCAACCCTCAAAGTAGTAAAAATCACTCACTCATGGGAGTCATGTCTCTTTGACGGAATCTTCGCTGACAGTAATGACTGGCCCTGAGACTGGTGTATTGGACTAAACACAGGCAGCGTCTCAGAAACCACGCACTGGTAAAGTTTTGGGGCCACGAGTGAGCCATAAATGTTTTTGTCGTTGTAGACTAGTTGCAACATGCACCAAATTTGTGATGGCTGCATGCAGCCAGTACATTCTAAGTATGGTGAAGGTCTTGACCGGTTCTTCTACGAGAATATATGCGACCTCCGTAACAAAATAACTATTCTTTTGCTTTGGAGACTAAGTCTCCATCATGTGCATACTTGATACATTCTGATTTAACCTTCCGGCTACGTCGCTAAAAAAACTTCTTAGTCCTACATCGTGTAAAACAACTTACCCATGGTTTTTAAATAGGTAATTTTCGACTTATTCCTAGTCCTACGTCGTGGGAAACAAATTACCAATGGTTTTTATATAGGCAGATTGCAGCTTATTCCTAGTCCTACATCGTGGGAAACAAATTACCCATGGTTTTAGAAAGGTAAATTTCAACTTATTCCTAGTCCTACATCGTGGGAAACAAATTACCCATGGTTTTTATATAGGCAATTCACAACTTATTCTTATTTATTGTTTAATTACTCTGCTAATACAAGTTAAACAACACAATTTTTGGCATGAACATAGTCAAACCATTTATTGACAAAGTCATGACAAAGGTGTGACATAAATATTGACCGAGATACGTTCATCTAAAGCAATGTGTGTGCAACTTTTTTACCCACGACGTAGCCGGAAGGTTAACGTCAAATTTCGCGATAAAGCCATCGTGCGAGATTCCAGTGGTGGTAATTTCTTGCGGGGTCTTTACTTCCCGGTGGTTATTGGAAATGTGGAGATAGATCTGTGTAATACTTACAAGCCGGATCGCAGGTGACTTTGTCTAATGTACCGAACGTGCTGGGTAAGCTTCAGTCTCCAGACACTGAATTGCCAAATCGTGTGTGTGTGTGTGTCTTGCGCGAGGGAGTCGTGTGTGATGTGCGTGTGAACTGTAGGAGCGTGTGTGAGAGTGTGTGTGTGTGTGTGTGAAAGAGAGATCAGTAGTCTGCAAACACTGTTAATGCCAGATACCGAACTAATTCAATGGTCCGTATAGTATCGTTTCAACCACAGCAGCTAGAGATTTACCTATGTGCTTCTTGCGCGGCGTAAATAACTAACGAACCAACCTACGTACTTTCTATCCGTCACACAATCTGCTTGCAGTAGGTTGCAATGGAGTAGTTTACTGTGGGCACATTGTGAAACCAACCATCAGATTCCACCTTGCCAGCGTGTTCAATAGTCGACCGATGATAGCATTCCCGGCGACCTACGTTTCTAATGTGGGACCCAACGTGTATAATGTCACTGTGTAGTGTAACAAGTATGACGTAAGGGATCAAAACGTTAGCGACGAACGACGAGACGGTGACATTCCAGACTGTAATCGATCAGATGGCTGTGGCGCCGGTAGTGGTACAGCCAACTTCCAACCAACGTGCGTGTGCAGTACTACTACAACCCTGTTCCGGGTCCGTCGCTAAATCTAGGCTCCTGCGTCGACGCCCAAGTCGGGCTAATCGACACCGAGCCGAGCTAAGTGATACCTAAGAAGGAAAAAAAAAAAAAAAAAAACGGTGACAAGGAAAGCGGACAGTTGCGAACAACTTTGAGGTCCCCGTGTTATTTCACAGTGTGCACAGAAGCACTGTACATTTAATAATAATAATAATAATGAGTATTGTATAGGCGCTTTACCCTGAATCGGCTCAAAGCGCCGCGAACTGAACCCAACACGCACGCTCTCGTGAATCACGCATTCTCTCACACACTGGACATAAACACATTACAATCACGTGGTACGAAGGGCCAGCTCAGCTATTTAAATTTCGGAATTTAGAATTTCAGCCTGTCAAGATTATTGCCTGCATGAGTTGTCTTCCTTGTCGAACAAACACGCATTTTTCGTGGCAGAGCACAAAGCTGCCACGAAAAATGCATGCATGCTGAGGGTCTGTGTGTGCACGGGGGACAACTCATGCAGGCAATAATCTCGAAACAGGCTGAAAATGTAGGCTGTGCTGGTGAATGCGGCGGTTTTCACCGCTTCTGTGGACACTGTGAAATAACATGGGGGCCTCAAAGTTGTTCAAGCCACAACGGTCCACTTTCCTTGTCACCGAGTATTTTCAATTTTTTTTTTTTTTCCTTCTTACTAGAATCTTTGGCGTCACTTAGCTCGGTTCGGTCTCAGTTAGCCCGACCTGGGCGTCGTCGTAGGGGCATAGAGTTAGCGACGGGGCCCGGGACAGGGTTGGATACTATTACAGACGACAAAGCGTAGGCAAACACGCAGCTTCAGTTGTGCTATATATTGCTGCATGTGATCGATCGATTATGGTGCGACAGAAGTATCTGCCGGCTGAGAGTCTGGTAGTGACGTTGTTGCAGACAAGCGCCCAAAAAAAGGTCCGACTTGGAGGCCCTGTGATTTCTCAGTCTTCAATCAAGTTCAATAATGCCTCTCGTGGCATACATCGGTATCACTGTACACCTTCGTGCTGGCCTGGGGCCGTCTCTTGGCAACACCTGGTCTGCGCATTCCGCTTGGCAGTTGTCTACAGTCTTTGTTTCTCCCTACAGTTCCGTGCATTGGTCGTTTCTGACAGCTCTACGCATTGCATTCACACCCCTCTCGGAGGCAAACGGACAATAACTGAGCCTTTCAAAATTTACCAGTAAAGACCGTGATTCTATAGGTTGAAAACAGCAGTACCGGCCGAAATGCTCTCAGAGCGAAAGGACAAATGGATAACTTCACGACAACATGATTGCTAAAAGAGTAAACAACACAACTTTTACTGACTGTAGTTAAGTTATACTACACACAAGAAAGACCTTGCTTACACTTATACCGACGTGCTGCCACTGCAGTCCCTACACTACATGCGAATCTAATGCGAATCCACAGCAAGCATACAGAGACTTCACACTTCCCTATGCCTGTCTGCAAGCTGTAGGACACGAACACAGAAATGCGGTGAAACTTGCACTTTGTCCATTTCCTTCACCCTTGCTTCAAGTGACATCAGTGAAGTGGTTCTTGTAGTTCTTTTAGCTCTGAAAGCGCTTCGACGGCTCACTGAGGAATAAGTGTTTTACTACTGTTTACTACTATTATCCATTAGAAGTGATAGTAGTCGTATGTTGACCCGTCTTCGGCTGATTTATTTCGTTGCTGGTTGGTGAAAAGAACGTGAAAACACATCTTGTGTCGCCGGCTGATCCGCGTGTAAATGAGACCTCCTTGTCTCTTACGTATAAGATTGAGACAGAATCATTGGAACCTTGCAATACGTTTGCAACGGAAGCCAGTCCTGTCTTCTGTATCGCCGAGTGCAGCCAAGTGGTCTTTCTGCACCAGCGCAGACTACTGAGGCTGAAAAATTCGCGAACTAAGGAACTAAGTGGCAGTCTTATAACCGTCTCTTACCTGGGGATCCTGCCCACCAACATACCTGTTTACAAGCGCATGTACAAAGTCAGACACACACATATGCAAACCCGCCGCCCTTCCC
Source organism: Batillaria attramentaria (assembly GCA_018292915.2). NCBI lineage: Eukaryota > Metazoa > Mollusca > Gastropoda > Batillariidae > Batillaria > Batillaria attramentaria. The sequence continues at coordinate 324,237 of JACVVK020000556.1, read as the reverse complement.
CTCCCCGCCCCTTCATTTATTTATTTTTAAATTTGTTTTCAAGGGCTCTTCGTAGCAGCATGTTCAGGTTTGTTCTCCCCTCGACTGACTTTCCGCCGCCCACAAAAACAAAGGGAAAACATTGCAGGCCGGTTAGCCTAATTGATAACGACGGTCAACGCTACAGTCTACACACTCGTAAATATATATGCAGTCGCCCTCGTTTTGAGTGGAAAAGGGCGTTAAAAGACATACTCTGGAGCACGATTTTTAACGAACTTGGCAATAGAAAGCTGTTTAAAAAAAAACAACAAAAAAAACAAAACACGCAATACAGCGGTTTTCACACCTCAAACCCTCGTAGTAGCTGTTTTTTTTTAATGCCTCAAAAGATGCTTTGTCTCATCTGTAATTGGGAAGTATAGAACAATCCCGTAAGATAACGTAGGATGTCATCGTTGTGTAGGTACAAGGCGTAGCCCGGCCTACAACGCGTGTTCAGCTACCTCGCCCCGACATTCTGTAACTCGCTGCCTTCTGCCCTCCGTGATGTCCCCACACTGTCAGCCTTGAAATCTCAACTCAAAACATACTTGTTCTGTCAGGCTTTCCATTGATAACTGGAACCCTTTGTCCGTGTTCATGTGTGGGTTCGTGCGTGCGTATGTGTGTGTGGGTGTGTGCGCTCTGAGTCTGTCCTTCACAGACGGGCGCCTTATAAGTATGATGTATTATTATTATTATTATTATTACAAAGTCGCCACACCTGTGATTAGAGTGTCAGTCATGCCTGAGGGAAGCAGCTCAAAGGGGAACGACTTTGGTACAATGAAAAATTAAAATTTATTCCAACCAGAACGTTTAATTGCTCCGGTGCAGCACCCCCGCATGCACAATTACAACGCATCAAAACGTAAGTGACGTAAACAAGCGGGACATACGACACGAGGTCATTTGTCTTAGGTGATGCATTTGTTTTTGCCTGCGCAAAGGGGCCCGGGAAAGGTTACGTGATTTTTGACCGTGACATTCTTCACCGGCCATAACGTCAATCTTGACCGTGATGCCAAGATGGCTGATGGCTTCAAGAGTGAAAGAGCACGGGATGGATCACTGACTTCAATGCATTCACGTTGTGGCGGTCTGCGATGCACAACTAAAAGGAAGTGGACCGCGTACAATTCGACGCTACTAAAACAATGTTTATTGTGAAATTATACACTATAGGGGTGAACTGGTGGTAGAAATCCGACCCCAGTCTGGCGAGCAGTAGGAGATCATCAGTCACGCTGGTTTCCATGGTTTCGTAAGCCTACACTAACATGACATCACATTTTGGAAATTTCGGACAGGTGAGCTGAAGGGATTTTCGTTGAACTGACTTGAATACTCCGTTCCGCGTGATCATTTTAGGGTTTTCTGTTCAAGAAGACCAGAAACTGCGATTGTTGAGCCCCATATGAGGTTCCTCACTTGGACTTCAACACACCTTCTCTGTTCCCCCCCCCCCCCCCCAAAAAAAAAAATAAAAAAATAAAAAAATAAATAAATAAATAAATACATAAAAATGAACAGAACAAAAAACACATGCAAACAAAAAACCACACACACACACACACACACACACACACACACACACACACACACACACAAAACTAACAGACGAGTCGTATAGTTGCTGTTCAAGTCGTGGGCGTGATGCAACACCTGAATCGCTTTTTTTTACGTTCCAAAACCATGGTTGTAAAACTGCAAAAACAAATGGCTGGTTGGCGGAGGTGGTTCGCCAATAAACGTCTGGCTATTCCTCTCAAGTCTTCTCTCACGCAAACGCGCGTTTCTGTAATAAGTGATACAAACTGCGTTAGGCAAGGGAAAAGGGTAGAGATCGTTTTTAGCTGATTGTCTTTTGATATGAAATGGTAAAGCAGGACTTTTGATTCGTGGAAACTACAATCGGACAAAACGTTCTGGCTGACGGTAAAAGTACAGGACAAGTGTCCCGAGTATCGTCCTCGGTGGCGCAGAAATGATCGGACATATGTCCGCCTTTGCTAGAAACGAACACTTTGAAAATGATTGTTTTTATGACTGATGTCCGACGAAGATTTGAAACCCTTGTATAACCGAGAGAACACTGTAGGTACGATCATGTCAGACCTTTCAAACAAACAAAAAAACAACCACCACCAAGAAACAAAAACAAACAAACAACAACAAAACACGAAGACAAGAAGTTAAAAATTCGTCATACCGATGACAAGTCCTCGAGTCATCATTTTCAATGATAATAACTTAGGATTGACGGAACGGAAGGGGGTCCGTCTTCCGCAAACCATGAACAAACCGACTAAGTAATGTTCGCAATTTTGTACCGATCGGGTGTGAATCGAAGTTCCAAGACAATGCCTCATGATAATCTCAGTATCAACGCCTTCGCCAAACTTCGTGGTTGTCACTTCAGTTATCAACCGTATTGCAAGTTATTTCGCAGCATCTTTCATACATTTCATTGAATGAGTAGTAAAATGACAAACATTAATTGCGTGTTTCTATCCAAAAAAACAAAACAAAAAAAAACACAAAAAACCCGAGTAAAATCGATCGATACCATGGAAACCAGTGAAGTGAGTGTGTGTGTGCGTGTGTGTGTGTGTGTATTGGAAACGCCTAAAAAGTCAGTGGAACAAAAGCTCGAACAGTGCAAAAGAGGATAAATTCATAAAACCGTGACGATATTAAAACCATAAAGAATATTCCATTTACGGCTGACTGAACCAACACGTTTAAGTATGATCCTTAACTGACTGCCTCTGGCGTCATGCTTATCCAAACATTTTGAAGTGAGAAAACTTCTGAGTAAGCTTCCTGTCGATCTTCCCATTCCTCCACTAGTAACGATTGCTGACCTTGGCCAGGTCGACCATGAACCTAACCCGGCTATCGTCGGTAACGTCCACGTCACGTGACTGGAGATTTCCAATCAAAATATCTTTGCCATAAATGATAATAAATGCGGTTTGGTGTTCGACAGCGGCACTATACAACACCTTTCATCGCGGTACGATTCCGGCCTGAGCTGGAGCTGTATTTGAATTGCACAGTCCCAACCGATCAGGTGCCTCCGGGTGGTTACAACAGTGCCTGAAGACAGCACAAGCGTGCGGGGAATAGGGACGGCTGCCCTAACTGAATTGTCCAGTTGAGCACCATTCAGTCCAGACGGGCAGGCAATTCCGTCATGTTTGACTGTTTGTCCTCGACTGTTGTGACTGATGGACACGTTGCACTCCGGCAGTGGCGGATCCAATTCATTATTATATCGGCCCCCAGAAGGGACTGCGGCGAGTCTCCACCGGCTCGCCTGGCAATACTGAATAGTGCACATCCTATCATTATTTTCGCGCCCCTCAAAACTTCGATTCAGAAACATCCGTTTTTTCTAGACTGCCTTTTTTTCTTAAAATGGTTTTTCGTGAGCATGTCAGTTGAGCACCTACACGGACTACGGGAAAACACTGTTTGGCATGTATCGCAGTCACTCAGTGTTGACCGAGTTGCATCTTTTGGTAGTAGGTGAGCGGTGGAAATAGGCGTCGACGAAATCGGTATTTACGTACTCCAGAAGGGCTCCTTACTAGTGTTTTCTAGACACTGGCTGCACCCTTCACTTCTCTAGGTTACTTGGATCCCGTTGTTTTCGATGTTCAGGACTCGGTGAAGGCGTTTTCAGTGCTAAATCGGTGCAACACAAAGTCACAATTAAAAAAAAAAAAAAGATACTGATTACTTTCAAGACAGATAAAAACAAAACGAAACACAACAACAAAGAAATACCATGCAAAACTTCATGCGACTGCACTGAGATCCGCAACACAACCGTTCACGATAACATCACTGTTCACGCAGACAAGAGTATGGAGGACTGGTTGATGACGATTCCGATAGTCCGGGTCGTCCATGTGCGCGCTGTCTTTGGAGGCGTGTCTAGTGGGCGATGTCTGGCTGGAGCAAATATTCCAACTCCGTCCAAAAAAAAAAAAAAAAAGTTTTTTTTTTCACTGTAAGGCTGTAAGAGGACATTTCAAGTCAAAGACTGACACGTCCTTACACAGTAGAATAGTTATTTGCGTTTTTTTTTTTCATGCAGGTTATTTTCCCTAGCAGACGCCGTTAACGTAGACTGACACAACAAAACGACGTACTTACGGTACTTTAGCGCTATTCAATCAACTTTGGTAATTAAAGTAAGATGTAAACTGCCGTAACTCTAGTAATCAGAGTGACTCAAATGCGCTGTGAAACCAGTCAAAACTGAATGTCTATCATTATGTGCTCAGTTGGGTTGACACGCTGTCGCCGTTACACAAGATACGTCCGCCATCTTTGCCTGCAGTGTGACGCAGCATATTCACACACACAAAAAGGGAACTCTTCAGAGTCTGCTGTTAGACCAACAGACAGGGCTACCTAAAATCCCATCAGCTGTGGTTTTGTCACAGCAGAGGAATCCCGCGAAAACACAATCGTTTCACAGCTGTGAACAGTACTGTGGCGTTTCACAGCGGCCGATTTGTAGCAGGCTTCAGACTCGGAGTCGGCAATCAAGTAGAGCAAACCATAACTGATAAAGACTAACCATAAGAATAATTCACTTCAGTTCTAAAACTGAGTCCTAAAACTGTGCTTTTCACATTTGAAACGACAAGCCGGTCAGCCAGACTCGGTGAACATGTGAACACTATACAGAACATTAGCCCGGTCCCCAACAAAAACAAACCCGCTGGAATGTACGCCGTAAAAATTCATAACCACACGCACACATACACACACGCCGTGGTATTAATCATATTTCAGTCCTGCGTTTTTTTTGGGTTTTTTTTTTTTCTTTTTAAAAAGATCGTTTTGCCGAATTTCTTCTGGCCTTGATGCTGCTCCTGGTACAATGTACCTGAAGTCATCAAACCACAGTTGTTAAAGACCGGTTTAAAGAGCATATTAAAGCTTCTGAAAATCCGACTCACACCGTCTGCATTCATTTATTTATTTATTTAGGACGACTTCTGACGTCGCGGTAAAACTAAACATAAACGGTACGGGTTATGTCTATACTGAGTTATCAGTAGTAACTTGTCACTCACTGCGGCAGTGGTTACCTAACAAACACAGCTGCAGGCCAAGCGCATAAAACAACAACAACAATAAACAACCCTAACTGTTCTTTCAAAATATCTGAATATTGTACATGTAATTGGCATTCTGCTCCAGCCACAAACCTAGTTGTCAGTTGAAATCATTAGCACTGTTGCTGTACAGCAATATGGCGGCGACGGACTAGTGCTTCCGTCGACAGTGCACATGATGTGTGAGAGACCGGTGAATACGCTAGTCGCTACTCTTGGTTTGACACAAAAAGTTAGTACGTGGCAGCTTTTACAATAATAATTAATTTAGATATTCTGCTGGCTGGGTGTGGTCGTTGTCACCATTGTCGCACCTTGGTTGTACACAGCTGAAGTCCAATCCGGATGGATCCTCTTCCCCCTCTAACCCCCCTCCACACACACGCACACACACACACACACACACACACACACACACACACACACACACACACACACACACACACACCAAAGATACCGCCTTGAATGTTTGATGTAATATAGTCAGTAGTATGCATACGTATTCAGAATTAAACTGCTTATTCAGTACTGTGTTGAGACGACTGGGCACGCAAATTTGATGGACAGACTGATCAGAAACCGAAACAGGCACAAAGATTCACCATACTCCTAAGTAGGCTACAAGATCTTGAAACGTGCCGGAAAGTAGGGATGGTTGGACAACGGGTTTTGGCTGAGCGAACCATCCCGCCTAATGCAATACTATGATTCCTGTTATGCCAGTCGAAATCAGTCGGCACTGAACATCGATAATCTGGCTGGATTTGCAAGAAAAGGCCTGGGTTTAGGCATACAGTACATGCTTGTCGGGGGGGGGGGGGGGGGGGGGGGGGGAATTAAAGCAGGCTGTACTTCCGTGGATACAGCAACGCGCCTGAAAGGTTTTTCAAATCAAGAAAGGTTACAATCCCAACGGTTGACATGGAGATAAAGATCTGTAACTTGCTCGTCTGGCCAGCGAAAGTAGCAGGCTACGAATCCTGAATAACTTTGTTTTACACAACAGTACTTTGAAGTTAATGAAGTATTACCAGTAAAATCGTGACCAGCTGAAGACCAGAACTGCAAAAGACATCAGTCTGGTGGTGCACACTGCAAGAGTAAAACTACATGTATTCACATATTTATGGACTTAGGAGCTGGGGGAGGAAGCATACGATCTGTAACGACCACCACATACAGTGGGTTTCTTTCATGCAGACCGACTTCCCGATCATATAAATGGTCGCATAGTGCGTTATGCCAAACGCAGCAAAATGGAATGCGAACTTCGTTTATCATTTTTTTAGTGGACGGTAACCAGCATTTCTGAGCTGCGGCGGAAGTCGGTGCACTAAAAATTTTTTTTTTTTTTTTTTTTTACCTCGGCTTTTAAAATACTGGCACACCGGGATAGTTTCCACGCCAGTATTCAAACTCACAAGCAGTCAACAAAATCAATGTTTCCAGTCCTAACTGTGCTTCCCGTTAAATCTGTATCACACTGAATTCCTACGTTAGTGTCAGTAGTTGGTGGACACGCGCGGCCACGTTCACACACACACACACACACACACACACACTGACGCGTGCCCGCTCACTCTGATCAGTTCCGATGAGTGACTCGACCAACCACCAACGTTGATATTGATCAGTATCAGGTGATGGAAGTCATCTTTAGCGGGAATAACCGTATGAGCCAGGTGTAAAACATCCAGTACTTTTACGCTGTGTTTTGTTGTTGTTGTTTGTTTGTTTGTTTGGTTGGTTTTTTTTTTTTTTTTTTGTTTGGGGGGGGGGGGGATGGGGGGGTGGTATTACTCTCATTTTTCAAACTTCCGTTTTGACACTCCAGGCGTTCCTCGACAAGAGTTCAAACTCCTGTACAACCTAAATGTAGAATGAGTATCTCGAGAATCACTGCAATAAACAATGTCCACAGTCGGGTCTTTGAACCGGATGAGAAACATTCAGCGACTCTTGCGTTTTTGCTCATCACTCTCTCATTTTTCAAACTTGTGTTTCAGTTTAGACTTCAGGTATTCCTCGAGGAGAGTTAACACTACCACCTTAACATGAAAACAGTTTCTTGAGAAACAATGCAATAAACGTTGTCCAAATCTGGGTGCATGTAGTCATTCCTGTCTGAGCGTAACGGCTTCGCATAGAGGCATACGATTGAGGGAGGACTGACTTTGAGTTTTGATTATATCTGAGTTTTTGGAAGCATTTCAACTATCTTTCACATTGTTCTACAGTTCTTTATTATCTACTATTTCACTCTGCGAAGTATTTAGGTTATACTTTATACAAATGACAGAATAATCTCCAACAACACACCAGCGGTTTGGGGATTCTTCAGCATTTCCCTATGTAAGCTATACTGCGTGCCTAAGAACCAACCTCATACAAATGGAAAGTTTCAGAGCCTCATACGGTACAGCTTAATGTGTGCGACTGCTTTACACTGAGGTGATAAGTGACCGATAAATGATTCCATGTTTTCTGAAGACGTACTGCTGCGACATCGTAAGAACTTGTAGTTGTATTGGCACATATATAGGTATGACGTATTTCACGTTGACGCTGACTGTACATTTTTCTGGGCCGGCTAGGCCTCCGTAGCTAGAGCAGGACTGCGGTTACATAAGTTTTCTATTTACGAGTATCCGAACTTCACGTACCCACCAGTACTTCAAGGGACTCCTCTTCTCATTCTCCTTCCCACGACATATTAATTGCGATAAGTTAGGATCTCGTCGCCGTCATATCTTGCAAACGGCCGCTTTGCCGTACCGACTGACTTTGTCAGTGAAGGTGCTCACAGTATATTGTTTCGTGAGACATTATAATGAACAAACACTTCCTAAGAATTGCCACTGCAGCCGTCAAGTGGTATTGTTGTCATTCACGTCACGAATTCCGTCAGTTTAGGTTGGTTTGACTCGAACAAATCGTACTGGACTCTTCCAAACCATCAACGTTGATGTGTACGTGATATCAGCATTTTGCTGGAGGCCGTAAAGGGGGAATGCCGTTACGATCTTATCGCCAACAAATCCAGTTTTCACAACGTGCGCTTTGTGTGTGTCTGTGAGAGCGGAAGGAGAGGGAGAGAGAGAGATGATGATGATGATGAAACGTTTTTATTCAGGATAGAGCATTTAGGCATTGCTGCCTATCTTACATGCTGTCCTGCTATTCTACATTAAAGGGTATTGAGAAAAAAATCAAAACAAACAAACAAACAATAAAAAAGTTAAAAAAAAGAGAAAAAGTATAAACTATCTAAGGGAAATACAGGAGAGAAAAATACACAAGATAGACAAATCAAAACATACGTGGCATGTGCTGATGATACTGGCTGTATGCCAAGTAAGAAATTTACAGTCGTCTCTAATATTTCAAAACATGTATGTAACACATTTCTATATATATCGTCAGATAAGCGTATCGTGTAGAATTTGTTTGAAGTTTATGAATTTGGAAACGTTTTGGGTACTCAGCGGTAAAGAGTTCCACATGGATGCCCCTGAGAAAGACAGGCTACTTTTACTTTTATATATATATATATATATATATATATATATATATATATATATATATATATATATATATATCAACCCTTGGACGAGGCACTGGGAGCAGACTGTTCCTTGTGTTGTTTATCATGTTCGAAATTAAATAGTTGATGAAGATATGTTGGGGCTTTGTAGTAAACAATTTTGTGCATCAGAGAGAGAGAGAGAGAGAGAGAGAGAAAGAGAGAGATGAATGCGTAGCAAACGGTGTAAAATTACCAAAATGTTCACTTCTTTGATCTTGGCGGTCGGTGGTCTAGTGGTTAAGAGACTTTGCCACCACTGCGACAGGTCAGGTTCGAGCCCCACTCGGGGCGAAGAATATTTTCCTCCTTGTACGTGGCACCGTTCATTCGGGCCGACCGTCGGGGGTTCTCTCCGGGTACTCCGGCTTCCTCCTCCTCTGCTTGGGAAATCTTCAGCCCACAAAATTTGAAATAAATGCAATTCTAAATTCCGAAACTTAAATAGCTGAGCGGACCCTTCGTACCACGTGTTTGTAATGTGTTCATGTCTAGTGTGTGAGAGAATGCGTGTGATTCACGTAAGCGTGCGTGTTGGGTTCAGCTCGCGGCGCTGTGAGCCAATTCAAGAAACTGGGAAAAAGCGCCCACAGAATGCACATATTATTATTATTATTATTATTATCTTGGCGTTTATCCCTATGCATTAGATGAGTAAGCCTACCCTACCTCATGAAATTTACGCGATTTTCTCGCACTGCACCGCCAGGCGTAGGGGTCCCCCTTTCACAGTTGCACACCTTCTTGCTTCCAGAAAACTGTTCAAGATGTCGGTGATCATCCGACTCCAGGGTCTCCCCTGGTCGGCCAGCGCCCTCGACATCCGCCACTTCTTCAAGGGGCTCACCATCCCAGCCGGAGGCGTTCACATCATCGGCGGAGAGAGGGGCGACGCCTTCATCGCCTTCGGATCGGACGAGGACGCCCGCCAGGGCATGATGCGCAACATGTCCCCGATCAGCGGCACCCCCGTCCAGCTGTTCCTCAGCAGCAAGTCGGAAATGCAGAGCGTCATTGAGGAGGCTCGTGCGGCGGAGAGTGGAGGGACAGGGGCAGTCGGGGTGGGGGTCGGTGGCGGTGGTGGCGGCGCCGGGTCCTTGAGTACTCAGTCGACTCCGGGCATTCAGCAAGGTTAGCTTCCGATATTGGCTTACAATTTTTTTTATTTTTTTTATTTTTGGAAAGCAGCCGTCAGTCGCTTGCTTGTTGGGCTTTGATTTACACGCAATTATTTTGCAATCATTCTAGGTTCTAGTCTTGCAGCTAAACGAAACAGTATTACAGTGTGTCAGATACGCATGTATGTGAAAGGTTGAAAAATCAAAAAGTAAACCTACAATGCAGCCAAAACTTGTCTATCAATGAGTGAGCCGTGCCCCGCGAGACTGTTAAATACATGTAATACGAAAATCAACAATTTCGGCTGTGGTAAAAAAAAAAACAAAGGGAAAAAAAAAAGAAAAAAAAGACGATTTCGGAGGAGATTCAAATGTTTTTCTGTGCTCTACGGTTTTCTTCTTCTCTCTCTCATACGTGTAAACAATGCAGCCGTCAGTCGCTTCTTTGTTGGGCTTTGATGTACACGTAATTGTTTTGCAATAATTCTAGGTTCAAGTCTTGCAGCTAAACGTCGTCAGTCGTCTGTTTGTGGCACACTACGCTGGCCATTTTCTCAGAAATTACAAATATTACGTAATTAGTGTTTCATGTATGCGTGAGAATGTGTGTGTGTAGCGCACTGAGTGCTCTTTGAGCAGACTACTAGCGCTATATAAGAGCTATTATTATTATTATTATTTATTAAATACCAGAGGCATCAACTTTTTCATGATAGACAATGAGATCACTTCACGCTGACCCTTTAGAATTACGTTCTACAAACCGATGTTGAAGAAGCGCATTAGCTTTTTTTTTTTTTTTGGTGGAGAAATGGTAAAGACTACGAACAAAACATGCACAAATTTCTGTCTCCATATTGTATCATCAGCAGTGGCTTTTTCGAAATGCAATGCAAAATTGTTCTCTTCGATGAGCTGTGGTTACGTTTTATAATTCAAGGGAAACAACTTGTTCGGACGAGATCAGACGTTACCCTCCCCTTTCCCCCCTTTTGCCTTGAGACTCCCTGTTGCTTGGGAAAGTTTTTCTACTGACAATTTCTAGTGACTGAAAACATGAAAACATGGTCATACATACGAGCCAGATGAGGCCCATGCTTTATATATATATATATATATATATATATATATATATATATATATATATATAGAGAGAGAGAGAGAGAGAGAGAGAGAGAGAGAGAGAGAGAGAGAGCGAGAGTTTGTTTTTGTTTTTTTTAGCAAGTTCTAAAATGCGTACTCGACTCAGGGGAGCCGAGTGGTAGAGCGTCAGACTCTCATTGCTCGGGTAGTGAGTTCGAATCCCGGCTGGGGCCAAATAATTGTACCGGCCTTTTTCTCGTTGCCCCGTCTTTGATATCACCCACACATTGTGGAAAAGGAAGTTAAACTCCCGAAGTCCCACCCGCGTTCTCGACTCGTAATTGTTATGAATTGTGAGACTGTTAATTTTTGTGGGAAAGTTCATGACGAAAATAGGATCTAAACGGGGAGGGGGGGGGGGGCAAAGAATGTAAAAATGCTTTAAAAAAAAAAATTCTTGGCGTTCATGGCCATACATTACCTGAGTATCTTTTTTGTGTCAGGCATGGGTCAGCCAATGCAGGGCCAGGGTTTCCCCGGCCAGCGTTTCCCGCCGCAAGGGGGCGACAGTCAGAACCAGTTTGCAGGAGCCCAACAGACCTTCCCAGCTGCTAGTCAGATGCAAGCACAGCCCGGGAGGGACAACCAGTTCGGATTTCCCGGCGACAAAAGTCAGCCCATGAACCAGCAGACCTTTCCCGGAGCGAGCATGAATCAAAGTCACGTGGGTCCCGGCAGTCAGTACGGCTTTCCACCCGAGAGAAATCAGTCGAGCGATGGTCGTTTTCAGTCCAGTCAGCCAGGTGGGGCCGGTTACGGTTTCCCAGCAGAAGGCGGCTACCCAGGAAATAACAGCCAGCCGTGGCAAGGCGTGGGACAAGGCCAGGGGAAGGATTTCCAGATGAACCAGCAGTACCCAGGTGGAGAGCAGTTCCAGGGCAGACCTGGGGGTCAGCAGAACCTCCAGCAGAGGAATGATCAGTTTCCTCCTGGTGCACCGGGTAGAGACGGGCAGTTTCCTCCGCGGCAGCAGCAGCAGCAGCAACCTTTTGCCGCTCAAGATGGGGACCGTATGAACAGACAGGATCCGTATCCCTTTAGCCAGCAACAGAGCAACTTTGGTCAGGAAGGAATGCTACAAGGACCCGATGGGCCAGGAAGATTCCCGCTGAAGCCAGGGAGACCAGAACAGCCTGAGCTAGGGAAAGGAGGGCCCCTGAGACCAGGTATCCCTGGTTTTGGAGATGAGCCAGGGGCTGGTCGTAAGCCTGATGCCTCTGGACCTCGCCCTGTACCTGGCAGTCAAGGGATGATGCGCCCAGATCACCAAGGACCGATGCGTCCTGACCAACCAGGGCAGATACGACCAGACCATCATGGATTGATGAGGCCAGATCCCCAAGACCCTATGAGACTGGATCGTCAGGGACCAATCAGGCCTGATCAGCGTGGCCCACTGAGACCAGAGCATCCGGGGCTTTTGCGTCCCGAATCAGGAGCCATGCGACCTGATCAGCCTGGGCCTATGCGACCTGACCAGCCAGGACCACTAAGGTCAGATCAGTCAGGACCAATGCGTCCAGATCAGCCAGGACTAATGCGCCCTGACCAGCCGGGACCATCACGGTTGGACCTCCGCGGACCTTTGAGACCAGACAGGCCTGAACCTTTGCTGTCTGATAAGCCAGGACCATTGCGACCAGACCAGCCAAGACCTATGCGACCAGATCAACCTAGGCCGATGAGACCTGACCAACCGGGACTTTTGGAACCAAGGCCGGGTTTGCTGAGAGGACCTGCTCCAGGAGGACCAGGTGCCCCTCCAGAAGAAACTAAACCATTACCTGGAGGAATGCCACAAGAACCTGTAGGGCGACCAAGAGGAAGAGGCATGCTTCCAAAGCCAGACATACCTCCATTAATGTCCAAACCGCAACCTCTTCTGGGCGGAAAGGGCTATGACAATCCGTTCGGAGATGAGGCAGCAATGGAGCAGAGCCGGTGGCCAGACTATCCTGAAGAAGAACCTCTTCCAAGAGGGGGACCACGCGAGGACTTTAGAGAGGGAGGTATGGACTCCAGGCATATGAGGCATGATCCTGATCTCCGACGACCAGAGCCAGACATGGTTAGAGGACGTGGGCAGTTTCCAGATGACTCTGACTTTAGAAATGCACCACGCCCCGGTGGAAGGCCTTTTGAAGGTCCTGACAGACGTAGATTTGAGGGGCCTGGAGAAAGGCGATTTGATCCCGACAGAAGATTTGAAGGCCCTGGTGGAAGGCGATTCGATGGCCCTAGAGGCTTTGATGATCCTGAAAGATTCGGTGATCCAGCTGAAAGAGGGTATGAGGATCGCAGAGAATATGAAGACGTTCCGATGAGAGATTTTGACCCTCGGGAGAGAGATTTCGACCCACGAGACAGAGACTATGACAGGCATGGCAGGGAGTTTGATGGGTATCCAGCTGGAAGAGGATTTCCTGGACCACGTGGAAGGGGCTTCCCTGGAAGAAGGCCTGAAGGACCACGAGGCAGGGGCGTCGACCAAGGAGGAAGAGGCAGAGGATTTGAGGATGCAGAGGTTCCCCCGTTTGGCCCACACGCACGCAGAGAGTTTGACCGCCCCATGCATCCAGGTGGTCCTGAATATCCTCCGTATCCTATGGAAGAAGACTTTGACAGACGCTACGAAGACATGCCGGCAGAAGGTGGAAGGATGCCAGAAAGGGAGTTTAGAGAAGACTCGCAAGGTCACCCTTACCCACCCTTTGCTGGAGACATGGACTTTGATGACAGGCGTGAGGGGGGACGGGGGAGGTTGGAGATGGGCCGCGGGCGAATGGAAGCCGGCAGAGGAAGGATGGATGGAGGGCGTGGCAGATTTGATGGCCCACCTGGTCAAGGTCGTGGAATGGATACGGACAGACGGTGGAACGGCCCACAGAGAGAAGACATCGACACGCGAGAGCCGGACAGAAACTGGCGGGAAAACAGTGCAGGCTTACCTGCCAAACCTGGCCTGCTAGGGGACGCTCCACGTGGACTGCTTCCGGCACCTGACGTCAGGTCTGATGAAGACAGAGATTCCCGCAGCAGAGACAGCGAGCCCCAGAGAGACCGAGACAGACGGTATTCTGACCGGAGGGACAGAGATGACAGGGACCGTGGTCGTGATGACCGCTCAAGCCGCCGTTATGACAGAAGGTCGCACGAGCGAGGAAGAAGGGACAGTAAGAGTTCAGAAAGATCATCACATCGTGACCGTGACCGAGACCGTGATCACCGCAGGGACAGAGACAGGGACAGGGATAGGGATCGCTCGTCACACAGGGACAGGAACAGGGACTCGCGCTCCAAAGACCGCTCGAGCTCCAAGAAAGACGGTGAGAAGTCTGACACTGAAAAGAAAGCGGACGATTCTAAAAAGTCACCCGGTGTCCCTAGCAAGTACATGCACGCGAAAAATCTGCCCGCTACCTTCAACTACAAGGACATTCGCAGGTTTTTCATTGGCTGTGAGCTTCCGTTCGATGGCATAAAAATAATCAACAACATCAGTGGTCAGCGTACTGGGGAAGCCTACTTGAAGTTCGTATCGGACGATATTGCAAAGAGAGCAATTAAGTTTAATGGCGAGAAGGCCCAGGGAAACACTGTCTCTCTTGCGTATGTAACGGCCAAAGATTTTGAAAACCAAGTGGACTCTCAGAAAGCCCCTGATAGTGGCAATAATGGGGATGTGAAGTTGCCAGGAGCAGGGCAGGAGCCTCCGCCAGTGATGAGGCAGACAGAGAAAAGCAACCTTATCGTGCAAGTCAGGGGTCTGCCCTTGAATGTGAAGAGAGAGGACATGGTTCGCTTTTTCAACACGGTGCAGATCGCCGACAACGGCGATGCCGTCTTCATCGAATATGACAGCAGGGGCCAGGGCACTGGAATCGCCTACATGGAGGTGGCGTCAGTACAAGACTTCAGGACCGCCATGGGGTATGATGGGCGTCTCTTCGGACCGAGGACGATAAAGCTTTCAGTGGGCCGCAGAGAGGAGATGGACATTCTCATTAAGAAACAGCAGGAGATGTTCCAGCGGCAGGCTGACCGAGCTCAGGAGCAACAGCAGCAGAGCATGGGGGGTCTCAACATGGGCCCTGCTGTGATGGGAGCACGGCCGCCTCTTCTTCAGCCAGGACCAGCAGGATCGAGGATGGGCCCAGGCCCAGCACCTCTTATGTCTCTCGGCATTCTGGGACCACCACCTCGCAATGGACCGCTCCTGATCCAGAGCCCACCAAACAGACAGGATGCTAATGACAAGCCACAAGTTCAGCCACAGCCACAGTCACAGTCACAGTCACAAGATCTCTGTGTGCACATCCAGGGACTGCCCATGCTGGCCACGCAAAGAGAAATCCGAGAGTTCTTCTCCGACCTCAACATCGTACAGAGAGGCATTCAGATTGTGCACGACGGGGTGGGCAAGCCTATGGGCGAAGGCTTCGTGGAGTTCGCCACAGTCGAAGACAGAGAGAAAGCGCTGAAGAAGGACAAGACCTCCATGGGAAGGCACATCGTTGCCGTCAAGTCCATCGCCAAGCCCGACATGGTCGAGCGACTGCGCAACGCCCGACTGGTGGGGCTTCCCCCAGGCCAGGGACCCCCGGGAGGACCTCCCCCTCACATGGGACAGCCTGGCGGGCCCGACATGCGGCCCAAGGCCATTCCCCCGGGAGTCCTCAACCGCCAGTGGACCTACCTACGTTGCCAGAACTTTCCCAACAACATAGGCATCGCCGAGATCATGAACTTCTTCAAGGGTTACCGCCCGGTCGGCGAGTCCATCCGCCTGCACTTCTTGGCTGACGGCAGTCCTACCGGCAATGCTGTAGTGGGCTTCCCCACCTTGGAGGACGCTAACCGGGCCATGCAGGAGCTGAACGGCAAGATGTGTCGCCAGTCCCCGGTCCTTCTGCAGCCGGCTATGTGATCGCTGATGATTTAATCCTGTGACTGGTGAGTATTGTGGCGGTACTGACTAAACTTATTGGAAATATGGGCTGACGATGGTCTTTTTCTTACCCCCCCCCCCCCCCCTTCCCGAGGGGAGCCGGGGTAGCCGAATGGTAGAGCGTTGGATTCTCAGTGCTTGGGTCGTGAGTTCGTATCCCGGCTGGGGCCAGATATTTGTGCTGGCTTTTTCATCGCTGCCCCGTCTTTGATATCACCCGTATGTGGTGGAAAAGGACGTTAAATCCCCAAACACCCACCCACCCTCTTTCCGATCGCAACGATATACCTCAGCCTGAAAATTGTTTTCAGTGTCGTGGCTCATGTACCATTTTTCTAATACTGTTATTAATAATAATGATTATAATATTGTTTTTTTGTTGTTGTTATTATTATTTCACTACCTCCTGCACGTGTGCCAAATGTTTTGATGAACATCTGTGTAAAACGTGTACGTGTACTCTCGTCTCCGTACATTAGGTATACTTTAGATTTCGTTGTCGGTACATTTATTGTGGTACTACACTTGGAGCAATGTATCAAGGTGTTTATTTCACCATTCAGCACTCTAAACCCTGTGTGCACTTCCGTGTTATTGGCTGTGAAGGAAGAAAGCCTCTCCTCAGACCTCCCCCTCCCCCCCCCCCCTCACACACACACACACACACACACACACACACACACACACACACACACACACACACACACACACGCACACACGCACACAAAACCAAACAAAGTAAAAAGAAAATTAAGAACCCAAAACAACAACACTTAAAACAAACAAAACAAAACTCAGACAAAACAAAGGAAAAAAAAACAACCAAAAACCCAGCAAAACCAAACCAAAAACAAACGACAAACAACAACAACAACAACAACAACAACAAAAAGCCAAACAAACGACAAAAACGATAGACTATCAAACGACTGCAAAACCAACAACGACGAACTACACAAAACAAAACAAAACTGAGCGAATTCAAAGAGAACACCGGCCCATCGAGCACTCGAGCAGTTCATGCACAGATAAAGGCACAGACTAGCAGAACAACCCACAGTTCTCTCGGGCCTACTAATTAGCTTTACTTACTGACGCGGGTTATGCGCAGATAATGTGAAAGTTTCGAAACGACCACTACTGAAAACAGCTACTGAACCAGCAATGGGGGAAAACAGCAAAAATCAGAAAACATAATTTCAGTGTGACTTGTGACACCCTTCCTCATAAAGGCCATTGAAACACACACACACACACACACACACACACACACACACACACACACACACACACACACACACACACAAAGTTAAAAACAACAACAAACAACCAAACTACAACACTAAAACAAACAAAACAAAATCCAAACAAGCGTCATGCGCTTCTAGTTCTACAATGAAATGCATGTTGGTAAATGTTTGTGAAATGTTTGTGGTCCCAGTTCTGATCGAGTGCTTTAGCGAAGCCGTAAGATTTATGGTGTAGGAGAGGCAACCGCTCTGTCGCAAATGAATTTACACGGTTGCATCCCTTGTCCTGTGCGCTGCCTCAGGGACTTACTATTACATAGCAAGTCCCTGGGCTGACGAAAGAAATCTCAGGTCAACTCAAATGAGCGCGTCAGCTTCAAACGGCGGTTATGAAATGTTATTGTTAATGTATAGTACTGGTCAGCTGGCTTTTGGCGCGGGCCTTCGGCCTGCCGAACTACGCGTGTGTGTGTGTGTGTGTGTTAGTATGTGTGTGTGTGTGTGTGTGTGTGTGTGTGTGTGTGTGTGTGTGTGTGTGTGTGTGTGTGTTTGTGTGTGTGTGTGCGTGCGTGCGCGCGCGACGGTGTGTGTGTGTGTGTGTGTGTGTGTGTGTGTGCACAAACAGGGCGAATCAACAACAACAATAAGAGCGATTTAGTACATGCGTTACGAACGTCAAAATCCAGCCACTTCATCGCCGTCTTGCTGCACGCAATGCCGTCGTGGACATGAGTGTACGCATTAGGAATGCGGCTTGCAGTACGAGGAAGGAGAGACGGTGGCCGAGCTTCTAGTGTTTTTCTTTTTTTTTTTGCTTGTTTCTTTTTCATACGTCCCAAGCGGACGCATAACAGAAAATTCTCTCTCTCTCTCTCTCTCCACACACACACACACACACACACACACACACACACACACACACACACACACACACACACACACACACGCGCGCGCGCGCGCGTTGCATAGCGCACCGGCCATAGCATGTAGCAAATGAAGGGTAAGAGATAATTATACAGTTTATCGCATACAGGCAGTACAATGAACCTTTCCAGCATCCTGGTTTGTCGATCTAACGAATACAAATGTGCATCCGTCGGTAGGTGAAATGATAGTATTATCGTCCTTTTTATGTAACGCGCACAATTAACCTTTCTTGACCCGGGGAAGCACCGGTGTTGTCGCTTGTCGGCCAGTATTATGTAAGCGTGGGTGGAGTCTTGATTATGGAACAGTCAGCTCACCTGTTTGCCCGAGACAAAACCATAGTTTAGTTTTTAACTAAATAAGAATAAGGGAAACACACCTCAAAGCAGCAACAACAACTACATATTTGAAGGTATCTCCAAAAGGCCTCCTCCTCCCGCTTATAAACACAAACAAACTTAATGCCCCCCCCCCCTCACACACACACACACACACACACACACACACACACACACACACACACACACACACACACACACACACACACACACACACACACGCGCTAGTTTTAGGCGTTGCATAGCCATAAAATGTAGCAAACGAAGGGTAAGAGATAATTATACAGTTTATCGCATACAGGAAGTACAATAAACCTTTCCAGCTTCGATCTAACGAATACAAAATTATTGTGCACCCGTCGGTAGGTAAAATGATAGTATTATCGTCCTTTTATGTAACGCGCACAGTTAACCTTTCTTGGCCCGGGGAAGCCTTTCATAACATGCATCGGTGTTGTCGGCCAGTATATGCGTCACTGACGCAGGATAGAGTTTTTCCAGAACAGAAACTTCGTCTGGTATAATGATCCTGCAGCGGGGATGAACCTGGCTAGTCTTGTTACGACTGCTCGTTAATCTGCGCATCTCTCGTGCGTGCCTCTTGAAACTCTACAGCTAGAGAGACAGATCGGTAGGCTGACAAAGGTGGGTGGAGTCTTGATTATGGAACACAGTCGGCTCATCTGTTTACCCGAGACGGAACCATAGTTTAGTTTTTCACTAAATAAGAATAAGGGAAACACACCACAATTCAGTTCAGTTCAATTCAATTCAAAATACTTTATTGTCTGTTTAAGAGAGACTCTAGTCTAAAAAGAGAAAGTCTTCTTTGGCCTCACGTGGTGCTCTGTCACAGAAAGCAACAACAACAAATACATATTTGAAGGTATCTCCAAAAGACCTCCTCCGCCCGCTTAAAAACACAAACAAATACCCCCCCCCCCAAAAAAAAAAAAGAGAGTAATAATAATAATAATAATAATGAGCATTGTATAGGCGCTTTACCCAATTTCATGAATCGGCTCAAAGCGCCGCGAACTGAACCCAACACGCACGCTCACGTGAATCACACGCTTTCTCTCACACACTGGAAATGAACATATTACAATCACGTGGTGCGTAGGGTCAGCTCAGCTATTTGAGTTTCTGAATTTAGAATTGCATTTCTTTTTCAAATTTGGTGGGCTGAACATTTCCAAAGCAGAGGGGGAGGAAGCCAGAGTACCCGGAGAGAACCCCCGACGATCGGCCCGAATGAACGGTGCCACGTACGAGAAGGAA
Organism: Batillaria attramentaria; assembly: GCA_018292915.2. Lineage (NCBI taxonomy): Eukaryota > Metazoa > Mollusca > Gastropoda > Batillariidae > Batillaria > Batillaria attramentaria. The sequence continues at coordinate 304,487 of JACVVK020000556.1, read as the reverse complement.
AAATTCTTTAAAAAAGTAACAAGTAATAATAAATCACATTTGTACAGCGCAATTCTTGAATGTGTATCAACTCATTGTGCATTCACACATCCCGCACGCACGCATAGAACACACGCACGCTCACGTGAATCACACACATTTCCTCCCGCACGCACGCATAGAACACATGCTAGGACAGCAGGCACCCCAGTTAGCAGAAAGCGGATGAGCGGTGGTCTAATACTAGTAATAGGTAGCGCGTCGGATTTAGCCGCTGCGCTACTGAACGGCTGTCACCAATGCTACGTCGATGAAGCGTGGGTTCGAGCCCAGGGTGAGCTTGTGATATGTGATACCGTTTTTCTCCTGGCTGCCGGGCTGCTCTCCGGGTTATCCGGCTTTCCTCCCCCGGCAAAATTGTAACAAATATAGGATAGGTATTGGGTGGCGCTGCACTGCGCCGACGCGTTTCCCCTGGGGGAGGCAGCTCCACTCGGAATTTCCCGAAAGGGATAATAAAGTACATGTAGTTTAAAAAAGAACTCAAGTAGAAATAAATGCGTCTTAAAGCCTTGACTTGAAACATGAGAAATTTGGCTGCTGTCTCCGGCCAGCGGGCAAAGTGTTCCAGGCTGGAGGGTTGGAATACCGGAAGCTACGTTCAGCAAAAGATTTCGAATTTCTCTCAGAAATGTTGGTTGAGCACTGGGATGAGCGGAGGTTACGCGACGGATTGTAAAAAAACAACAACAAAAAAAGGAAAAAGAAAAAGACCCCCCCCAAAAAAACAAAACAAAAAACAAACAAAAAACAAACAAACAAACAAAAAAAAAAAACGGTTAATCCCGAACGAACGAACAACACGGCCCAAGCAAAACAAGAACAGCACCAAGGACAAAGACAAAACAACCGTCAACCAGCAAAACCAGAAAGACACACGACAATGAGACCAACAAAAAAACAGTAACAAGTACAACATAAATGCAGAACAGAATCTGGAGGTGAATCTGTTTCGGATTTCTGGCTGTCGCCGAAAACACGACACGGAAATCACGCCGCGGTGAAATCAATCATCTCATCCGAGAAACGGATGACAAGGGACATGGATGAAACTGACCGTTTGGCCCTGGTTGTCGTAGTCGCTGTCTGGCCGGACGCTCCCCCGGGGGGCTGGTGGTCGTGGGTCGGGCGCTGATGGTGGGGCGTGATTGACACATTTGATTACACGCCCCGGTGGGGGGCATCGTCCGCGGGGGCTGGGGGAAAACGATAGGCGAGCTTTCAATGGAATCCTGCTGGTCTTGACTATTGGGGATGTCCTGACCTGCGTTGGGGCTCTCTCTCTCTCTCTCTCTCTCTATCTGTGTGTGTGTGTGTGTGTGTGTGTGTGTGTGTGTGTGTGTGTGTGTGTGTGTGTGTGTGAGAGAGAGAGAGGGAGAGAGGGGGGGAGGAACTTTAGAAGTAGTACGTAGCACCAACAAGTCTGATTTTGTTCACATTTCGCTTCGCATCTGTCTTGTTTTGCTTGCAGATTGAGAAACAATTGCATTAATTAGTATTTTTGTTTACCCACTATTTATATTATATCGTTTCTTCTTTGGTAGCTCCCCCCCCCAAAAAAAAAAAAAAAAAAAACCACAAAAAACACCCCCCCCCCCCAAAAAAAAACCAAAAAAACAAAAAACAAAACAAACAAACAAACAAAAACAACCAAACAAACAAAAAACAACAACCAAAAACCAACCAAACAAAGAAACAAAAAACAACAAAACAAAAAACAGCAACAAAAAACCCCTACAACAACAAAACAAACAAACAAAAAACAAACCACAATCAGGGTTTTCTACTTCTACAAACTGGTTGCCATTTTGCAAACGATCTCCAAACCGTTTCCTTCTCATTTCCAGACGGATCCGGCCACACACGTGACCAGCCCAGCTCCCGTGTGCACAATCCGACGTCCATTTTGTGATGTCGTTCTGTAACCAAGAGAGATGTCGCCCACTGATAGACTGCTGACAAGGACCTGGGCCAAGGACACGCTGGACGGTGAGACGTCATGCAGGCGTTGAAATACGGTTGTGGCAGCAGGTGATTTCACGGATGTTTTTTACAAACTAGCCCGCGTGAATCTTGCCGAGTCATCGCTCTCAGCTCCCAGTTTTGGAACTACCACTACAAGGGATGTCCTGTGACTGTGTGTGTGGTTTCTATTCTTCACTGCAGAATTAGAGAGAGAGAGACGGACGGGAGCACTCGATCGCTGTATTGTATTGGTCCACTACTGGGCGTGCAAACTGCTGTGTGTCAAGCGGTTTGGGGGAGGGGAGAGGTGGGGTGGGGGGGGGGGGGGTACCATGGTACAAGACAACTGTTGATTTCATTTTTGCGAATTACGTTACACGAGGCAGCGTTTTTCGGTCTTGTGTCGTGGTGTGCAGCTTCCACAAAACCATGGCTGATTTGCAATTTTGCAAAAACTGCGATTTTTTTTTATTTTTTTTTTTTGGGGGGGGGAGGGGATGATCCTCTTTGTTTATTATTATTATTATTATTATTATATTTTATTTGTTTTATCATTTTTCGTTGTTGTCGGTTTCCAAAATTACTGTTCTTTTTAACGGTGTCCACTTGTTCATTTCATTTCATTGACCATCACCAAAAAAACAAAAAAAAAACCGTATCGTTTGCATCGCTGCACGTTGGTACATCATCTTCCAGCTTGGCTACCTGCCACTGTCGTTTAGAAGGCGTTGCCAGGGAATGCTCCACTTCTTCTTTGTTTTATAATAGAATGCGTGTATGATGTCGTTGGCAACATAACGTAAGCAGTATCAGCAATGTGCTACGCTGCTAGTCATTTGTCTTGTTTCAATGTTTGTTTCGACGGATACCCATCTGATCCAGAGTGGTTTGAATGAAGCGATCGGAATAAAGCTGAACGTCGCATAAAACCTGGTTTCTACTACATGTACGTGACTTTTGTGTAGTCTGCCATGGTAATTTTGGACCGGACGGGATTATGGGCATTGTTGCTAGTATATTCAGAGAACATTAACTATTCTGGTGATGTTGTCTTTGAAAGAGGCAGCTCTGGCATTCATGGATGTTGTTCAGCGTCGCGAGGGGTAGAGTAGCTTCCCTCCCCCCCCCCCCCACTTTCCCCCTCCCCTGCCTGCTTCGTAAGTTTACATTTTTGTGACCCCCTCCATTCCCCCCCCCCCACACACACACACACACAAAACAGCATCTGCAGACATAGAAAGTTTGAGAAACCTACACTTTGTGCTAGTCAAAGAGTATCTTGTGGTGTTTCTTGTTGTTTTGTGTATGTGTGTGTTCAGGGGAAAGTAACGCTCGGTGGCATCTCCTTTACAATGCGTGGTACAGACCTGCAGGGTCAGTCAGACCCTGTAATCTAAACACAAATATTCGAGCATATGTGGGTCAAGGCAACGCGGTAAGAATGAGAATGAGACTAGCGCGATCTGCACCTATTTTTTTGCTGGGAGGAAATGATTTTTTTTTTCTTTTTTTTTTTAAAGCGAAACTAGATCCGTGGGTTCCTGCACCTCTTGCTGGTTGTCTGGGTGAGGATAGCAATCTCGGCAGGTGGTCGGGGTTGTGCAAGAAGGACTGTGATTCGCTGAAAAGTAGATCATTTTTTGTAGGCTAGCTTGTAAACAGAGCATAAGGTGGCTGCTTGGGCCGTACAACGCTTGCAGAAAGACGCAGGTGATGGGGTTTTGTGTTACGGTTATGACCTTGGTGTCGGACGGACACTGGATGGACAACCGATTTATCTTACTGTTTGTTTAATGTTCATGATGTACCAAAAGGCAGCAAAAGGTTTGTTGTGCTTTCTTAAAGTCGGCTAGGTTTGTGTTCACCGTGTCCTCCACTTTTGTTATTTTAGAGAATGAAAAACATAAGGTCAAGCGACACGGTTGTTTTTTTTTTTGTTTTTTTTTGGGGGGGGGGGGGGGAGGGGGGTGTTGTTGTTGTTGTTGTTTTTCTCTCTCCTTGGTGTTGTAGGCTCCGATGTGTGTTGTGTGTTACAAAATAAATCAAAGAGAAATACAGACGCATGAAACTAAGGATTTGCTTAACAGTTTCATTTAATTGTCTTTTTTTCTGTTTTTTTTTTTTTCCGAATTGCGTGCATTAACTTTCATTTCTTACGTACACAAGAGCCACACAACGTTGCTTTTTATTTTTTTTTCTTTCTTTTTAAACAAAGGAAATCATGTTCATTTAAATTTTGTTTTTATATCGTTTCGGGGTATCGCAAGATTGACACTAACTTCATACGCAGCGGGCCCTTGACTGAATATGGAAACATTTTGTGTTTTGTTTCTTTCAGGCGTTGAGCAGTGCGGGAAAGGGTGTAAGGGGGGTGGATGATGGGGCATGGTTGGTAAAGTTTACAGCTGTTGTCACTTGGTTTCAGTTGTGCGACACTCCCTTTGTGTGAGGGTGTTTTTTTTTTGTTTTTTTTTAAAACTGTTTCCCCCCTTTCAATTAATATGTTTATACTGTTTTCAGTGGCAGTTTGCCATTTTGTGTTAGTTGTTCTTGTGTAATAAACGTGTTCACATTTACAATTCTGTGTGTGTGTGTGTGTGTGTGTGTGTGTGTGTGTGTGTGTGTATGTGTGTGTGTGTATGTGTGTGTGTGTGTGTGTGTGTGTGTGTGTGTGTGTGTGTGTACGCGCGCGTGTATGTGTGTGTGTGTGTGTGTGTGTGTGTGTGTGTGTGTGTGTGTGTGTGTGTGTGTGTGTGTGTGTGTGTGTGTGTGTGTGTGTACGCGCGCGTGTTTGTGCCTGTGTGTGTGTGTGTGTGTGTGTGTGTGTGTACGCGCGCGTGTTTGTGCCTGTGTGTGTGTGTGTGTGTGTGTGTGTGTGTGTGTGTGTGTGTGTGTGTACGCGCGCGTGTTTGTGCCTGTGTGTGTGTGTGTGTGTGTGTGTGTGTGTGTGTGTACTTTAAGTTTACGAAGGCGTTTTCTCAGAAACAGTTAATAGGAGAAATTTGAACCTTTACACAGTGGTAACTTTTGACAAGGGCTTTCATTCTTACAGTAACTCTTCTCGTAACGGTCAAGCTGAGTTACAGCGATGGTTTCCCTGCCACAAACGTTGTACCTCTGTTCTTTCTATCTGTAAGAGAGAACCTTCTGGCAGCGAACCATGCCTCATTGTCACGTGATGTGCTGTGTGTCACATGATTTATCCGGTACTAGTACAATACGGACATTTATTCCTCAGGAGAGATCAAAGAAAAACAAACGCTATGGTAGATAATAGATATTATTGTTGTATAAATTAAGGGCCCATGCTCCGATAATTTTATGCTCCAAATCGGCGTAACCTCTCTTTATATATTAGACACCTGCTGAGTGACAGCATCTCAAAAAGGCCTACACTGAACCAACAGAGGCCTTTTATGCGACGCGAATATCGAGAAGTCACCTAGTGTTGCGGATAACCGCTGAGTAGAAAAACTTGACTTTTTTACTCGCACGGCCTGCAGACGGCAGTGCATTACATTTAGAGCTCTACTAATTAAACTATTTTGAGCGTGCCGGCACACCCACAAGCGCCAATGTTCCAAAACGTAAGCTGGCTTCTGAAGCCTATTAATCTTGGAATATAATAATAATAATAATAATTGTATCCGGAATTCACGAAACTGGGTAAAGCGCCTATACAATACTCATTATTATTATTATTATTGTATACCAGTTTCATGAATCAGCTCAAAGCGCCGCTAACTGAACCCTACACGCACGCTCACGTGAATCACACGCATTCTCTCACACGCTGGACATAAACACATTACGATCACGTGGTGCGAAGGGTCAGCTCAGCTATTTAAATTTCGGAATTTAGAATTGCATTTATTTTTTCAGATTTGGTGGGCTGAACATTTGCAAAGAGAACCCCCGACGATCGGCCCGAATGAACGGTGCCACATACGAGAAGGAAAAATTCATGGCCCCGAGTGGGACCTAGCATATAATATATAAGCATTTAACCTAGCACTGATTCACCAGAGGGAAACGGTATCTACGTCTTTAGTCGTAATTGCGATGCCTGCTTCTATTTAAAACAAACAAACAAACAAAAACCAAAAAACCCTATATAACAAGTCTCAACTAATATTCATGATCAGTAATCATGAATACCTTCTTTTTTGTGGCGCGTTACGTATAGAATCAAACTGAGAAAGGTCGCTGACACTACACATGCTTGTGGCCAAAGAACACAAATGCACGAGATCTCAAAATGCCTATATATTCCCTGTTAGCCTCAGGCATCATAGTCACCCCTAAAATACTTCAATCTACAAACAAAAAGTATCAAGTACAGACCATTCAAGGGCACGCACCTAACAGGTGTTTTAAAAAAATGAATGTCTCTTTTCCGCTCAGGCCTCACTTGGTAATGCTAGTCTACTTTCTGTTTAGGCCAGAAAGCCGCTTCATTCAAATCCACTCGCCACGCTTTTGCCACTCAAACCCCAAAACTGGGGCTTCACGGGCAGCTTGCCTCTTGTTGCGGCCCCCTTGGGCTACAAGGTACAAAAATCACCCAAATCACGCTTTTTCACGACAACAAAATTCATTACGAACTAGCACACTCGCCAAACAGGGTCCTTTGAATACTCACTGCGCATGACCCCACGCTCAGCTGGTGTCCTTACGCCTGTTGACCAGTCAGACCCGTTTCCATAATTATCGTTAGTGTTGATTTACACAAACAGTAAGATTGCACAATTGCACCTAATGATAATGGGATAGTAATAACATAGACCTTGGCTCTACCCTTCTGAAAGTGTTCTGGGTCCCGTAAGCTGACGCTGCTGGGCTGACCCTTTTCCTTCTGGTCAGGGGCAGGTAATCAGACAACCCCTCTCAGTCCGTGAGTGTTATCTTCCCTGCTGCACTGGGCGCCGGCGATGCATTTGAAAGTCGAGCAAATTGTATAGTTTGTTGTACAAATTTCCAAGTGTCAAACTGATTGTCTACAAAGACACCAGGTTTACTCGCAGGCCTGGCCTTCGTCGTTTCTGCGATGCCCGCGGCCGCTAATGGCAGAAACATATACGTGTATACATAACGAGTCTCAACTAATTGATCAGTACTCATGCAGTTATCGTAAGTTAGTACATGTACCTTCCTAATGTGAGGAGTTACGTATAGAATTAAACTGTGCAAGGTTATTGACTTGTTTACCGGTCAGATCCGTCTCCCCACCATTAGTGCCGATTTATGCAAACAATGTGGTTGTACAAGAGCACCAGTAATGGTAATGGGATAACGTTTAACCTTGACAGTGCTTGAGTGTCATGTCTCCAGCAGCACTGGCCGCCGGTAATGCGTTTGAAGGAGATTGGGCAGAGAGCCGCGCAAATCGTAGTGGTTGTTTAGAAGCTGAATATTAAGAGGCTATTATCAAACTACTTGTCAACAAAATGACTGAGTATACACGCGGTCCTGCCGTAGGAGACACAGGATTTCAGGCAGTTTTGACGGCTCTGCTGTGAGTAAAAACAAACAAACAAACAAACAAACAAACAAACAAACAAAAAAAAAAAAAAAAAAACCTAAACAACAAAAAAAAAAAAAAAAAAAATAAGGGTGGGGTGGGGGTGGGGGAGGGGGCATAGCGAGGGGACATACCAGACTGTACAGAATACAAATAAAAGAAAGAAAGAAAAAGCCCCCCAAAACAACAACAAACAAACATAACACGAGTAACCAGACTGTACAGAATACAGCCCGTGCGTATGGTACACGACGTACCTTGTCGCCAAAACTGGTAGGCGACGGGGTTTTTGTTTGTTTGTTGTTGTTGTTTTTGTTTGTTGTCTGTGTGTTTGTTTGTTTGTTTGTTGGGGGGGGGGGTGTTAACGTTGTGATTTTGTCCCTATTCATTGGAAACAGATATTTGAAAACTTTTGACCCAGCTTTTCATAAACCATGATACGATTCTGAAATAGCTGACGGCCTCGACATAAGTGAAAATTTCGGCGAAATAAGCCTAAAGTACATAAAGTATAAAGTATACCCCCTGAAAACCTCCAGTGACATAGATGTCAAACGTAATCTTGTTCAGTAATTGACGTGTACTCGTAAAACCTTCAGGAGACACACTCTCCGGGGAGTCTTTCAGGGGGAAAGCACCAGTCCCATTTTCTTGACCCGCCGAAAAGGGACTGCATTCTGGAGTCTACAGGAGACAACGGGAAATAGTGACGTCAGTGAATGACTTCAAAGTGTTATTTGGGAATAGGGCTTGTCACGTTTTCCAAAAAAACAAAAAACAAAACAAAAAACCATATCGACTCATGCTGGTTTCACTTACGCCGACAAGAAACGGAAAGACCCTGACAGATTACACCAGCTGTTTCAAAATATGTTAGGTCACAACTTCCTGAATAACATTGTCTCTGCAACAGGTCAACAACGCAATAGACCAATACATACTGACACCGTGTACGAACACAGATAAGAATCACCCGCACGGATTTTTCCTACCTAGCTCGGATCCTACCCAGAACGGGTGTGCTATGGGCCCAATGGGGAGGCCGTTGCCACACAGCCGAGTTTCACCTACTCCACGGGTGGTGCTTCCCTTGGTATGACACGTCTTATGATGTGGATGATTACACGGCCGGCACCGCAGGTGCCGTAGTTCCCGGGCCTGGTTAACGCCGGGATATTTATGACAGGAAGCGTGGAATGTGGCCCTGTCCCGCAGTCCCAAACCACACGGACCTCCATAGCATCATCTTACCATCATCCTCATCTCCATCATCATGCATAATAAAAATTGCCCCAGCTTTCAAGAACCTTCGTGGATACCACCCGTGATCTGGGAGGAACGCCGCTGGAGCTGGCGAAGAGTTGGGGCAGAAAAAAAATTCTCCCGCGCTGAACTACTGACACGTCCACAAGCAGCGTCTATCTTGTGGGGTCCCCAGGGAACCTCAGAGGCGATGAGGGGCATGCATGGGAGGTGAGAGTCTTCACCCACAGTAATTATGGAATATTGTATTGGCCACGCCGCTCTCAAAGCGTTATGGCGGGGGTGTGATTTCGCAAGGTTAGACCTGCTGCCCTGTTAGTACCGCGAGAGGACTTTAAGCGAAGCGGCTCATGCCAACAATAAGGTTCAGCTCTCTTGGGAAATCTGTGGCGTTTGCATGCTTTTCATAATAAAATAGTCTTTGAGTTTTGTCTGGGGGTACGCACACGCTCTCTCTCTCTCTCTCAGAGACACAAACACAATCTCTCTCTCTCTCTCTCTCACTCTCTCTCTCTCTCTCTCTCTCTCAGGCTTACAGACACACACAGACACGCACGAACACGCGTGCGCACACACAACTGGTGCTAGATGTGCACACGTAAAGGCTCGTTTGTCGAGTACAGACAACCCCATGGCAACACTTCTCCATTACACTCTCTTTTTTAAGCTAAGCCGTTTTAGCAGTTCCAGATATTTGAACCTCACACCTAAAGTTGTCAAAAAAACCAACCAAACAAACAAACATGACAACTACAACAACCACCACAACAGCAAAGCAACAACAAACATACCCCCCCCCCCCAAAAAAAAAACAAAAAACAAAAAAAAAAAAACACCCCAAAACAACAACAAAAAAACAAAACAAAAAACTGAACAACAACAAAAAACAAAAACAACTAAAACAAACAAAAAACAAACCAACCAACCAAAAAAAAACCCCAAAGAAACAGAACAAACAACAACAACAAAAAACCACACCACCACAAACAACAAAAACAAAAACAAAACAAACAAAAAAACACTCCAAAACACCGAATGAATAAACAAAAGAACCTGGGCCCGTATGTAGAACTCGAGGTTAATTTAACCCACGGCTACGGGCTCAACCCAGACTATGACCCCCCCCCCCCCCCCAAAAAAAAAAGGAAGCGAAGAAAGAAAGACAAAAAATACCTCTATAACGGTATAGGCACCTTGCTGGTTGGGCCCGCTTCCTGGTTTAAAAGAAAGAAAAAAAAACCCCCAGAAATTTCAACCCTAGAGCTAGTTTAGTTCAAGGTTAGACTATAACCCGGGGCTAAACGCCCTAACCCCCACTTTTACATGCGGGCCCTGACCATGTTCGTCCTTGCAGACAGCTAGCGGACCTGCACAAAAAGCCCTCCCTACATGGAAAAACATGTGCTGCAGCTTTATTTCTGTTTATAATGCAGTTCTGTGGCGCCAGCCTGGTCGTCCCAGAAGTTTTATTTTGTGAGGAAAAGGCAACGGACTGTCTGCTTGTCGGAGTATGGAAATAAGACTGGAATCTCTGGACTCAATCATTGGAGCTGATGTAACATGAACGAGTAAATGGATACTGCTGGGCCATAGGGCGGTACCGACAGGCTCAAGATGCCGACACTTTCTGTGTTTTATGAAAACAGCGTCATTTATATTCAAAATGTAGGAGGGGGGGGGGGGGGGTTAGAGTAATAATATAACGTGCATTTTCGCCACGTGGTCGATGGCCTACCAATTTTGTTTTGTCTTAAATAAGTGGACATACTTTACACTACATCACCAAAGTTTCGTAAATATTCCCTTTTTTTTTTTTTTTTTTTTTTTTAGTACAGGAATGTACAAAGGACCATAACAAGTGACCCCCCATGACGCCTGTAGCGACGCCCACTGACTAAAACGAACCTTTAGTCCAATATACGCTAAATATGCGAACACATCCTTAAATCCTTCAATATACTTTACAATATACAAGGACACGCAGCTGACAGGAGTATTTAAAAAAAATTGAATGTCTCCTTTCCGCTCAGGCCTCACTGGAGTAATGGTAGTGTACTTTCTATTTAGGCCAGAAAGCCGCTTCTTGTAAATCCGCTAATGTCCCTTTTGCCGCTCTCCAGCGCAAGAAGTCCTAGCTTCACTGGCAGCTTGCCTCTTGTTGCGGCCCCCCTGGCATGCACCCTGGGCTACAAAGTACAAAAATCACGCTTTTTCATCATCATAACAACAACAACAACATTACAAGCTAGCACACTCGCCAAACAGGGTTCTCCAATTAAACACTAAACATGGGGGTGAGCGGTGGTCTAATAGGTAGCGTGTCGGATTTAGCCGCTGCGCTACTGAACGGCCGTCACCAATGTCATGGCGATGAAGCGTGGGTTCGAGCCCAGGTCGAGCTTGTGATATGTGATACCGGTCTTTCCTGGCTACCGGGCTGCTCATCGGGGGTTCCTCCCCGTGGTTATCCGGCTTTCCTCCCCCAGCAAAATTGTTAAAAAAAAATATAGGATGGGTATTGGGTGGTGCACCGCGGCGACGCGCTTCCCCCGGTGGAAGCAGCCCGAATTTCCCGAAGGGGATTAAAAAAAACAAATTGACCCCAGGGTCAATTTGTGTCCTTACGCCACAAACACAAATCGTCTGCGGTCTCCCCCCCCCCCAATACTTTGCCATATTTTAGGTTTTAACCGGTTCAGCATTGCTTAGCATTGTTCAGTTTCCGTGTATGTTTATCACCCACAAGAATAATTATGACTGCGATGGGTGAATATAAAAGTCATGGAATAAAGAAATTACTGCAAATCACGACAGTTATTGCGACGTGCGCCCGAGACAGGACGGAGTGGGCCGACGGACACCTGTGTGGTAGCTGTCCGCTTAGTCGCCTGATCACTCGGGTGATTGTACAGGATTGGAAAACGAGCATGTACGCCTTGTCGCGCTGTTCACTCTGACGACCCGTGGGCTTCACTGAACAGCTGCAGTGAACTTCAAATCATGAGGCATTTCATTCATTCTATGGGGTGATGTAGCCAAACGAATTTTTCTTTTTTTAATGCTGTGCACGGGGATGAAATGCAAACAACGTTTTGCCTGACAGAAAAAGTAGGAACAGCGTCGAGGTCTAGCCCATAGCATTGGATTTACTGAATCATTTCACTTGAAGGCACGCAGTGAGGGCAGTTAAGCTGTTTACCTCATCGTCGGTGCCTTGTGTGTGTGTGTGTGTGTGTGTGTGTGTGTGTGTGTGTGTGTGTGTGTGTGTGTGTGTGTGTGTGTGTGTGTGTAAAGCCCCTACGCGCTCCACGCCATCTTTCAGAAGTCCCCGTTCAGTCCCAAGTGTAGTCCTTGGAACTGTTCCAGTATTTGTCTGCTTCACGAGCGCCTAGCTGTCGCACACTGTTGGGGTCGATTGGCGACCAAAGCTTCTTTGCACGCATCCACTCGATCTACAGATCCTGGTGTTTTCTGGTGTGTGTGTGTGTGTGCGCGCGTGCGTGCGTGCGTGCGTGCGTGCGTGTGTGTGTGTGTGTGTGTGTGTGTGTGTGTGTGTGTGTGTGTGTGTGTGTGTGTGTGTGTGTTGTTTCTTTGTTTGTAATTTTCCTAAACGCTGAACCTGGAGCAGAAAAAAAGTTCTATTGCAGTCCGCCTTATCGCTGTGTTTATTTCCCAGAGAGATAAGAGAAAATCCAATTGGGACCCGGGATATGAATTCCTTCGGCCGTCTAACACCCCACCCCCACTCCCTCCTCCTCACGTAACTTGCATGCGCATGCAGCAGTGGAGGTTAACTCGCATGCCAGCACTGCAACCCGCGCATCGTGTCTTCATTGCCAGGTGCAAGTGTGCTGTCGCATACGAATGACTGAGACAGGGGGACAGAACTCTCGAGGGTATTCCCAGACAGGGGACACAATTTCTGGCGATTTTTGCTAGGTGACTGGGTTCAAGACTGGCGTTTCGTGCATAATAATTATGGTTCGTGTCAGTGCAAAAGCTCGCGTGTGCAAAATGTTTGGTATTGTAATTTATAGCGCGTAATAGTGTTGCAGATACTACGTTAGAAGATTATGACTGGATTGTGACGGATTTGACCGCAGTGTAATTATAATTTAACAATAAATTTAATATCAAATTGAATAACATCATCAACAACAACAACAACAACAACAACAACAATGACGACGACGACGATGATGATGATGATGATGATGATTGGTGATACTGAGGATACTACTGATGTTACTACTACTACTGCTGCATCTATATTACCAAGACGTGACTAAGTTACTAAGATAGTACTAAGACGATAACAAGGACAACAACAAAGCTTAAACGGAGATACGCAAACATCAGCATACAAACAAAATATTAAAACAGGCAAACAACTAAATATTCAAATACACAGATACATATGTAATACATGTATGTACCCCAACACTACGCAGAGAAAGAGAGAGAGAGAGAGAGGGGGAGAGAGAGAGAGAGAGAGAGAGAGAGAGAGAGAGAGAGAGAGAGAGAGAGAGAGATGAAATGAAATGAAATGAAACAAATCTTTATTTTTTATGTTTTGAGGTAACAGTCAGTTTCAGAGAGAGAGAGAGAGAGAGAGAGAGAGAGAGAGAGAGAGAAAGAGAGAGAGAGAGAGAGAGAGAGAGATGAAATGAAATGAAATGAAACGAATCTTTATTTTTTTATGTTTTGAGGTAACAGTCAGTTTCAGAACGAGAGAGAGAGAGAGAGAGAGAGAGAGAGAGAGAGAGAGAGAGGTGTCCTAATTTTCCCTTCTAAACTGGTCCGCTTGAGAGAACCACAAAGACAGGACAGATGAAGCAAAATACAGAGGACGGATAACATGGAGTATAAAAGACCCCCCAAACACAATGGGGTTTTTCTTTCAGCGTGTATTACAGACCACTATTTGAGATGAGGTTTGGAAGCAGAAATTGGGGGAGAAAAAATGACGTATCTCTAAGCTAGAGGTGAAAGGCAAGGCAGCAGGGCAATCTGCGAAGAGATGGCGAAGTTGATGTCACTAATAGGCTGTCGCCAGTGCTAGTAGGTTACATGTACTACGGTTCACAATGTTACGGAAGACTATTTGAGATGAGAGATATGGGGCAAAAATCGGGGATGGGGAAGGAAGAGAAGAAGACGAAACATGAAGCAGTATTTTTTTTCCAGAGATATATATAAGGCACGAGCCTAAGGGAATCTACGAAGAGATGGCGAAGTTGATGTAACTGAGCTGCTTTTCACAGCAAGTAGGTCACTACGGCTCATCATTAAAGAAGATCATGTATTCGAGATGAAAGAGAAATTGGCAAAAATGAAGAAGAAGAAGAAAAATGAAGCAGCATTTTTTTTGTGGGAGAGGCAAAAGGCAAGGCCTCATTGGGATTCATTATGAGATGGCGAAGTTGCTGTATTAGCTATAGCCTATAAGCTGTGTTCAGTTTGAGAGTTTGAGGCTGTGTTCAGCGCGAGTAGGTTACTGCAGTAAGTCGCATATTCGTGCGATTTACAGATCAGCTGAATTTACAAAAAATTACAAACACAGTGAGATTAAAAAATACACGCGCGCGCGCGCACACACACACACACACACACACACACACACACACACACACACACACACACACACACACACGTGCACGTACAAGCAACAAGCATACAAGTGCTGATACGCGCACGCATGCACGCACACACGCACACATTCGCGCACACACACACACACACACACACACACACACACACACACACACATACTTTGCGACTTTGCACGGTTTAAGTTCAGCTCCAGTTTCAGTACCGGGTCTCGAAAGACATCATGAATCATGCGGGATGAAAAGCTACATGACAGAGGAAACAGGAAGATCTGTGTTAGGATCAATATAAGGACATAAAGCTTACCCCCCCCCCCCCCCCCCCCCCCAAGAAGATGTAGAGGAATAAGAAAAAAACTTGGAAGGTGAGGACATGGGAGAAAAACATCTTCAACTTTCAACGACACCTCCCTGTCGTTTCTGAAGATTTGTTACGGCCCTCAGAGACCCCGTCGCCTCAAAATGGAAACTGGATCCTGCTTATGTGTTACAGTAATTTAACGGGACTCTGCCCGCGGTATTAAGCTAATGTCTGGAGATGATGCTATACGTGGACATGCGCATCGACGGACGTCTGTAATTTACGACGCTTGCCTCAGACGAACGCACGAACCAAGCCGATGATTAACACAAATTGCAGTCTCGTTCCAAAGTTCACCCCGGACAAACAAGAGACCACGTGATCAGCGAGAGACGGTCCCTGAAATAAGCATGCCGTTGATAGCGCAGGGGCATGTAACTCGGGAACCAAGCCAATGATAACTCTTGGCTAACCTCGACCGTTAGCCACGTGACTGCGGTTAAGGGGCCGGTAACACCACGGGGCGTAACGTGGGTGGTTTGAAGGTGTCCGCCGGATGTGACGGGGATTTACGATGAGAAAGTATATGTGGTTGGCGAAATCTGACAAAATACAATTTTTCTGCAGAAAATTGGACAGACCTTCCAACCACCGCGTTACACCCTGTGAACACTGCCTGCCCTTGTTCGCGCACGCTTTTCTGGCTCAGTATACAAAAAAGTTAAATGACGGACCAGCCAGCATGTCGAGTTGCAGGGATATCAGGGTCAAAGAGAACAGAACGCATTGGGTCTGACCACAGACCTAAAAAAAGATAGACCCACCGCCGAACGCTGCCACCGCTGCTTGCGAGTGTCGCTATCGCGGCCATCTTGTGAATACCAGAACTCAGATGCTCTGTGTACAGGACGCCTCGTTCGAAATACAAAGTTCTTTAGAAAGACGTCATCAGAAATGTGACGTAAGATAAAGCGGACCAATGCTATACGCGCTATGTAAACAGCTGATGGCATCTGGCCAATGCTATGCGCGCTATGTAAACAGCTGATAGCGTCTGGCACTTTCAGGTACTCGCAACATGGCGCGCGGCGGCGTCACACTTCCAGCACCGCAGGGGGTCTATCTTTTTTATGTCTGTGGGTCTGACGCCCCTACATGGTCCACCCCTTGTCGTGGGGTAGTGGCTTGTGTACCTCAATGACCCAGAGAACTATGCCAGCAGGAGCACATGCTCCTGGCAGGGTCACCCAAGCTGGACAGGTCGAAGGGTAGAGGTCAGAAGAATGTGGACCACCTCTCCAAGAGGCTAAACGGGTTTGCGTAGGGTTAACAGCCCTACCTGTAAAAAACACTAAGTTACTGAAGCATCGACAGCAACAAACCGAGACATTCACCTGGGCGAGGAAGGGTCTCCATCCCGGAGACCTATGACGCATTGCAGTGAAAGCCGAAAGGAAGCTGCAAGGCCGACCCCCCTTCTAACACCCAGGACAACAACAAGAGTAGCCACATGGAACATCAGGACAATGTATGAAGTAGGAAGGACCATACAAGTAGCAAGAGAGATGAAGAACTACAAGATAGGAGTACTGGGACTGATTGAGACAAGGTGGCTACAGACAGGACAGCTGAGATTTTCATCGGGAGAGCAATTGCTGTACTCTGGACACACAGAGGATGGAGCCCCCCACACTGAGGACGTGGCCCTGATGCTGGCACCGGAGGCACAGCGGGCACTCATCGGCTGGGAACCTGTCAACTCCCGCATCATCACAGCCAAATTCATCACCAAGAAAAAAGACATCAAGCTGAACATCATCCAGTGCTACGCTCCCACCAATGATGCGGAAGAGGAGAAAAAAGATGACTTCTACCAACAACTGCAGACAGTGATAGATAGAGGAGGAGCCAAGGACATGACCATACTGATGGGAGACTTCAACGCCAAGACTGGATCAGACAACACAGGCTATGAGGACACCATGGGAACACACGGACTGGGACAGATGAACGAAAATGGCGAGCGCTTTGCAGACCTTTGTGCCCTGAACCAGCTAGTGATAGGAGGCAGCATCTTCCCACACAAGCGCATCCACAAGGCCACATGGAGATCGCCGGACCATGTCACGGAGAACCAGATTGATCACATCTGCATCAGCCGGAAGTTCAGGAGATCGTGGCGGGATGTGCGCGTGATGAGGGGTGCCGATGTATCATCAGACCACCACCTTATTGCAACAACATTGAGACTTCGGCTTAAGAGGCACACCAACGCCAACAGCACACGGACCAGGTACAACGTTGGACTTCTCAGGAACACAGACACACAAGCAGCATTCCGGATTAGCCTTTCCAACAGGTTCCAGCCACTGCAAGACCTGATAGAAGACAGTGAAATGGACATCGAGACACAGTGGGAACACAGCAAGAAACTCTGGCACGACACATGCGAAGAGGTCCTTGGCAAGAGAAAGACCCAACATAAGGAATGGATCTCTGCTGATACCATCCAGAAGCTGGAAGTTAGGAAAGAGAAGAAAACTGCACTGAACACGAGCCGAACAAGAAGAGCTAAGGCAAAGGCACAAGAGGAATACACAGCAGCTGACAGAGAAGTGAAGAGGAGCACCAGGAAGGACAAGAGGGACTACATCGACAACCTGGCCAGTCAAGCAGAGGAAGCAGCCCGACAAGGGAATCTAAAAGACCTGTACCAGGTGACCAAGAAGCTCGCGGGCAAATTTCAGCAGACAGACAAACCAGTGAAGGACAAGAACGGGCACCCACTGACAACAACTGAGGAACAGCTGAAGCGATGGGCAGAACACTTCAGGGAGCTGTTAAATCGGCCCATCCCTGAAACACCACCAGACATCCCACCAGCTGAGACAGAACTACCCATCAACTGCGACAAGCCCTCTAAGGCGGAGATCAGGAAAGCCATCATGACACTGAGAAATGGGAAAGCTGCAGGGCCGGACGAGATACCAGCAGAAGCCATTAAAGCAGACACAGAGACAGCCGTCAACATGCTGCACAGCCTGTTCAGCAAGATCTGGGAGAAGGAAGAGGTGCCAGCCCAGTGGAAAGAAGCGATCGTCATCAAGCTGCCAAAGAAAGGGGACCTCAGGGACTGCAGCAACTACCGAGGGATCATGCTCCTGTCAGTGCCAGGCAAGGTTCTCAACAGAATTCTACTGGAGAGGATGAGAGAGGCAGTCGACCCCATGCTCCGAGACCAGCAGGCAGGCTTTCGCAGGAACAGGTCCTGCGCTGACCAGATTGCCAGCCTACGCATCATTGTTGAGCAGTCACTGGAGTGGAACTCCCCCCTCTACATCAACTTCATAGACTATGAGAAGGCCTTCGACAGTGTAGACAGAGAGGCACTGTGGAAGCTGCTAAGGCACTATGGAGTTCCCGGGAAGATCATCTCCCTGATCCAGTGCACCTACCAAGACATGAGCTGCAGGATTGCCCATGCCGGCCAGTTGTCAGAAAGCTTCGAGGTGAAGACCGGAGTCCGCCAGGGATGCCTGTTGTCCCCGTTTCTCTTCCTCCTGGTCATCGACTGGATCATGAAGACCACTACAGCAGGCAGGAAAAACGGGATACAGTGGACACTCAGGACGCAGCTGGATGACCTCGACTTCGCTGACGACCTGGCGCTCCTGTCTCACAGCCACAGCCAGATGCAGGACAAGACTACGTGCCTGGAAGCCACATCAGCCGGAACAGGGCTCAAGATCAACAGGAAGAAAACCGAGCTGATGAAGATCAACACCACTGCCAACACACCAGTCACAGTCGGTGGAGAGCCAATCAGGGAGGTGGAGTCTTTTGTCTACCTGGGGAGTGTGGTTGATGGACAGGGAGGCACAGACCGAGACGTCACAGCCAGAATCGGCAAGGCAAGGGCAGCAATGGTCATGCTGAAGAACGTCTGGAAATCCAAAGTTGTCAGCATAAGAACCAAACTTCGCATCTTCAACTCCAACGTGAAGTCATTTCTGCTCTACGGATGCGAAACATGGAGGACAACGAAGACGATGCAGCAGAAGATCCAGACATTTCTCAACACCTGTCTGAGGCGCATCTTCAACATCCGATGGCCAGAGAAGATCCGGAATGAAGAGCTGTGGGAGCGAGCGGGGCAGGAACCAGTGGCCAAGCAGATCCTGCGGAGGAAGTGGGGCTGGATTGGACACACCCTCAGGAAGCCAGCATCCAGCACCACACGCCAAGCCCTGACATGGAACCCGCAGGGGAAAAGGAAGAGAGGCCGGCCTCGCAACAGCTGGAGGCGGGACACTGAGGCAGAGCTATGTAAGCAGGGGACCAACTGGACTGGAGTGGCAAGACTAGCCCAGAACAGAGTGCGATGGCGAAGGGTTGTCGATGGCCTATGCTCCACGTGGAGCCAAGGGCCTAAGTAAGTAAGTAGGGTCTGACGCATGATCTGCTAGAATAGTCTGAGACGTAGTTCTAGTATCAATCATATAACATCGGGGCTGTTATCAAAATACATTTCCGTTTACTCTGTGTTTAGTCCCTGAGGTCGCATACTTGGCTTACATTCTTCATTTCTGCATATCGTACAAATCTTTTAGTCTCAGCTTAGTCAAGCTAGTCTCGGACTTACGTCGTAGCCTCTCTTCATACATCAGGCCCCAATTATATTATCTGCCCTTGTCCAGAGCATTGTTTTTTTCTCTTTGAACAGAATGGTGACTATTAACGTACCATCCCCCCCTCCCTTCTCTCTCTCTCTCCCTCTCTCTCTCTCTCACGTGGCGGAGGTATGTCGAGTTGATGGGATATCTGGGTCAAAGAGAACAGCTCGCAGCGAGCACCTGTCTGCTTCATCCACAAGTTTTTGTACCTAGATCGCTCACACTAGTGAAACTATACAGGAGAACTTCGCGCATGCCCTGTGGGGTACTAGCGTCGCGGAAAGCCCGATGGGATCCCGGACGTTGGCACGCAGACGTGAACAGTCAGTTAATGTTCACTCTTTGTAGCGTTCGCAAAACTTTCCAAGTTCCCGGGGGCCAACCAAAATCAGTTTAGTCTAGAAGAAGGGGGAATTAGAGTACCTAAAGATACTACCAAATATCTGTCTGAGTTCTTCGTTTAAAGGGGAGCCGGGGTGGTCGAATGGTAGAGCGTTGGACTTCTAATGCTCGGGTCGTGAGTTCGATCCCGGCTGGGACCAAATACTTGTGCTGGCTTTTTCATCGTTGCCCCGTCTTTGATATCACCGTATGTGGTGGAAAAGGACGTTAAACCCGCAAACACCCACCCTACCCTCTTCGTTCAAAAAATCTCTAAACTTGCCGCACGATTTTCGGAGGCATCATACTGTACATTCTGCTATACAACCTGACAAGATTGTTGACCTCTAGACACTAAAATCCCCCCCCCCCAAAAAAAAAAAAAAAGTTCATCAGCGTAAAGCATGGGAAGTAATCGCTAACCACTTACCCATAATGCACTGTCTTCCGGATGGGCATAATCCCATTAGTCAACTCGCTTCGAAACCCTTGAACCACAGCGGAAACCAAGATTCCCTGCGCCAAGACGGCGTACTTTCCGCTGTGTGTGTGCGCGCACGCGTGCATCTAATGTAGATGTGAGCAAGTAGGCTGACTTGTGTACAGATTACAGACCACCTGTAGCCATGCTGGCTAAATGTATACATGTATGTATGGTTACACATAATTATATGCCGGTACCCCCTGATGGAGTTTCTCGAAATAAAGAAACTGAAACTGAAGCTAACTTCAGGAAGCTGACATTACAGACGATCTAAGCTGTTGGTATCTCTGGCTCCACCTCACCGGCATATATATATATCCCAGCGGCCCGATCACCATTTTGCTTCCACACGAACGAAACAAATTTCCACCACTGGGAATAATGAAATTGGCTTGAATTGCATTGTCTGGCATTTTGCGGGCGTCGATATATCTCTCTCTCTCTCTCTCTCCCCCCAGAAACTTACGTTATTTTGTGAGCCACGATTTTTTTTTCTTTGCTGCCCCAACTCTTTTGAAGCTCCACTGGTGTTTCTTCCACGTCCTGGGTGGAATCCACGGTGGGCTCGAAAGCTGGGGCAATTCATATTATGCGTGATGATGGAGATAAGGATGATGTTAAGATGATGCCATGGAGGTCCGTGTGGTTTGGGACTGCGGGACAGGGCCGCATTCCACGCTTCCTGTCATAAATATCCCGGCGTGAACCAGGTCCGGGAACTACGGCACCTGCGGTGCCGGCCGTGTAATCATCCACATCACAAGACGTGTCATACCAAGGGAAACAACCCCAAAGTCGTACCCGTGAAGTGTATCGGCTGTGTTGCAACATCCTCCCCATTGGGCCCATAACACACCCGCTCTGGGTAGCAGCCGACCTAGGTAGGAAAAATCCCGCTTGCCTCGGCTGGGACTCGAACCCGGGTCTCCCAGTCCATGGTGCTAACCACTACACTACGGGGGCCGGTGAGCCACGAAGCTGTGCTGCAGGTGACCAGTACTAGATCTATACTGGAAGGTCCAAAACTGGTACCGAAGTACAGCCAACGGAGGTTTCCATCGACCACAGCCTGCACAGGCAAGAGGTTTTTTTTTTATATTTAGGAATCCGATTTTGGACTATGGCACACTGGGGAAATCGGCTTATATGGACTGGCTATTAGGAATGATAAAAGGGTGATGCATGCGACTGGCTTCAAATCTACAGAAGATGATATCTGTTATAAGTAATGATTATTGAAAAGTAAAAAGAAAAGAAGAAAAAAGCTGGAGGGTGTCCCAAGGCACGTAATCTCAGGGACGTTACGATGTGACGAGAGATATGTGGGCTCTTGCCAATTTCTTGAAAAGGATAGAATTCACGCGCGCGTGCACGCGCGCGCGTACACACACACACACACACACACGCGCGCGCACGCAGGCACGCACGCAGGCACGCACGCAGGCACGCACGCACGCACGCACATTAATTTTAGTAGAGAGAGAGAGAGAGAGAGAGAGAGAGAGAGAGAGACAACACACACACACACACACACACACACACACACACACACGTGTAGGCACTCCCATGTCATCCAGTGGTCACAGGCTAACAGCAAGCCAGAGACAAACGAGTAGCAATCAGTAAAACATCCTCAAAACCTGCTTTGATAGTTTTCCAGTAGCGATTCTTCATATAATCATTGATTTTTTTTTTTTCGAGAGGTCAGGAGTTCGAGTCCCACTCGGGGCAAAGAATTTTTCCTTCTCGTATGTGGCACCGTTCATTCGGGCCGATCGTCGGGGGTTCTCTCCGGGTACTCCGGCTTCCCCCCTCTGCTTTGGAAATATTCAGCCCAACAAATTTGAAAAATAAATGCAATTCTAAATTCCGAAATTTCCGAAATAGATGAGCTGATCCTTCGCACCACGTGATTGTAATGTGTTTATGTCCAGTAAGTGAGAGGAGTGAGTGAGTGAGAGGAGTGAGTGAGTGAGAGGAGTGAGTGAGTGAGTGAGTTTTCGAGGCTTAACGCCGCGCAAGCCACAAAGACTAATTCGCGGCTAACCAGTAAGTGAGAGAATGCGTGTGATTCACGTGAGCGTGCGTGTTGAGTTCAGTTCGCGGCGCTTTGAGCCGATTCATGAAATTGGGTAAAGCGCCTATACAATACTGATTATTATTATTATTATTAAAAAAAAACTCCGGTTGAACTGCAAATCCTAGGTGGCTCATTTTGATCCATGGACGACGACCCATCTGCTCTGTTCATCCAAGCCTCCACAAAAATCGAGTTTGACGGGCCGTGACAGACAACATGCGTAATACCACAGACGGGGCCTGGGTTCAAGTGAAGTGTAGATTTTGTCATTTTCGTATTTACGGGGTAAAGTGCATGCCGGGGGGGGGGGGGGGGGGGTGGCTGCAACAGGAGGCAAACTGCCAGCCAAATTGGGATTATTTTGGAGCAGGTCATGCAGGGGGTGGTGTGTATGGGAGTGAGTGTGTATGCGGAATGAGGGAGGGGGGTGGGGGGGGGTGAAGGGGGGTGGAGGGGGGGAAGGGGTGGGGAGGGGAGGGGAGGGGCAAGTGCATGTGAGTGAATATGATTTCTGGCAGACTGAAACTGAAAGTAGAGTTGGACCACTCCGGCGAGGGCTGAGAGGAAACGAGATGATGATGATGATGATGATGACATTGTCGAACTTGAAGCCGACCAAAATTGCTACCTGCGATTGTTTCACTCGTTCACGAGCGCTGCAGAACGTTCGCCTTGGGAAACACACTGCTGGTGTGACAAAGAGATTTGACCCGGTGTGGTACATATTTTTTTCTTCTTCTTCAAAGTCACACCCTGACTCGTGAAAGGGAGCCTCTCCGCTCACCTTCGCGCACACATAGACGTAAAGTGCACATGCTACAAATCCCTCGTGCATTATTAGTTTTTCAAAGAAGATAAATTATACAGTAGGCCACTTACCCGTGCTTATGCCAAACTATTGACCCGGATGTGGTCTGAGAACTGGAATTAATCCTTTTTGCATTTATACCATTTTGCGTCAGAGTTAGCGTGCTGCGGTGAACGTGAAAGCGTACATTAGTTAAGCCAGTCAGTGACCGGTGGTGGTTAGCCAGGTTAATCACCGGTACTTTATAGACAAAGAATTTTCAGTTCAACGACCTTCCCTGTCTGAAAAAAGACCCCCCCAAACACACACACACACACACACACAAACCACCACCCACCCACCCACCCCCCCCCCAAAAAAAAAGAAAAAAAAAAAGAAACAAACAAACAAAACAAAACCACCACCAACAACAACAAAACAAAAACAACAACAAACAAACAAACAACACCCCCCTCCGCCCCACAACAACCAAAAAAACAGAACAAAACAAACAAAAAAAAGCAACAAAAACAAACAAACAAACAAAAAAACAAAAGAAAACAAAACAAACCCGGTCGCGAAAAGTAAGAGCCGTTATTTCTGATTTTATTTTATTTTTTTCCCGAAGAGCCTTGGTGACAGGCCAAAGGGTGTATGGAATGCTACTAAAGTGTTAGTTATCACGACAACCAAGTTGTATTATACAGGCTTTGGTAAACCAACTTATGTTTTGGAACAGTTTCGCTCGTGAGTGTGCCTGTACGCTCGAAATACTCTTACCTTGATGATGATGATGATGATGATGATGGAGACTTGATATAGCGCTCGGCTCCACCCTAACTGAGTGCTCACGGCGCTTATGGAGAGTTTTGAAAGGAAAGATAATAAAAAAAAAAAAAACAAAAAAAAAAAACCTGCAGATGATTACTCGCGTGAGGCACTGAAGAGATGAGTCTTCAGGCGCTTCCGGAATGCGGTAATGCTGACTGCCTCCTTCACTGTCTCAGGGAGAGCGTTCAGGGAGGGAGGGAGATATTCAGATTCCACGACTGTTGTTGCACGATTCGAGCGCTAAGTGTGGTTGCCGCGTCATCAGATCAAGCACGATTCTGTTGGCTCAGTGCCAGCATTACTGACGCTGTCGCTGTCCAGGTGTGTTAGTGATGCTGTCACGTGGTGAATGTTCGAAGAGCCCGTCATCTTACCGAGGGATACGGTGACAGTCAGGCACACACTCTTCACGTAGCGAGTTCTTATACTGACTGAGGAAGAAGTCTCAGTCACTCACTAAACGACTCGTGAGCGCGTAGAAAAGTGATAGCTGAGTGGAGTTTATTGCAGCACGTCTCTGGTATCACACTGCACGCTCAAGCTTTGTACATATGAGCTTCTCACCTCATTACTATTTTAAAACTGAGAAGAATCCAGAATTATCGAGTACCCGCCCGCCGGGTCTAAGCACGTTATATAACTCCAATCGTAAACAAGTCATAACAAAGCGATTTGCACGAGATTTCCGGGAGACTCAGACCTTGACTCTAAATGCGTACCGCCTCCCGTGGCAAAATTAGCTACAGTCAAAACAAGGTCACCACTTCAAGAATTTTCGTGAAAACACTAGAAACTTCTGGATCACAGAAAACATATCTACATTGCTAAAACACAATAAAAGAATATGAACTACAAAAGGAAATATCTTTGTCTCATTCGACATTCTAAAAAAAAAAACAAAAAAAAAAAAACAACAACAACAAAAAAACAACAGCTACTATCTGTGAACACATTACAAAACACAAAGACACAGCCACACTCGTAACAGATGTGATGATAGCAACCACGAAAACAACTCAGAACGACCTGTGAGAAAACACAAAACAAGGAGGAACGGCCCCGTCCTACAAAGTTGTTTCTCCAAACTTCATTTTATTTTGTCTTTGTTGTTATTGTTGCAGGTTCTCCCCTCTCCAAGTTCTACCAATGACACTAGATCCTCTACGACCTCGACCGATTAGCCACGTGACTGGGGGTGGGGCCGGGTGGGGGAAGAAGGGAGGGAGAGAGAGAGGCAGAGAGAGAGAGGGTGGGTGGGTGGGTGTTTAGGAGTTTAACGTCTTTTTCCCCCACATAAGGGTGATATCAAAGACGGGGCAACGAGTAAAAGGCCAGCACAAATATTTGGCCCCAGCGGCCAGGATTCGAACTCTCGGCCCAAGCATTGAAAGTCCAACGCTCTACCATTCGGCCACCCTGGCTCCCCAGAGAGAGAGAGAGAGAGAGAGAGAGAGACGTCAGTTCCGTGATCTAAACATTTGACGTCAGCCTCAGGCAGGTCGTCATACAGAGAGAGAGAGAGAGATGACGTCAATTCCGTGAAGTAAACTTTCGACGTCACCCTCTAGCACTGAGATCGTCTGAGGATGCTTGTTCATGTCTTGTGATTTCCCTGTTGGCTTTGTCACTTCTCCGACTGAATTATTTTTCACATGAAATCTGGAAGATCTAGAGGGCTGATGAAATGTCGGAAGCAGTGGCGATACTTGCAGATTTTGTCTGTGAACCAAACATTTGACGTCAGCCTCACGCTGCTCGTCTGACAGATGATACTTCTACATATCTTGTGATTTCCTTGTTGCTTTTGTGACTTCCGTGACTGAATTAATTTTGACATAAAATCTGGAAGATCTAGAGAGCTGATGAAACGTGGACTTAAGTGCCTTGGTTTGTACTTACGAAATTGCAAAATTGGAACTTTTTTGACCGGCGCTTCTCGCAGAAACGTGAAAAATGTGTTTATCTAAAAGCTCTGCTATTCTTAATACTAAAGCTATAATAGTGCAGCAGTTCATGTCATATGTGCAGTTGGCACAAGTGACAAAAATACCGGAATGATGAGTAATTTGAAGGAGTTTTTTCACAGATATTTGGCCTTAGTATGCAAACCACCCCTACCTCGGAAATATTTTTCTTACACAAAACCTGTCAGAGCTACATAGCTGTGCTACGAAAACAGGCAGTATAATTGGATGATCTTCCCAATTTCAGAAAATGAAGCCATTTGAACATTTTTTTTCGAAAAAATTCGTAACATGACCGATTTTTAAAAATCGGCGATAACTGTTTTGAAAATGCAGTAGGCTAAAAATCGTGAAAAATAGGTCTGGAGAAGGTGAATTCCCATTTTATCTCAAAGTAAAAAGGCCTCCAACGAGGTGGTTTAGGAGATAGCCATCATTACATCCGTCCACACACACACACACACACACACACACACACACACACACACACACACACACACGTCATTCCCGCCAAAAAGAACGCAGCAGCAAAGTGTGCACGTAAGGTGTCTATGACGCAGATTTCGTTACGTCACTGTGTGCGTGAAAGTAAGTATTGTGTGGAGAAACGTCACAGTCTTGTTTTGTATCACTGAAACTTGCTGCTGCGCGTAGCAAAATCTGCCCCGTCTCATAAAGTTGTTTCTCTATAGAGAAACAACTTAAAAAACAAAGAAAAAACACGGTAAAAAAAAAACACCAAGATGGCCACCAGCCCAATATGTTGTTTCCATTCAATGACCTGCTGTAGTCAGTCGTAGTCGTTGTGTCATGTATGCAGCCCGCGCGCACACGCCGGAACGCAAGCTCTCTGACAATGCAAAGAAAGTACTGAAAACACTTATTGTGCCTCTATGCACTTGCAAAAACCCAAACACATGAGGTCGTGTGAGCTCGCCTAGCTGGTTGACGTCACAAACTTTTTGGCGTATGCGAGGTTCTACATGGGTGAATGAATTCTTTAGACTCCAGAGTGCAGTCCCTTTTCGGCGGGGCGTGAAAATGTGACTGCTTACAGCCGGCGCCATTTTAGAAAAGCGAAGACTTGTGTGTCATATGATTCCATTTGAAACGAAGTCTTGAATATCCGACCACTTTTCCTTTGGGCAGAATCTTTGCCAGCGGACAATTATTGTTGCGCTTTGATGGCACTGTTTACATGGTACACTGATCCAACAGGATGTGAGTAAACGGCAAGGGGGTTGCACTCTGACAGGCAAAGGTGCACTCTCTGGGGCGCAGAGTCTTTCAGTGGAAAGTACCTCTGTGCACAGTGGGGAAATCGGTGCTCACTGCGCTACCGTGACGGGCCTAAATTGTCTCGGTGCTCTCAAACACAAGGTCGCGCACTGTGTCATCCTTGACCAGCTTTGAACCCAGAGGGATCCTCCATGGCGCAAGTGACGGTAGGCTGTCTTCAGAGTGAAAGTAGGCGTGTTTCTGAATCAGAGACATACATAACATGTCTCTGTCTGAATGGACAGATCTATTATTACATTCAGTCCTAGAGCACGGGTGTGTATGCTTTTGTAATCGTCTCTTATTCCATCACAAGGCAGGTACGTGATCGTCTGCACCGTGAGTACACACACACTACTAAAACAAGTAAACACAATACAGGACAGTACACTGACAAAATAGGATTGTGAGACAGTACTAAAGACCAGGTTAAAGGGTGGGTGGGTGGGTGTTTGGGGGTTTAACGTCCTTTTCAACCACACACGGGTGATATCAAAGACGGGGCTACGATGAAAAAGCCAGCACAAATATTTGACCCCAACCGGGATACGAACTCACGACCCGAGCATTAGAAGTCCAATGTTCTACCATTCGGCCACCCCGGCTCCCCGAAACCAGGTTAAAGTAAGCGGGGGGGGGGGTTTAACAGAGATATAAAAGAGGGCCCACAAAACGAAACCTAGAGACCCTCGGAATCTGTTTCACTTACGACACTGGTTCTCGTGTTCTCGGAAGGTCTCGTATTCTGTCTCGTTTAGTCACGATCGGCATCATGTCTGGTGTTGGAAATTGCAAGCCAGACGACGAACCATTTCTCCTGCTGCAGAATGCGAACACGCTCACAGAGCCTCTCGGAAAAGGCGCGGCAAAGTTGTTGCTTGTGTCAGACGTGGTTCAAATTACGTACGGGCGTTGGTCAAGATGGCGGGGAGTCTGTCCGGTGCTACACGACTTACTACACGACGACTTGTATCCGGGGGTGAAAATCTCGTAAAGAAATTTCTTACTCGCTCTAAGAGAAAAAAAATTCCTCTACACACGAGGGACCTTTTCTCACGACAGATGTAACCCTCTATTCCCCCCCCCCCCCACCACCCACTCTCACCACCCCCCCCCCACCCGCGCCCTCCCCCGTTCAAAGAAAAGTAACGCGTAAGTGCGGACGTACTTTTTTTTTTTTTTTCTTAAAAGGGAGTAGGAATCACATTTGAGCAAAGGTAGCACCGGAAGTACCCCCGCCATGTTATTTGGCACGCGCTATACGTATCTCTTGCAAACTGTTATGGTTGTCACGTTTCGTCGAGTGTGGCCCCGGGGCGTCATTTCACCCTGACAAGGCCTCAAGGGGTACCGAAATCCCGCCCTAACGATTATTTGATCCGCACCACCATTGTCACGCTCAAATCAAGGCTGGGGGCCCCCACACAGGGTAAATGAATAAGTCCGGCATTTGCGTTGATGAATGAGTATAGTGGACGCTAGTATTGGATGGAGCGTGTACTGATGTTGAAGCCGCTGACCATGCAACGCCTAAGAAAACTCGCTTCAGCCTGCGCAGCGGTCTAGTCTGTGCAAAGTGTGCCCTGAATCCTAATGCGAGAATTGAGACACGGGCGTCCGACAAGTTTCATTTGCATAACACCCCCCCCCCCCCCCCAGCCAGTTGCATTATTTTGATGCATTTTCATTTTGCTTGCCAGTGAACGCAGCCTGGCAAGCTGAAGAAGCACGGGGTTGCGTGCGCATGAAATACAGAAACGACCAGGGCCCGTATGTAAAACTCGAGGTTAATTTAACCGACGGCTACGGGCCTAACCTAGACTAGGACAAAACAAAATTAAATTAAAAAAAAGCGAAGAAAGAAGGACAAAAAAATCCTTCTATTACTGCATAGGCACATTGCTGGAATGGACCCGCTTCCTGATTTAAAAAAAAAAAAAAATTACCCTAGACCTAGTTTAGTTCGAGGTTAGACTCTAACCGGGGCTAAACTCCCTAACCCCGACTTTTACATGCGGGCCCAGAACTCAAAGCCACAATACGCTCCTTAGGCATGAAACAACGTTGGGGGTGGGTGCGTGGGTGGGTGTTTTGGAGTTCAACGTCCATTACCACCCCGTGTGGGTAGCACAAATATTAGGCCCCAGCCGGCCGGAATTCGAACTCACGACCCGAGCACTGGAAGTCCAACGCTCTACCATTCGGCTATCCCGGCTCCCCACAACGTTGAGGAAAACGTTCAGCGGAATGCGCTTAAAACCCTTGCCCCCAAAACAGTCGACGATAACAAGATATAACGAAGCAAGAGACTAGGACTTTAAGTCCGAGACAAGCTTGACTTAACTCTTAAAGGCCTACGCAAAAAATCGCGTTTTTACTCAGTGAAATCTTCCTATTACAAGGAGCCACTTCAAGCCACTATTGTGCAATCTGCAGCGGTCTTGGTCCTATACCAGGGAAGACCCATGCCTTGCATAATAGTGGCTTTAAGTGGCTCCAAGTCGGTTGCAGTGGCCGTTTCTTTTAAACTAGTCTTTTCATATAGTGGGTGGGGGGGGGGGGGGGGCTTCGGGCTTGGGTTCTTAAGAGTTAAGCTGAGACTAACAGATTAGTACGCTACACATAAACGGAGGCTAAGTAAGTCTGCGACTGTTTCAGAGACTGAGCGGTAATACACGCTGCTGACAGTGCCAGTGCAAAAAGTCTAAGACTAGAGCTAAGCCTCAGGCTAGTCTAGACTCTTTCCATGCTTCGGCAACAGACCACAGATGCAAATTTCGAGGAAATTTCGCTATGTATTCCTCTTACACATAACGTTGCATATGAAACCCTAGAAATGCTTCAAACTTCACCAAAATATTCACAACAATCCGGCAGCCAAAGACTCATGTGTAGAGTAAATTTCAACAAATTCCAATATTCCGGGTTTTTTTTCTCTCCTTTTTTTGGGCAATGTTGGCAGCGACCACATACACCCCCCCCCCCTCATTCCTCCGTCGTCTGCTGGCTCCTGTGTCAGCCGCGTATGAATACAAATAGTCCACAAGCGAGGCTCATTTTTCCCTAATTTTACTATTACCTGACATGAATCTGACTTACAAAGCCAACAGAAAGCCCCAGATTGCCATTTCTTATTTTTTACTCTGCACACAAATTTTAGAAGGGGCAAAAATTTTGTACTGTATTTAGCGTAGTCGCTACTACATGACCCGGAAGCTATTAGTGGTCTGTAGCCTTCATACCCAAGTTCCTGTTGGGGGTAGTACAGCCTCACGTGCAGAGGCGTTTCAGACAGTCACACGTTTCCCTCCCCTGAAATTAGCGTGTTCAACTGGTATATGAGGAACGTTGTCTGTGTGCGTCAGTGATATTCTACGCTATGATTTTTTTCTTGTACGAGGGCCTCTCAATATGTTTTGCAACCTGGACGAACTAATGACGTCACTACTTTTCTGTTTACATCACATCGTAGACCAGTTTCATAATACTTATGAAAACAAAAATTACTTGATTCCGTACAACCGTTTATATTCCATGCGACAAAATGTGCAGTAAGGGTGACGGGTCTTTAGCCAGCAGTGTTGACCTTTCTGGAAGGGATTTTCGAGCCATGATGTATTGTGACTAGTGCCGGGAAAAATCTTTTAAGGGCTGCTTTCAAAGTTTAAAACACTTTACTGGAGATCAATCTCCGTCCAAAGCCACTGGTTTTAGGTGGTTCCGACAGTTCATGTCTGGCCAGACAACAGTTGAAGACAATGACCGTTGTGGTCGAATGGCAACGACCGTTACCCCAGAAAACGTCTCTAGGGTAGAATCCCTGATTAAGAAGGGCCCAAAAATTATGTACGCTGTAACACAGGATATCATGCAGATTTCATCGGGGGATCTCATTTGCATCCTTCACGACTGCCTTGGCATAGGGAAACGTTGTACCCGTTGGGTGCCCTACAACCTGACTGAAGAGCAGAATCGGGGTAGGGTGAACTGGTGCACCCACATGCTAAGAAAATTTGACGGAGGAAGGTCCCCTCGGGTCTGGGACATCGTAACAGAAGACGAAACCTGGGTATACCAATACGACCCCGAAATGAAGCAACAGTCGGCGGTGTGGGTCTTCCCAGGTGAGAACCCACATGTCAACTTCAAAAGAAACAGGTGCTTCCAAAAAATTGATTGCCTGTTTCTTTGCAAAATCTGGCCACTTTGCCATCATACTGCTTGAGGACAGAAAGACGGTTACGGCTGACTGGTATGTTAACCACTGTTTGCCTAAAGTCTTCCAGGCATGGTACAAACAGCGTCCCCGAGCGGGTGTCCGTGGTCTACTGCTTCATCATGAAAGTGCCAGCGCGCACATAGTAGCTGTAACTCTGGACTGTCTAGCCGAAAATAATGTTCAGTTGGTTACCCACCCACCATATTCCCCTGCCTTATCCCCCTGTGACTGTTTTTTGTTTCCTTCCGTCAAGAGGCAGTTGAAGGAAAAGCAGTTTCGGAGCGCAGAAGATGCCCGAGCATTGTTCGAGGGTGTCATTTTGGACCTACCCCAGTCAACGTGGGCGGGTGTCATGGACAGCTGGTTTGAGGGGATGACAAATTGTGTACAGGCTGATGGGAGGTTCTTCCAAAACCTTGAGTAGACAGACTGGTTGTAAGTGTTCTTGAAAAGCCAGGTTGCAAAACATAATGAGTGGCCCTCGTAACACTGTCTTCTTAAACTGATCATTCGTTACCGTGGCTTGTAATGCCATACACTCAAAATCTCATCTTTCGACATAATTATGTAGGGTCGTTTCTTCTGTGACGGCAGGTAATCTTAGAGCAGGTTTGATGACAAATGTCTTGAGTCAAGTCCACTGTTCAAGTTTCGTAAATGTGAGTCCATCGGGTCATCTGATAGTCTAGGCTGATGAATCTCTCTCTTTCTCTCTCTCTGTGCATATATGAAAACGTCGCAGGTAGCTCATGGACCCTATACGCACGTTTTCATACCTCGTGTGCGTGCGTGCGTGCGTGCGTGCGTGCGTGTGTGCGTGTGTGTGTGTGTGTGTGTGAGAGAGAGAGAGAGAACTCGAACTCGAACTCGAACTTTTTATTGTTGTGGGCCACCGGCCCCTTCAACACAGGGTAAGTATTTGTACAGTTGTCATGTTCAATCATCTCCTTCATTCAAAGCAGCTTTTTTTTTTTTTTTTTTTTTCACTGTGTCGGTACAATTTATTTGAAAAATTCTCATGCATAGATTGAAACCTGTCTGGAGCAAGAAACATCTCTATAAACACATCATACAAACAGTCAGAGCGCAGTCCTAAATACATAGGGACAGTATACAATGAAGAACAGAGAAACTGTACACTTTCCCATGATTTGTTTTAACGGTTACATGCTCCTGGTATCTACAGTGAAGTATAAATGCTTGCGGCATAACTTGTCTTAAAATATACAGCGTCATGGAGAGCAAAAATACAGTTGGGGAAAGACCCTTTCTTCACGCATACTAAAATTCAACCCAGAACATTGAAGAAATAATTGTATGTCTCGGACATTTTACAGAAGAATTTACCATTGAGTTTTGTGTGGTTTTTTGGTGGTTGTTGTTGTTTTGTTTTGTTTTGTTGCTTTTTGTTTGTTTGTTTGTTTGTTTTGTTGTTGTTGTTTTGGGGGAGGGGTAAGATTCCATGAAACATAGAACAACAGTAGTCAAAAAAACAAAACAAAAAAGTTCCATGATAATATTTTATCGTCATGTGGTTCTAGGTATAATCTCCATAGAGTCCTTCCCCAACTGTATTTGCGTGTCCGTTCTTTACAAATACTACACGTAGTTTGTATATGATCATGCGATTTTACCAGTCTTAGAACTCAAGCTTAGGTAATCTTCAAACAATTGATATATTTCTACAGATCTTAGGTACAATCTACATAGTAACAATACAGGTACGTTTGTAACACTGAACTGATCAGGAGTACATGAACACAACCAACCAGATACGTTTGATAAAAAGGGAAAACGAAATGTGACGGAAATTGTGTGTGTGTGTGTGTGTGTGTGTGTGTGTGTGTGTGTGTGTGTGTGTGTGTGTGTGTGAATGACAGCGAGAACACATTAGCTAACATCATCATGTTCAGTAGTAAAAAAAAAAAAAAAAAAAAGCACACAATACACAAAAGCCATAAATCTAGTTTCACGGACACTAAGTTGTTATTATGTAAATGCTGTACGTAATCTGTACAAAAACAAAAACAAATATACATATTTCAGGTAAAAGGAGATAATTGCGGTACATGTACACAAAAATTCGAACAGGCACACAGAAGTTAATTGTTTGTTGTAGTTTTTTTTTTTTTTTTTTTTTTTAAAGGTCATATCTTTGTTTAGCAGTGCGTGCGTGCGTGCGTGTGTGTGTGTGTGTGTGTGGAGGTGAAAGTGTGTGTGGAAGTGGCAGATAATTTTTCATCATATCACATCACCAAATCTTACGTATTTTTCAAAATCATACAGGTGTCTAATCGGTGTTCTAGATTCAGTTTTCTTCCATATGCTTATACACATTTTCCCAATCAGTATTAAATGATTCAGTATTTTGATATGCTCGTTGGACACATTCTCCATCTTTTTCACCCCAAACAAAACATCTGTCAAACTTAACTTACACTGTTTACCCGTGAGTCTCAGTATGTCATCTTCAACACAGTCCCACTGTTTTTTAGAAGCTGAACATTCATAGAAAAAATGTTCTATAAAGTCTGTCTCTGTGCAGTACGAACACCTGTTACTGTCCTTTACCTTCATTTTACATAGCATAATATTTGTTGGGTAAATGTTGTGCAATATTTTCCAGTGTAACTCTTGGAGTCGTATTTCTTGTGTTGTGCGTTGTGCGATAGACCAAGTATCTCTATCGATAACAACATTACATTTCAGGAGCCAAAAGCCCACGGCGCATGGTACTGGTTTTTGGTCATTGTTGTTCTTTTTTATTTTACTGCATACATCAAGGACCCCCTCCTTTATATATTGGAGACCGGGTCGTTTCTCGGTTTGATTAATCACATTAGGAATATAATTTTTCCACTTCTGTGGAATTGCATGCTGAAGTGCATTGTAATCAAATAAGACGTTGGCTTTATTTAAGTTGACTTTACTCTGTATTTCATCAATATTCATAATCCTTTTCTCGCAAAAATTAATGACGTCGGCAAAAGTTTCAATGCCAGCTTCCTTCCATTTCTGAAAATAAAGTTGACGGTCTTTGTATTTTACCAGTGTGTTGTTCCACAGTATTTGCTGGAAAACATTTGAGACATCTATCTGGCTTTCACCCACCACGTTTTTACTATCCAAATATGTACCGATAACTCTTTCCCAAAACGGATTCCTGATGTGTCCTAGTTGTTTAACATCTTTTGACTTACTATTAATACAGAGCACATTAAGATCGGACAGTACCCTCGACAGGTTCCACCTCGGAATATGTCCCCATTTCGCCTGTGTATCCACGAGTCGTGTAATCCACTTCAAGTAAAATACCTTTTGCATGCGTATTACATTTATCATTTTAACACCACCATCCGCATATGATGCTTCCATTACTGTTCGTCTCACTTTTTCAAATGCTTTTTTGTTTACGAATCGTCTCTGCCATATGAACTTGTACAAAATTCTGTTTATTTCTTCTAAGGCTTTTTCTGGTATTCCTATGGATTGCATAATATAAATTAATTTACTCACCAGGAAACATTTAATCACTGCTACTTTTCCCCTTATGCTTAGGTCCCGCTTGGTCCAGGACTTTATTGTATTTTTTATATCTTTTATTCTTTCTTTCCAATTTTCTTCTATATCATGTGCGCTTAATTTATTCATGAAAATGACACCTAGTATTTTAACCTTTTCCACTACTTGGAAGGGTATGTTCAACTGGCCCTCCTCTCTATGTAGTCCTATTTTCATGCATTTTGTTTTGGCTGTATTCAATTTTAAACCTGAAAATTTGGAAAAAGTTCTAATTATCTCAACTGCCTCCGTAATGTCTCTTTTCTCTTGCAGTAGCATGGTTGAATCGTCCGCAAACTGTTGGATTTTTATCATTTCTGTTTTCCTAGCTGGGAGACAGATACCTTTAACCTTACTGTTCCGGACTTTGATGGCAAATACTTTTACAGCTAAAATGAAAGCTAGCGGTGAAAATGGGCAGCCCTGCCTTATTCCGCAATCTACGTCGATAGGTTCTGAAATCCACCCTCCATGGTTTACACTGCTTTTAGTTTCTTCCATCAAAAGCTTCACCCAGTTCTGAAAATCATCTCCAAAACCAAACAGTTTAAAAGTTTCCAAAAGGAAAGGTTTTGATACAGAATCAAAGGCTTTGGAATAATCCAGCGCCAATAGATAGCCAGATTTCTTGGTCACATTTAAGTATTGAATGGCATCATCTATACTTCTTATAACTGTTGCTATGTTTCTTCCTTTAATATAACCCACCTGGTCTTCATTAACAAGTGTTCCAATCACCGCCTTCAATCTGTTTGCTAGAGTTTTTGCTAAAATTTTATAGTCGGTATTTGTTAGTGTGATTGGTCTCCAGTTATTCAGTTTGTCTCTCTCACCACCTTTATAAAGTAAGGTTATGATACCGTGTCTTTGTGTGTATGACAGTTTTCCTGTTTGATAAGCAGCATTAAATGACTTTGTTATAGTAGCTTTCAATTTGTCCCAGAAAAATTTATAAAATTCTACTGTTAGTCCGTCAGATCCCGGTGATGAACCATTCTTCATTTCTTTAAGTGCTTTTCCCATTTCAGTTTCTGTAACTACACCATCACACGTCGAGGCTTCTTTATTACCTAGCTTAGGAATAGTTGCATCATCAATAAATTTTAGCACTTCGCTCTGTATTCGATCTACCTCTATTTCAGTTTTTTTTGCTGTACAGTTTCTTGAAGAAATTCACTTGTTCCTGTAGTACTTCCGTCTGGTCAGTAACAAGATCATTATTTTCGTTTCTCAGTTGTAAAATAACTTTCTTTTTAGATCGGGCTTTCTCTAGGTTCAAAAAGTATTTCGTATTTTTTCTCCCTCTTGTACCCACTTCGTACGTGCTCGAATCTGGGCACCCCTAGCCTTTTCCGTGGCTAAAATTTCAAGTTTCTTCTTTACCTGTGTTACTTTTTCATACAAATGCTCAGTGGGGCTTGAGGCTACGTGTTTTTCCATATCATTTAGTTCATTTTGTAGTGTAGAATATTCATTTCTCTTGTTTCTTGCTTTTTCCTTACCATACTCTATACAAAAGTCTCGAATCTGAATTTTACACAGTTCCCAGTTAAGTTGCACATCTCCATCATGTGAGCATTGTGCTAACAGATTATTCAGTTTCTCAACAAATACTTCATCTTTCAGTAAGCTGTTATTGAAACGCCAAAAACCAGGTCCTCT
Source organism: Batillaria attramentaria (assembly GCA_018292915.2). Classification (NCBI taxonomy): domain Eukaryota; kingdom Metazoa; phylum Mollusca; class Gastropoda; family Batillariidae; genus Batillaria; species Batillaria attramentaria. The sequence goes on along the minus strand of JACVVK020000556.1, from coordinate 267,869 downwards.
CTGGAAGGGCTTGTTGTTAATTTCAACTGTTACTGCTCTGTGATCTGTGTTTGGTACTGACAGTATTTCGCTGGAGACACAGTGCTGCATAAAATGTTCACTAACTAAACCGTAATCCAGACGACGAGCTATAAATGGGTTGCTCCTCGACCATGTATACTCTTTTTGTTCCTCGTGAAGACTCCTCCAAACATCACACAGATTTAGCGATACCATCATATCGTTAAATAGTTTTACTTCATTAGCTGCATGTGGTCTGCCGCAAATTATGTCAATGTTGTTGTTCAATACTGTGTTCAGGTCTCCCATCAAAATTATGTTCTCATCGGAATGAATCTCCAGGGTATTTACCAAATTAGTAAAGAAAGTATGTTTTTCGTTTCCTTCATTTGGTGCATATGCATTAACTAGAAGCAGCTTGAAATTTTCGGTTCGCACCGATACTACTAACATTCGTTCGGTTCTTTTAACTAAAGTCACTTCTCCCTGAAAATGTTTGGAGATTAAGATCACTTCCCCTTTACTTCGGTGTGTTCCTACCTGATAAAATATTCTCCCTCCCCACTGTTTTTCCCAACTGACCACATCGCTTTCTAACACATGCGTCTCCTGTAAACAGGCTATGTCCACCTTCTGTTCTTTAACAAACTTAAATAAGGTATTACGTTTCATTTTGTTTTTCATTCCTCTAACGTTGAGTGTGATAATTTTTATCTCACTCATACACAAGGATGACAATACTAATCCAGTGCATCGTATTTATAAACACAATCAGTCTCGCAGTCCATGTCCGTGCATTGTCCGTAGTGCCGAGGCGCCCGAGTCACACGCTGGTCAGCAAAGCGAGTCGTGCTGGCCCGTGTCATTCTCCCCCGATTCTGACTGGCTGTCCGACATCTCCGCGTCCTCCTGCACTCGTGCTTGCTTGCCCGTGCGGTACGGCGAAGTCAAACCTTGCGGTGACCGGACTCGTTTGACTGAGCCCGAGCTTTCGCGTCTATACGCTTTCAGTTTTTCACGGATCCGCGAACGGCTTCTGTCAATACCTTCGTCTGAGTTGTGTTTGTCTGATTTGTCTTCATTATTGTCAGTGTTTGTGACATTCTGTGCTGTGTCTTGTGCATTCTGTACTGTGTCTTGTGCATTCTGTACTGTGTCTTGTGCATTCTGTACTGTGTCTTGTGCGTTTTGTGCAACTAATGGGCACTCTCTGTCACCCGCCTTGTGTCCGTCACAAAAACACTGGCGACACTTTATCAAGTTTGAGCATGCGGCAGCACGGTGACCTTTTTGCATACATTTTCTGCATTCGATGTTTTGCTGCTGCTGTCCCTTCTGTTCTTTGTGGTACAAAGAGGCATTGAACCCTGCAATTTGTACAGTGCGCGGAAAAGGCTCTTGTGGCACGCTCACATACATAAACCTTCTGCCAGTTTTCCAATGAGTGAGCTTGCCCTGCTCATCCCTGTCTTTTTCAGCAATTATTCGTGAGCGCATCACTACACCTGGTAATTCCATTCAAAGCAGCTAAGTGATCTAGGTACTCTTCTCTGGTTTTTACAGTATGGTATATAAACAGTCCTAGCATTTTTACAGCGGTTTCATTGTTACAACCTAATAAGAACTGCAGGGAATGGTAGCCACGGACATAGTGGCTAATATACTTCTGGCGAATGTTTTCATACAATGGACAAACAAAAATAACATGAATTTCATCCTCATCAGCGTTCTCACAATAACAACACGATTTTGGTGCAAAAGGCGTCGTTATTTTCTTAAAGGCACTTCCTCGAAAGGGTAGTATACCAAGACGCAGTTTCACAAGACAGTCTCGGAAGCACCTCACCTGCACAAATTCCAAATATTTTTCAAGTCCAAACTCAACTTTGAAAGTCCGATATAATGAGTACACATCACTGTCAGTAACTGATGAATGCCATTCCTGTACAAATATGTCGGTACACCTCTGTTTAAATGCAGCTAGGAAAGCGTTCTCATTACTTACTCCCTGCTGTTCCCATACAAAGCCAAAACCTAATTCAAACAATGTTTTCTTTAGTAGCGAAACCCAACACTGCTTGCCATTCTGGTCCATAGTACAAAGCATGTTATAAGCTTGTTTCGGAAATCTGTATGTTTCCATTTTTAACAGTTTCAGCCAATAGCGTATACACCTCAAGTAGCTGTTGATATACATGGGATATCTGCCCATTTCACCATAGATAAATTTGTTAGGTGTTCTCAAATGAACATTTAAAAACCTTTTGCATGCAAACATGTGGACACTTTCTATATTATCTAATCGATGTAGTCCCCAAAGCTCCGACGCGTAGAGTAAAACGGGTTGCACTTGTGCATCAAAGATTTTAAAGAATGTTTCTATGGACATGCAGTCAAGTTTACTAAGAGTTTTTACACAGTCAACAGCAGCTCTTTTGCCCTTTGCTGCAATGTAATTTGTGGCTTGTTTATAGCTTAGCGTGGTCGTGAATGGGATTCCTAAATACACATATTCGTTCACAACTTCTAGTCTACGTCCCTCTAAAAACCACTTCTCATTTTTTCCCAGGAACCCTCCCTTCCGAAACACCATCACCTTGGTTTTTTCAACATTTACAGTCAATCCAAGACCCCTACAGGCACTTGCCAAACAGTTAATCTGATTCTGCAACCCTGAGAGAGAGAGAGAGAGAGAGAGAGAGAGAGAGAGAGAGAAATGAAATGAAATGAAATGAAATGAAACTTTATTTGTCAACGGTAAAAGTCATTGGTCCAGTGGTCCAGTTTTCATTCTTGCCGTTGCTAATGCTACACACACACACACACACACACACACACACACACACACACACAGACACACACACACACA
>JACVVK020000556.1:12500-260000 GCA_018292915.2 Batillaria attramentaria | reverse complement strand
TAAGTGATGGAAAATTTTTGGATGCTGGAAATGATTCCCACTCAAGTAGTCATTGCGATGGTCGTAGGCTGTCCATGGTGACTCTTGAAACGTGGAACAGTGTGAGTCTTAGTTCAAGCGTCTGCACCCACGTCGTCCTGAAACACACACAAAATAATAAGGCCACGCCGAGGCGGTGGAAAAGCCCTTGCCCAGATACTCTCCTACCCCCTCTTCCGTATTCGTTCTATGGTATATGTTATGTGGTGAATGCTCGTAGAGCCCGTCGTCTTACCGAGGGATACGGTGACTGTCAGGCAAACACTCTTCACGTAGCGAGTTCTTATACTGACTGCGGAAGTAGTCTCATCCAACGTTAATCGAAACTAGTAGGAAACACTCGAACAAAATATCCATGAAACTGTATCTAAATGATATAAAACCAATATAAATTAATAATTTCTAAACGGAAGCTACCATCGTATGTCTGATGTTATCTGCCTGGATGTCCCCCCCCCCACCCACCTCCATTCCCCCGGCCACCCTACCCCGCGGTGACATCAAGCTACATTCTTTGGGTCATTCGTTTTACTGCATAAACCACATGAAAAACGGACACAACGGTAACCAATGAAACAGAAACCCTTTATAAGGGAGATCACTCCAAGAAAAGCTGGTAACGGCTAGCAACGGTGGAACAGAGCAAAGATTTCGCGCACTACTGACTGTTACGACCACAGTGGTACCGCGGCAGTAGGGACTGAAATCTGGTTATGACTAAAGCCGTTGCTCGGGCGGAATGAGATAAATGGTTATTCCCTAATTCAGGCAAAGTGGGTGTTACCCATTACTTTTTTCTTTCTACTTTGTGTGTTTAGGGGGGAGCCGGGATAGCCGAATGGTAGAGCGTTGGATCCCAATGCTCGGGTCGTGAGTTCGAGTCCCGGCTGGGGCCAAATATTTGTGCTGGCCTTTTTCTCGTTGTCCCGTCTTTGATATCACCCTTACGTGGTGGAAAAGGACGTTAAACTTCCAAACACCCGCCCACCCTTTGTGTGTTTAGCTTTGTTTGTTTGTTTTTGCTGTTTTTTATTTTGTTTTTTTTTTCCTTTTATTTATTTATTTTATTTTTGAAATGTATTTTTTTTAAAGTATTGTTTGATGTTTGTTATGATGTAAATACACCCACTAGGGTGTATCTAGATATTGTTGCGTGTACTAAAATAAATGTGTATGTTTGTAAGTCCCAGAGTATAAATGTTTGTTCTGTACATGTCAGATATGCAATAAAACGAATTAAAAAATAGGTGGGTGTTAAGAATGGAGAGAGAGAGAGAGAGAGAGAGAGAGAGAGAGAGAGAGAGAGAGAGCATCACCAGGGCACTTGCAGCACCAGTGTCCTTTCTTGTACTTTTTGATGCAACCACGTCTGCACTTCTTCACTGAAACAGACAGTATGACTTTATTACAACAAAAGGGCTTAATTTGGTTTTCAGCATCTGTTTCACAGGTCTTAAGTATAGCAAGGTTGCAAAATTTGCACGAGAAGTACTGTGACAACGGAAATGACATGATATGGAAGGCCTATGAAACTGAATAAAGTTATTGAAATATTTGCTTTTGTTTGTACTTTTCACAGCTATGATGCCAAAACCATGTATAAGCCCGAGGATTTAAAGAGGCAAACCAAAACACGACAAGCTTTTTAAAACTATACAGTGTTGTATGTAAGCTTAATTTGTTTGGTCAGATATTTGTGTGTTGTATGAAGTGCTTTGGAAATGTCCAGCCCAACAAATTTGAAAAAATGAATGCAATTCTAAATTCCGAAATTTAAATAGCTGAGCTGACCCTTCGCACCACGTGATTGTAATGTGTTTATGTCCAGTGTGTGAGAGAATGCGTGTGATTCACGTGAGTGTGCGTGTTGGGTTCAGTTCGCGGCGCTTTGAGCCGGTTCATGAAATTGGTTAAAGCGCCTATACCATACTCATTATTATTATTATTATTAGGTGCGCATAAACTACGCGTCTAGAATGAATTAGTAGACGGAGAAAACACCCACCCTTGCACTTGCAGATGAAGCAGTCGGTGCGGGGATTCTTGAACATGAAAGTCTTACAGTCTGGTGGGCAGACGACAAAGTCGCATCCTGCAGGAAGTGGAAAGATCATCATCATAAGACATAAGACATAAGATATTTTATTGGATCCCATAAAAGGGAAATTACAGCGCCTGCTCCACCTTTGATTAAGAATAAGACTAAATATTATGATCCCACAGACACCCACTCACTCTGATGCGCACACCGACACATTCACGCACTCCCTAAACATCAATACTCAAATATACAAGCACATAAACACAAAAATAGATCAAAACTGAAAAAACTCTAAAAGGTATCAGTTTGGTTTGGTTGTCCCCTCTTGTAAAAACCATATGCTGTGGTGATTGCCCGTGGTGATGGTTATTGCCATCACCATCTTTATCGTCGTCATCATCCTATTAGCGTATTATCGTCTAACACCCCACCAGCTGTATACTGCTTTTGGTATTTTCGACGATATCTTTAGTTTTTTTTGGAGCGAGATTCGTAGTCCTATGAATGAGAAGAAGTTGAACCTGGCTTAGTGTTCTGATTTATTTCACGTCAGTAGGGTTTCTCAGTCTGTACCTTTCTTCTCGGCATAAGTGAAAAAAAAAAAAAAAGTGGAAAAGCGAGTTATAAAAAATTTAGTATCGAAATTAGCTTAAAGTATACTACCCGTACTTAAACCTCAAGTGAGAATGACGCAAAAGGTCATCACGCTCAGTAATTGACGTGTGCTCCTCAAACCGTCACGGGACAGCCAGAAAAAAAATGACGTCAGTGAATTCCGCCAAAGTATTATGTTTAAATGGTCATTCTTTAATAGGGGAATGTAAGGTTTACAAAAGGCATTGAGAATGCCGATTTTGGCTTGTTTCACTTACGCCGAGTAAATTTTTTTTGTAGAACTGAGAACATCGACTGTCATGAAATAAAAATAGGATACTAGGTCAGATTCATGTTTTTCCAGGGTGTTGGGTGGGTGTTTGGGAGTTTTACGTCCTTTTCCACCACATACGGGTGATATCAAAGACGGGACAACGATGAAAAGGCCAGCACAAATATTTGGCCCAAGCCGGGATACGAACTCACGACCCGAGCACTAGAAGTCCAACGCTCTACCATTCGGCCACCCCGGCTCCCCCATGTTTTTTTTTTTTTTTTTTTCAGCTTTGATAGGTTTACGAAAGTGGCTCCATACAAAGACTGTAATGCCAAACGCACAAGACCAGCCTGTTTCTGGAATATTCACAATGGTCTTTGAAATTGAGCTGAATCATGTAAACTACGTCTTTATTTTTTATCCCTACTACCCCCCCCCCCCCCCACCCGTCCAAAACAAGAGCAAATCGACGATTCATTCTGAAATGTCGGTTCTTACAGTTATACTTCCCCTTTCAACAGATTTCACTAACCCGTGGCATTAGTGCCGAGACCGGTGTATGCTTGTATTATTATTATTATTTTATTTCTTTTTTATTTTTTGCTGCCCCAACTCTTTGCCAGCTTCAGTGGTGTTCCTCCCAGGTAATGGGTGGAATCCACGGAGGGCTCGGAAGCTGGGACAATTTTTATTATGCATGATGACGGAGATGAGGATGATGGTAAGATGACGTCATAAATATCCCGGCATTAACCAGGCCCGGGAACTACGGCACCTGCGGTGCCGGCCGTGTAATCAGCCACATCATAAGACGTGTCATACCAAGGGAAGCACCCCCAAAGTCGCACCCGTGAAGTGGGTGAAACTCGGCTGTGTGGCAACAGCCTCCCCACTGGGTCCATAGCACACCCGCTCTGTGTAGGAGCCGACCTAGGTAGGAAAAATCCCACTTGCCTCGGCTGGGACTCGAACCCGGGTCTGCCGGTCCATGGTCCGAAGTGCTAACCACCACCCTACGGGGGCCGGTATGTATGCTTGTACTAGAATCGCTTTGAATGGGAGCAAGTGTCTTTTGGAACTTGCAAAGGTTGCAGTTTCGTTTTTCTCCGCATTTTTGACTAACCTCCGTTGAGAGAGAGAGAGAGAGAGAGAGAGAGCGACAGAGAGAGAGAGAGAGAGAGAGAGAGAGCTGATTTTACTTTATTTTACAAGGTAGAGGGTTTACAGGCACAGAGGCTCAAGTTTTAAACATGACCTTGAAACTACGAACCACTTACACGCTACACTCTAGACATAGGCTACTTTGTTTAAAAAACAAAACAAAACAAACAACAACAACAACAAAAAAAGAAAGAAATAAACAAAACACCCATACACAGACACAGACACAGACACAGACACACTACATCGGTAAGTACAGAGAGAGAGAGAGAGAGAGAGAGAGAGAGAGAGAGAGACCTTTGCAGACACACTGCTGTTCTCCTTCTGGTCCGGTGACGATCTCAGTCTGGCCATTAGATCTGCGGCACTTTTCAGGTTTGGGGCAGACCGGTGGATCTTCTTCTGGAACTCCTATAGAAACTAACGATTGTAGAAGAGGTTTTGAACAGGCTGAGACAAATGTAATACGTAGCAACTCATAATGCTGAGATTTTACTGCTACGTAACTGACAGTTTTGTTCAAAATGAACATTTGATTTGAACAGACTGAGACAACTGCAATACATAGCCACTTATAATGCTGAGTGTTTACTGCTAAGTGACTGGCAATTTTGTTCAAAATCAAAACTTGAACAAGCTGAGACAAATGTAATACATAGCAACTTATAATGCTGAGTGTTTACTGCTAAGTGACTGGCAATTTTGTTCAAAATCAAAACTTGAAGAGGCTGAGACAACTGTAATACATAATAACTTATAATGCTGAGTGTTTACTGCTAAGTGACTGGCAGTTTTGTTCAAAATCAAAACTTGAAGAGGCTGAGACAACTGTAATACATAATAACTTATAATGCTGAGTGTTTACTGCCAAGTGACTGGCAGTTTTATTCAAAATGAATACAGGGGGAGTTAAAAACCAAAGCTGTGCCTTGGTGAGTGAAAACGAAAGACAGGGAAAGCTGACCCATGAACATTACGCACAGGTAATTACAGCGCGGAAGCCCTCCAGTGTGTTGCTGCCATCTGACTGGAAGGTGATAACGGCTATGTTCCCTTCGACCACGATAGGTTCAAGGGGGGGCGGATCACTTTCAATCTCCGTCTCACTACCACAATACCTGCACATACAGTGTACCACAAAAGACGTCCAGTTGCTTGTCATTAGGTGTAGGTGAGGGTCACACACACACACACACACACACACACACACACACACACACACACACACACACACACACACACACACACACACACACACACACACACACACACACAGAGTAGGTGATGGTCACACACACACACACACACACACACACACACACACACACACACACACACAGAGCGAGAGAGAGAGAGAGAGAGAGAGAGAGAGAGAGAGAGAGGGGCATTCTACAGTCACACACAAAATACGAGGGATGTACCAGAAGTAAGTGTCCCTGGTGACACACACACACACACACACACACACACACACACACACACACACACACACACACACACAGAGTAGGTGATGGTCACACACACACACACACACCAGGGGTGCTAGCAACTCGGGACCTACAAATCTGAAACCACTTCAAGATGTTTTGCCAAATCTGAAAAGCCACAACTCGGAATGCAAGGAAAGCCAGAAAAAATTGACAAGCGGGGGGGGGGGGGGGGGGGGGGGAGGGGGGGGGTTTGGCCCTCAAAATCGGAATGCAAGGAACGCCAACGCCGAACGCGCCACCTCTTTCTTTTTTATAATTTTGCGGTTAAAAGTGTTTCTAGTTGAAGAGGAGGCCATTGCAACTTGGACATGGGTGAAAGCTGGCAATTTTGAAAATACTGAAACTTCTTTTCCCAGGTCGGGGTCTAGGGGCCACCTAGGCCCCGGCAGGGTGCAGGGGCGGAGCCCTGCTGGGAGGAACCAGGGGGGCAACGCCCCCCGGAAAAAACCACGAATTTTGCCAAATTTAAGAGCCAATTCTAGGCCTCTCATGGCACCTGAGAGCATTTGATAGCTATTCTTATCTACCACATTTTCCCTTCAAATTTCAACCCTTAGACTAGCTATTATAGACCTCTTGTTGCTGCACACAAGTTTATCCAAATAATCATTGTGGAGAATCAAACTCTAAAATCCACACATTAAAAGACCTGTCAGTTTACTCTCAGAAACTGAGATAGGTTCAGCATGGTTTAGGAGGGTGCCAAAGTGTAGTTTTTGAATAGCAAAGTGTATCTGTAATACGGTCGGACCCACTTAACAGGATGACACTTTATACAAATTTACAGTTGGCAAGTACACATTTTGATTTCAAAGCACAGGCGTTTCTTTATCTGTGTAAAACTACACAGTGTGTTTACCACAAACTGCCTAACACTTACTATGGACGTAATGGTGATGAAGTGTCAAAGCCAGGAGTGCACGCCTGCTTAATTGTTAAGCTAGAGGTGTGCACGGGAATGCTCCCCAAGATTTGTTTTTAAATACACTGAACTCTGTGTGAGTGATTCAGTTTAAGTGCTTCGGACAAAACCGGACTGACTGAAACACTTTTTGAGAGACCAGAAACTTGAATTTATAGCCAAAGGTGGAAATCCGACAAAAGCACGGTGGAAGATCTTAAGCCCTGACTGTTAACTATATGGTTATCTTGATTAGTCCCTCCCCCAAATGAGATCACTAGTATTGATTTTTCGTATTGATTTTCGCCTTAAAATAGACTTCGGGAAAATTCGGTACTCGCAAGTCAGGTGTGCCACGCGCACGATCATCCTAGGCAAATTGTTGGTAACTTAATCGTCGTGTCTGGCCCTAAGAAACGATCCATAATGCATTTTTCTTTCAGCTGTTTTAGTTTTGCGTAAGAAAACACAACCGCTCAATGCTTTATCGACGCCGGTAAAGACTGAACGCATGGCTAGAGCCGGCTCTGGGAAAATCCGGCACGCGTACGCCCAAGTCGGACGATCATCATTCGCGTATTTTTGTAGCTAAAACGTCGCGTCTGCCCCTCAGAAACGATCCGTATTGTATTTTTCTTTCTGTTGGTTTAATTATTCGATTTTAAAAAATCCAGATGAATGCTTCATCGGCGCGAAGATCGCATGGATGCTAAGCTACCGCAAACTACGCAGTATGTGCAGCACGAGACCTTGCCGCCTGCACGCCCCACCCGTTTCTTTTTCGCGATTTTGCGGTTACGAAAAGTGTTTCTACTTGAAGGCGAGGCCATTGCAACTTACTCCACCGAAGACGGTCTCGCGAAAGTTCCACCTAACGACAAATCGGAATCCCCCCCCCCCCCCAAAAAAAAATAAAACAAACAAAAAAAAAAAAAACAACAACAACAACAAAAAACGAACATACGATTTTCTGCCAAATCGGAAATCTGAGTTTACGTAAAATTTCAAATCGGAAATCCGATCTGAATCGGAAATCTGGCACCCCTGCACACACACACACACACACACACACACACACACACAGAGCGAGAGAGAGAGAGAGAGAGAGAGAGAGAGAGAGAGAGAGAGAGAGGGGCATTCTACAGTCACACACAAAATACGAGGGATGTACCAGAAGTAAGTGTCCCTGGTGACGTAAAACGGAAGGGAGTATACGTAACGCCTGAATGATGAGATACCTTTAGATCTGTTAGGTGTTTCAGCGGTAGGATTGTAGAATGCACCCCCCCCCCCCCTCCACTGTGGCTTTTAACCGATGTAGGGCAAGGCGGACTTGTCCAATGGCATATCTCCTAGATCTAGGTACCGCTCTCACATTTACTTACTTACCCCCCTTGCGCTTCGTGCATATCTCGTAACTTACTCTGCGAGAAATTTTGCCATTCTGGATATTTTTTTGCGTGCCGGAAACCGCAAATGTCGCAAAATCGAACTTTTGGGCCGTGCGTCACGTGACTGGGTAAAATAAGGAATTTCACTTGCAATAACCTTATTTAGCCTATTGTGACTTACTATGTAAAAGATTGTGATCGTTTTCTCCTATACAGTGCCAAAACCAAAGTTGTCAAATATATTTTGCGTGTGACTGTGAGTGTAAAACCATGAGTGGGTTGTGGCGTCGCTAACTGCAGACTGTCGTTAACTGCAGAAAGTTGTAGGCGCATGTGGGAAATAAGGAGCACTCCCCGCACTCCTCATCTCGTTATACACATTCCAGGTACAGGCGCGTGATTTGCAAGAATGGCGTGCACGTTTGCGTATCATGTGCTCTTCTTTTGTGCAGCGTTGTACTCAGTCACTTTGAGCACTGCTGTGTCGGATGGAAACAGCACAAGGCGGAAAAAGTGAGTGCTTATGGTAAAATGATGACATTTTGTAAGTGGGAATCATAATATCAGTACGCCTACAACTTCGACTTTAGATGATTGAATAAAAATCCATGAGAATGTATTGAGAACTTGTGATTTTTTAATGGAAAGTAGGGTAATACAAATAACTGAAATCGGCCACGGGGGACTGTATGCCTAATTCCATTTAATATTATGACTTCCACTTACAACTGCAATGTCATCATTTTACCAGGTAAAAAAAACAACAACAACAACTCACTTTTCCTCCTGGTTTCCATCCGACACAGCATTGCTCAAAGTGACTCGTGAGTGCAACGCTGCACAAAAGAAGCGCACATGATACGCAAACGTTCACGCCATTCTTGCAAATCACGCGCCTGTACCTCGCGCGCACTCGAGGTCAAGGTCAGCACCGCATCAGTTGTTCGGGAGTTCTCATTAAATTATCACGGAACGCAAATTATTAAACTACGTTAAGTTTGCTGCTTTTATTGCAGTGGCGTCGGAACAGGGGGGGGGGGGGGGGCCCTTGTGAAAAAAGTGGGGGGGCCTGAGGGTCTTTAGGCCCCCCTAGAAATCTGCCCAGCTGAGGGGGGCACTAGCATGTTTGGCCCCCCCCCCCCCCCCCTCTAGTCTCTCCAACTCCATCCAGAGAGAGAGAGAGAGAGAGAGAGAGATGTGCGTGAATCGCATGTCACAAATAAAGTGTGGGGTGCGGCAAGGGGAGGGGGGGGGGGGGGGGTATAACGGCTGTGGAACCCCCGTCCCAGTGCTCCAGTTTTCAAGGAGAGAATGTTATCAGGGCACTGCCTGAAGCAATTATTCGAAGACACTTTCCGTGCACCCCCACCCCCTCTCCCATGATGTGTGTGTGTGTGTGTGTGTGTGTGTGTGTGTGTGTGTGTGTGTGTGTGACAGTGTGTGTGTGCGTGCGTGTGTGCATTTTGGAAAGAGGTAAGTTCCAGAGCACTCCGACTGTAAATCTGACGTTTCTGTCATCGGAGATTTCAACGTTCACTTTGATGACTGTTCTGATCCTCATGTGGTTCGTTTGAAAGCTATGTTTGACGATTATGGCCAAAATGAACTGGTCGCCGTGCCCACACACCATCAAGGCCATATCCTGGACTGGATCGTCACCCGCAGCGACAGTAGCATGCTGTCTGTGAACAAAGTGCAGGACTGCGCCGGTCTCTCCGACCACTACCTTCTCGTCTGCGGCCTGTCCCTGACCAGACCCCCATCTCTTACACGGCTCGTGACGTCACGCAACCTCAAGGCCGTCAACCCTGTTGACTTTCAGGCTGATGTCAAGTTTCTGGCAAGTTCCGTGGATGAACGTCATGACCTGGATGTTGAGGGCCTTGTCGATGTCTACGATAGCGGTCTGCGGCAGATCCTCGATCGTCACGCTCCATCCGTTACCAGGCGAGTAAGGGACCGTCCGTCTGCCCCGTGGCTGTCTTGTGAGGTACGGGCTGCTCGACGCAGGAGAAGACGTGCTGAGCGCCGTTGGAGAAAGACACACCTCACAGTACACAGACAGATGTTTGTTGCAGAGCGGGATGCTGTCAGGTCGCTTATCAAGGAGACCAAGACACAGTTTTTCACCGAGAAGATTATGGCCACTGACGCCTCTAGGCCTCATGAACTGATGGGAAAATGCAGAACTAAAGCGCTCCCCTCTGATGTTCCTCGGTCTCATCTGCCGCAGCGTTTCTGTGATTTCTTTTCCCATACGATACAGAAACAGAGAAACTACGTGATGACCTTGACTCTCGTTTTTCCGAACCACCTGTATTCGCTGAATATGATGGTCCATGTTTTTGTCAGTTTCTTCCTGTTTCAGAGCAGGAAATTTACGAACTAATTATGAAGTCGCCAACCAAAAGCTGCTTACTCGACCCCATCCCAACCTCTCTCACAAAACATTGTCTGTCTGACCTTGTTCCGTTGGTAACAGCTATTGTAAATAGTTCACTTTCCACAGGTCTTGTACCGTCGCAGTTCAAAAAGGCCGTTGTCACCCCTCTTCTGAAGAAGCCCGGTCTGGATTGCAATGAATCTGAATGTACTTAAGAATTACAGACCTGTCTCAAACCTTCCTTTCATCTCAAAGATTTTAGAGAAAGTCGTCTTAAAACAGTTGCAGAAACATCTGTCTGACAACAACCTTGCAGAAGTCAGCATACCGGAAGGATCACAGCGTGGAGACTGCTGTGCTGAGTGTCCTAGAGGGTCTCCTGGTTAAAGCAGACGAGAGACTTGTTTCTTTGGTTGCCTTGTTGGACCTCAGCGCAGCATTCGACACGCTGGATCATTCCATTATGCTTCGACGGCTTGATGTCACCTTTGGCATCAGGGGTACTGTCTTCATTGATGGTTGTGACATACATTCCTGAAATTCGTCAAGTATCTCGGTGTCAGGACTGGTCGGTCGCTTTCTATGCAGGAACAGATCAGCAATGTCTGCCGCGCCTGTTTTCTGGAACTCAGACGAATTGCATCAATCCGACCGTACCTTTCACAGAGTGCTTGTGTAAAATTAGTTACTGCTCTCATAACCTCACGCCTAGACTACTGTAACTCAGCACTGGCTGGCCTTCCAGCAGAACAGTTAGGCCGCCTTCAAAGAGTTCAGAACAGCGCTGCGCGCTTAGTGCTGGGCAAACGGAAGCGAGAGCATGCAACACCGCTTCTGAGAGAGCTCCACTGGCTACCAGTCCATTTCCGCCTTCAGTATAAAATTTCTGTTCTGGCCTTTCGTCAGTTTGATGGCACCCTTCCACCATACCTTTCAGCTTCACTCGTCACCTATCAACCGTCGCGAACCCTCCGGTCGTCCGAGAGGCTTCTCAAAAAAGCGCAAAGCGCAACCTGAAATCCTTTGGCGAGCGCTGTTCCAGTTTTGCTGCACCAGCCTTTTGGAATTCTCTGCCAGCACATCTGAGAAACGCGCCCACACTGTCTGTTTTTAAGAGCAACCTTAAAACTTTCCTCTTTTGTAAAGCTTTTCAGTAATTTGCCGTGTCAGCAGCTAGTCAGTTTCACCAGTGTATGTCTGTCCACTGTTTGTAAAATGTGCGTGAGTGTCGGTGAGTGACTGGTGCATTGAGTTTATGCCAAAGAAATGCGCCCTACAAATACCATTTATTCTTCTTATTATTATCATCATCAGTATAGCAATAGTAGACAGTTGCAATTTGAAACTGATTTTGTGTGGTCAGTGTGTGAGGCATCATGAACGTTGTCAGTCTGATCACGGTCGTGTCTTATAAACTGGTTGACAAGTGTGACGTGTGTGTGTGTGTGCCAAGCTATCCAGTGGAGTTCGTGAGAGGAGATCAGCAGATGTGACCATAAGGTAGGGTATTTGAAGTTAAGTTTTATGAATAGTTTGTATGTCTTTCACACCTAAATTTTGCTTATAGAAATCCACCCATAAACATGCCCAGAATGCGCCAGATTGCACAGATTTGCTTCTAATTTTTAACAATTTTCCGGGGGGGCATGCCCCCGGACCCCCCTAGATAGCTCGGCGCTTCGCGCCTTCGGCTAGGCGCTCCGCGCCGTCGATGGCCAGTTGTGCCCCCCCCCCCCCAGCCCTGAACATCTTCCGACGCCACTGTATTCATCAACAAATCCTTACGTGGAGGCGTGTTAACATTATCATTGTGCCTTAACTACCAAATTAGTGATGTATCCCAGTTATCATCAATTTCTGCGATCTGTCTGCAGTTAACGACAGTCTGCAGTTAGCGACGCCACAGTGGGTACAGCCTCTACTGTTATCTAGTATATTATACCTGCGGCCATCTTCGTTTCCGTCTCCATCAAACACGACCACGAAGTCATAGCTATCGCACTCAAATTCATATCTGCACACACAGGAGGCAGGGTAGAAGTAAATGAATTCTTAGTTTTTTGGCTATCATTTTGCCATTTGTGACCCGTCCTCGCGAAAGGGACCGTAAGTCGCACTAGGCCGAACGCCGCTACAAGCGAAAACAATGCCGGGGTCAGTATGGCCGCCTTGTGAGTAGCCAACTTCAACTGCTGATACCTCTGTCAATTTAAGTAGTACAGCTTTCATTCTTACATTGAATTAAACTGCATAACCAGTAGACTGCAGTGATATGCATATCTCAAAATTGATAATTTTCGACTTATGGTCCCTTTTTTGAGAACAGGTCACATTTAAGAGAGAGAGAGAGAGAGAGACAGACAGACAGACAGACAGACAATGACTATGACAATAATCTTTTTTTTTCCAACGGTAACAGTTTTGGCATAAATACCATGTTGGACCTTGCTGTTGCGAAACTACCAGAACTGAAGAAAGGAAAAACATATAAACAGTACAGAAATAGGAGAGAGAGAGAGAGAGAGAGAGAGAGAGAGAGAGAGAGGGTGATGGTGATGATGATGATGATGATGAAACGTTTTTATTCAGGACAGAGCATTTAGGCATTGCTGACTGTATTACAGGCTGTCCTGGTATTCAACATTCAAGGGTACGAAAAAAGTAATAATAACAAGATAGAGCGAGAGAGAGAGAGAGAGAGAGAGAGAGAGAGAGAGAGAGAGAGAGAGAGAGAGAGAGAGAGAGAGAGAGAGACCCTTTACCACTGAGTATCCAAAACGTTTCCAAATTCACAAATTTCAAACAAATCCTACACGACTAGCCCATGAAACATTGACTATATATATATATATATATATATATATATATATATATATATATATATATATATAATGTGTTTTTGCACTTTAGTGATAGCTGTGAAGGTCTTACATGGCATAATAGGCCAATACATGTATTACCAGCACATGCCACGTATGCTTTGTTTCTTTATCATATGTAATTTCTCTCTTCCATATAGATAGTTTGTAGTTTGATTTGTTTGGTTGTTTTTTTTTTGTTGTTATTTATTTTTTCTCTACCCTTAATGATAATAATAATAATGAATATTTATTTGCGCTTATTTTCTGTGAGCTGTAAGCGCTTACAGAGAAGGTAAAATAACTAAAAGAAACTAAAAGCTACTAGAAAGATAAAAAGCACTAAAAAGTAAAATAGCTAAAAGAACACGCGCGCGCGCGCGCACACACACACACACACACACACACACACACACACACACACACACACACACACACACACACAGGGTGTCTGTTATTCACTCATCATTGTTGTGCTGAAAACAGGTGTGTGGACGTTTTAAAGCTGACGACAGAGTCTGTGTGTCTGATGTTTTGCGCAAGTGTGTGCCAAAGGGCTGGTCCTTGGTACAGAAACGACCCTTGAATGTAGAATAGCAGGACTGCCTGTAAGATACGCAGCAATGCCTAAATGCTGTCCTGAATGAACGTTTCATCATCATCATCATAATCATCTCTCTCTCTCTCTCTCTCTCTCTTAGTCCAAGGTAAGCTCTATAGCCCGGCTATGAACTGCGCCACGTACTCAGTTTGGAAGTCTGTGAATTGAATGCTGATGTCGGCCCCTTCAGGAGCCATGATGTTCCATTGACAATCCGCATTATTGGGATAGTTCTCATCAGGGAATCCGGGTGAGGTAATGACTGTCCCAGACTCAGTCACATCGAAGCCACAGCCTGCAACATTGTGTTCAAGATGTCAAGATGGGGATGGGCGACTGCGAAGGAAAACATTTTGCCCGAGGAGAGGGAGGGGGAGGGGTGGCGTGAGTAACCAGGGCCCGTCTGCAGATCTGAGAAATGCGCCCACACTGTCTGTTTTCAAGAGGAATCTGAAAACGTTCCTGTTTTACAAAGCTTTGCAGTAATTCCCTCAGCCGCGTGCTGGTCTTTGTTGCTTGAGCGGCGTGAGGCCACAAATAACTAACACCAGTAATTTTCTGTCTAGCTAATCAGTTTCACCAGTGTATGTCTGTTCATCGTTGTACAATGTCCGTGAGTGTGAGTGAGTGATAGGCGCATTGAGTTTTATTTAAAGAAATGTGCCCTAGAAATACCATTTATTATTATCATTATGTAATAGTCGAGGTTAGGGCTTTTAGCCCCGGGTTAGAGTCTAACCTCGAACCAAACTAGCTCTAGGGTTACATTTTCTGTTTTTTTTTTTTTTTTTTTTTAATCAGGAAGCGGGCCCATTCCAGCAAGGTGTCTAAACAGTTGTGGAAGGATTTTGTTCTTCCTTTCTTCGCTTCCTATTGTATTTAATTTTGCTTTTGGGTTTCTTTTGGCCTAGTCTGGGTTAGGCCCGTAGCCGTGGGTTAAATTAACCTCGACTTGTACATACGGGCCCTGAAGAGAGAGAGAGAGAGAGAGAGAGAGAGAGAGAAGAAAATTCAAACAAGAGGGGTGGGGGGGGGGGTGGGTGGGGGGCTACGAATTTTAACTTGTTCTTTTTAGCCAAGCGGAGTTCACACTGAAGATTCCCTCTGAAATGTACAAACTTTTACTGGCCATTCAACATAAGTTTACCGCAGTATTTTCACAATATAGCCACATACCTACATCGTTTAGAGCAACGCGCTGTAGTAGTTCAAAGACAAAACTAGCTGAAATGATTTGTACGTGGAAGCGTTAAAGGCTGGGACTGCTGGAGTGGTGTGTGTGTGTGGGGGGGGGGGGGGGGGGGGGGGGGGGGGGGGGATGTCCAGGGGCATGCACAACCACCCCACCCCCCGGAAACTTTTGAAATACGAGACTTAAATCTTTGCACATCTTTACTCAAAGAATGGAGTGTAGACTGCAAAGACTCTTTCTGTCGAGCCGAACTGTTTTGTGGAACTTGCGGTATTTGTATACTGTTACAACATTTTCAGCATACTCGAGAATACTCGAACAAGCCCTGCACAAAATATTCAAGCAGCATAGGCCGTTTAAACATACTTTCCATACATGTGACCTGTTCTCACAAAAGCCGAAAAATATCAATTTTGAGATATGTAAATCACTGCAATTTACTGGTTATGCAGTTTAATTCAATATAAGAATGAAAGCTGTACTACTAAAATTGACAGAGAGATCAGCACTTGAAGTTGGCTGCTCACAAGCCGGCCATACTGACCCCCGGCACTCTTTTCGTCTGTAGCGGCGTTCGGCCTAGTGCGACTTACGGTCCCTTTCGCGAGAACGGGTCACACATGTTTGTGCATTATCGCGACAGACTGCAGTTTAATATTCCCTGACATTTGCACGACCTACAATACAAGTGCTTGTCATATACTTTTCAAATTCTTTATAATTTTTTTTGTTTTGTTTTTTGTTGTTTTTTTTCCCAGGGAGTTTGTTTGTTTTTTCTCTTAATTTTGCCTGTTATTTGTCATCTTTTCTCCGCCGTTTAAATTGTTGTTGCTGTTATTGTTTACTGACTATTTAACACCCTCATTTAATCTTCAGATTTTGTTGTAGCATGTAGATAGGACTGCTTGTAAGATTATAGGCAGCGATGCGTACAAGTATTTTCTTAATAAACGTTTCATGATTATCATCAACACCACCACCACCATCTCTCTCTCTCTCTCTGTTGCGCTAAAAATTTTATCTCGCCTTCCGCAGTAATGACTTGTACAAGACTCGCAGACAGAAGCATAGCCAGCGTCAACGATACCATGATGGCGGTCCAGTGATAGTCACTCGGCCGATCACTTGATGACTCCTGCACATACAGTCAGATCATCAGTTACACTGAAAGAATTCTGTTCACCTTTAGCAGAAGCTAAGAAAGCTGCAGAGGACAGGTCGGCCAACAGCTACACATCAACATCCAGCTGCCCAACGTGCCGGAGAGACTTTCGTGCCTGGGTTGGACACCTATAGTCATCTTCGGACACACCAAAACCAGCACTCGTAGCCTTTCGCATTTCTTGATGTGAAAACTCACGCCGTGTACGTCCTGGGTCGCTAGCTACCCATACCGCGCATGAAGTGAGTGGTTGGGGTTCTTTAGACACTGGCTGACTGTGCCGGCGGCCAGAAGCTGACCATGCATGCCTGACACAAATACCAGCCTGGAACGTTAAACCATGCAGAGTCTGTCCCGAAAAAGCGTGATTTTCGAATTTTTGTATTTGGTAGGACAAAGTGCATTCTAGGCGGTTGCAAGAGGAGGAAAGCTGCCAGTGAAGCACAAGAGAGGCAAAGGTGACGCGAGTGGATTTCGGTGAAGTGTCTTTCTGGAGGAAAAAGTGAGGCCTGAGCGGAAAGGAGACATTGAAATATTTTAAAACTCCTGTCAGGTGCGTGCCCCTGAATGATGTGTGCATGGTAATTTTTGTTTCTAGATTGAAGCATTTTAGGGGTGACTATGAAGCCTGCGGCTAATAAGGAATACGTAGGCATTTTGGGCCTCGTGCATTTGTCTTCTTTGACCTGCAATGTGCCGTATGGCAAATGAAGACTATGAAATTTTCTATTTGTTTTTTCAACGTATACAGATTTAAGATAAATTTCAGTCCTAACCAGTTACTATAGCCATCCCTAGCTGTTTGGAGTGTCATTTACTACGTCCCTCTTGAAAGAAAACGGGTATAAAGAAATGTGACTGTATACTTGTATAAGGGGAGCCGGGGTGGCCGAATGGTAGAGCGTTGGACTTCTCATGCTCAGATTTCGTATCCCGGCTGGGGCCAAATATTTGTGCTGGCTTTTTCATTGTTCCCCCGTCTTTGATATCACCCGTATGTTGTGGAAAAGGACGTTAAACCCCCAAACCTTCAGTCACCTTCACCCACCCACCCACCTACCCACCCACCCGTATACTTGTATAATGCGCTCAGATGAAGAAATTGTAGTTGGATAAACTTGCTAATCGGAGTCCTCTTTGTATAACATCCAAAATAGCCATGGCTGCACAGGAGTCATCCAGCTGTTCATTTAATGTTTGCTTTAAATATAGTTATATATCTTTCATTACCCTTGCAGCAATCCTGATTAAGTGAAGGTGTGAGAGAAAAAAATCTACTTTAAATCTTTCTCGGCTGGCCGGTGAAGTCGCCATTTCTTTTTCATAAGAAAAGAAAACTATCCACATTACAACGAAAAGTATGCCTCTCTCTCTCTCTCTCTCTCTCTCGTGTGACGTGAACAATCCTGACAATTATCGTGGTATTGCTCTCTTGTCATGTGTCAGTAAATTATTCACGCATATACTGAATAAGCGTTTGACTGATTGGGCTGAGGTACATGATGTAATTTCTAGCACTCAAGCTGGTTTCAGGAAAACATACACAACAACAGACCATATTTTTACTTTGTATGCTCTCGTCCAAAAATATTTACTACAAAAAAGAAAAGTATACGTAGCCTTTGTTGACTTTCAAAAAGCCTTTGATACAGTGAAAAGAAATGTCCTCTGGAACATCCTGTTGAAGGCTGGGGTGAGGGGTAAAATGTTGTCAGCATTAAAGGCAATGTACAACTCTGTCAAATTTTGTGTAAGGGACAACATGAACTGTACAGATTACTTTGAATGTTTCCAAGGCCTTAAGCAGGGCTGTTTGGCCTCTCCGATATTATTCTCGTTTTCTAATTAATGAATTAGCTTCTTATATTGTTAACAATGGTAAACATGGTTTTCAACTTAAGCCGGATGCGGTAGAACTGTTTTTGTTGATGTTTGCCGATGATATTGCACTGTTTTCATCTACACCAAGTGGTCTGCAAACACAATTGAACAACCTGCATACAATTTCCTCAAGACTTGGTCTTACTGTGAACTTAAGTAAGACAAAGATCATTGTTTTTAGAAATGGCGGTTATTTGTCAAAATATGAGAAATGGTACTATGGATCACAACAGGTAGAAGTCGTAAACAAATACAAATACAAATACCTTGGTATGAACTTCACTACTCGTTTGAGTCTTCACACATCTGTTGATGACTTGGTAACGAAAGCAAAAAAGTGCGTTGTAGATATTTTCAAAACTCTGTGGAGGATCAGCTGTACTAGTCCTACTGTATTCTTTCAATTGTTTGATGCCCAAGTTGTTCCTATTCTGTTGTACGCCGCTGAAATATGGGGCACAGAAGAGTTTGTTGAAATAGAAAAAGTGCATCTTTTTGCCTGTAAACGTTTGTTAAATGTGAGTTTACAAACACCAAATCAAATGGTTTATGGCGAACTAGGTCGGTACCCACTTTCCGTACTGGCTTCTACCAAATGTATCTCCTACTGGCTTAGACTTTGTGCATTACCAAACAACAGATTTTCCAGTATGGCGTATCATATGCTAAAGGACATGGATGAAAGGGCGGGCAGCAAAACATGGGCAACACATGTAAAGGTATTATTGTGTCGTAATGGTTTTGGCCATGTTTGGTTTCTCACAGGGTGTTGGAAAAAAAGATATGTTTTTAAAAGTCTTTAAACAAAGAATGACAGAACTGGTCTTACAAACTTTCTGATAGTGATCGCTTTGAACTCTACCGTAGTTTCAAAAGCACATTAGAACTAGAAAAGTATTTCGATTTTGTTCAATCACACTACGTAAGAAACATGTTTATAAAATTTCGCTTGGGTATTACTGACTTGAGATGTAACAAATTTACAGAATATGGACGCAATGAAATGCCCATTTTGCAAAAATGTTCTGGAAAATGAAGTACATTTCCTTTTTGATTGTCCACTGTATGGAGAAATGCGTACGAAATATCTGTCAGGTTTCGACCTGACTAAGTACAGGACCAGTCAACTTTCTATTCTTTGTGTGTCAGATATGACCTCTGTCACTAGCCTGGCAAGGTATGTTTTTACGCTTTCAAGCTCCGTAGTGAAAGGATGGTTGGCGACAATTCACGTGCAAACTGAGGTTGACTCACTGAGTAGTTTTCATCCACGAACACGGGCTGTCGGCCTGTATCGTGAACGTAGTTGTGCTATTGTTGTGTACATTCGTGTGTATTCTTGTGTGAACTCGTGAACTCTGTCCAGCGGTGTGTGTGTGTGTGTGTGTGTGTGTGTGTGTGTGTGTGAAGGCATTACTCTGCGTAAACTTTCCCATTCTCACTCCATTGTTAATGACAAATGTCTAAACAATAAAAAGTCTGAGTCTGAGTCTCTCTCTCTCGTGTGTGTGTGTGTGTGTGTGTGTGTGTGTTATAAAAGATTTAAAACTCACCTCGTGCTAGACGTAATTCCGTCGCTGTCTCTGCGTTGAACAAAACGGACGGTCGCAAGGTGCCTTATTTATAGTCTGCCAACCACAAAAGGGGGAGGGTTTAACTCTCTCTATGCTGATAGTTCTTAACTCGAACTATGCGAACGTTTTTGATGCTAACGGACAGTGGTTTCCCTTTGGCCGGTAGAATTCTGTTTGCTAGGGCTGTACCAAGTTGCGCACTAGCTGAGAACAAAAACACAAAGTGTGCGATTCCAGAAATGGTACCTCCGCACCCAAGCGTTGCCAACTTGAGGGAACCAATTTGGGACCACGGCACAGACAGAGTTAACATCACACCATACGAAATTTTAGCACCATATATGGACGTCTTGTTCAACATGAATTATCGTGTATTTATATCGCCTATCGCATTAGATCACAAGAGAAAATGCACATGTGGTTCTTGTCACTTTCAATACACATGCCCCCTTCCCCAACCCCACCACTCCCCCCCCCCCCCACCTCCACTTCCCCCCCCCCCCCCCCACCTCAGATCTAGACCTTTGCCACGCAGATGTTGCCGCCACGGGGTCTAATTAGATTTTCAAATGTGACATGATTTGTGTAGAGCTTAGGGCAAAAGCATCCCGCCTCGATTTCTGTATACAAATGGCCGGGGTAGCGCGGGCTGGTCGAATGGTAGAAGCGTTGGACTTCTAATGATCGGGTCTGTGAGTTCGATCCCGGCTGGGGCCAAATATTTGTGCTGGCTTTTTCATCGTTGCCCCGTCTTTGATATCACCCTATGTGGTGGAAAAGGACGATTACTAACCCTCCCATACACCCACCCGACCACCCGTATATACAAAGCCCGTTGGTTTTACTGGCCCACGAAGAACAAGAATTCATATTCAACTGCAGTTACCGTTAAATGTGTCAAATGTGCCCTCACGGAACGAAATGAAGACGATAAGCATTTTTTTCTGTTTGTTTGTCCAGCATATTAAGCTTTAAGAAACCAGTTGATCTCAGCCAATCACTACACCAACCCATGGCTGTTTGGAGTGTCATTGCGACTGAACTGTTGAAAAAATAAAACAAAAAAGTCTGTTAAAAAAATCAGCCGATGCCCCCGGCTTTGCCCCCGCTGATGATGTGACACGTGTAGTAAGTGCTGTTTGGCGATGCGTGGTGGAAAAAGAACGTGAAACTAAGATGTTTCCCACCAGACTGTTTTCGGGGAATTTCCTTGCGTATACCCAGCTAGGGCTGATGATGTGGTCCATCCAGTTAGTATTTTCTGGTCTCCCTGTTTGGCGATACGTGGGGGAAAAAGACGTTCAGCTCCGATTTTCCGAGATATTTTTTCGCCATCAGATGATGTTTCCAGGGTCACCATGAGTACAGCCAACAATTCTGATCGCGATGTGATAACTCTAAATTGTGTTTTCTGGTCTCCCTGTTTGGCGATACGTGGTGGAAAGAGAGGATGTTAAAATGCGATTTTCCGAGGTTTTTTTTCCCCACGGACGGGAAATTGTTCGATGGCGCCCAACAAAAACAAAGCAAAACAACAACCCAAAAAGCTCCAAAACACAGCAACAACAACAAACACAAAAACAACTAAAAAATCCAAAAACAAACAAACAAAAAACAACAAACAAACAAGCAACCCCCCCCCAAAAAAAAAAACAAAAAAAACAAAAACAAAACAACAACCAAAAAACAAAAAACAAAAACAACAGCAACAACAACAAACAAAACAAGACAAAAACAAGAACAAAACAAAACAAAACAAAACAAGTAATAAAAAAAGAAGAAGAAAAAAACGCCTTGGGTGATTTTTCCGTGATCGGTTTGAGAGAAAGAGGCCGAAATTTTCCCATAGACTGAAACATTAACCCTCCCCCACCCTCCCTCCACCACCACCGCCACAAAAAAGGACAACCTGGGGTCGCTCACCTAATCTCTGATTATCGCAACTATCACCTGTCAAAAGTGTTAATGTGCCGCCTTACCCCCGCAGCAAACGTGTGTGCAGTGGAGCGTAAAGACTCAGCTCACGTGCTTTACTTGGGAGCCACGTGCTTTACTTTTGTGTGTGTGTGTGTGTGTGTGTGAGAGAGAGAGAGAGAGAGAGACTGACTGACTGAAACTTTAGAGAGAGAGAGAGAGAGAGAAGTCTGCTGACGTCAGGTACGAAGTGACAGAAACAAAGATTCGAGGGGACAAGCAGGGTGTAGGGTAGTCATGATGTCCCTCTCCTGTAACCTGAACGTTACCCAAACTAGGTGTAGGATGATAATGAAATTCATACGTTTCCGCTGAACGAGTCTAACGGGAAACCAATATGTCTACCATACGACGATAATATAGATTGAAAAAGACAACACAACTGCGCCGTGTCATAGAACTAATGACTATGATTATGGCATGGCGGATCTATAGTCTTTGACAGAACTGTCCATTTGAAAAAAACAAACAAACAAACAAAAAAACCCCAACAACAACAGAGCTACGATCACGCCATCAACTGTTACATCCGGGCATGAAGGCCAGACACGTGACAACCCGTCAGTATCATTCAGTTGGTATAGTTCGCCCGTTTGGGGTGGTGGTGGTGGGGGGGGGATGAAGCAAATGTATACCAGTCAATTCCGTCGATATAAACAGTCGTCCACTAACGGGGCGACTGTATCCCTGCAACGCGGGAGGCCGGGGTGCATATGTATTCCGGGGTCTGGCGACATGAAGTCACGTGGCCGCGGACTTCGTTCTACGACTTGACTTTATGCGAAATCTCGACGGAACTGAGTGGTATACATTTGCTCCCCCCTTACCCCCCCCCCCCCCAACTAACGGACGAACTATACCAACTGAGTCAGTATCTGCCAATAGGATTCAGAGGAACTTCTGACCAGTACAAACGAGGTGGTTTAGGAGATAGCCATCATTCACACACACACACACACACACACACACACACACACACGTCAACTCCCTCCAAAAAGAACGCAGCAGCATAGTGTGCACGTCGAGTGTCTATGACGCATATTTCGTTACGTCACTGTGTGCGTGAAAGTATGTATTGTGTGGAGAAACGTCACAGTCTTGTTTTGTATCACTGAAACTTGCTGCTGCGCGTAGCAAAATCTTGCCCGTCTCATAAAGTTGTTTCTCTATAGAGAAACAACTTAAAAAGCTGGGTCAGGGATGAGAACACGCCATCTACGATTACTTTCGGGAATGGATGCCAGATACATGATCAGTCCTCATCATCTGACTTGTCGATATCATCGGGGGGAAAAAATCACTCATTCCGTCTCACCTCATCTCTCTTTATCTCTTTTCTTACTGTTACAAACCAGATTTGGGTGGTAATGTACTGTTTGGATCTCAGCCGGGAATTGAACTCACAACCCTAGCATTGAACATTCCGTACCAGCTCGGCAATCCTGGCTCCCTGTTAAAAGAGAGAGAGAGAGAGAGAGAGAGGGTCAATGACAATGACAATAATCTTTATTTTTCCGACGGTAAGCGTCTGGAAAACGCTTACTTGTTCGAACTTGACGTTGCTAAACTACGAGAATATAAGCAGAGAGAGAGAGAGAGAGAGAGATGATGATGATGATGATGATGATGGCAAAAAAAAAAAAAAAGAAGTCATTGCCGCTCATCTTGATGTGGAATCATAACCAAACTGACGGAATAGTCTGTGGACACCGCTGTAACACGCGGAATGTATTCCTCAGCTCGATCTACTCCAGAGCACTTCCAGCTTAAGGCTGGATGCACTCCCTCCCTTGCAGACTAACGATTTGTTTTATTAGTGGAGTGTTTCCAGCTTCTGTTGCTGGCGTGTGAGGGTGAGGGCTTTAGAATTCATCAACTCATTCATTTCAGTTTTAGGATAGATCGCCACTCGCCCCTCCCACCCCCTCTCTCTCATTTTTTCTTTCACACACACACACACACACACACACACACACACCACACACACACACACACACACACACACAGAGGTAACGAAGGAACAATGACACAAAACAGGCCGATGTTCCATCACGATGTTTTACTGTTTCACTATGGAGTTCTGTCGAATAAAGGCTCTATTGCTACTATTTTATAGACTCAATGGTTGTTTGAGCTATTTTGGAGTTGTCTAGCGTCACGCCACTAAAACACTTGCACAAATGCATGCACAGACAAGCTTGTGTTCAGCTGACTGGAGCCAAGGCTCTAGGACACTAATGCAAAATTTCATGAAACCGCTATACATGTATATTCCTGTTAAACATAACGTCGCGTATGACACCCCTAGAAATGATTTAAAATTTCACCCAAACCCAGCAGCCAAAGACTCACGTGTAGAGTAAATTTCAACAAATTCCAATATTTCTTTTTTTTTTTGGGGGGGGGGGGGGGGTGAGGGGGGGGGGGGCAATGTTAGCAGCGACCACATACCCCCTCAGTCCTCTGTCGTCTTCTAGCTCTTGTGCCAGCAGCGCATTAATACAAATAGTCCACAAGCGAGGCTCATTTTTCCCTTATTTTGCTATTACCTGGTATATGAAACGTATCTACAAGGCCAATAAAAAGCCCCAGATTGCCATTTTGTATTCTGGACACAAATTTAAAAAGGGGCAAAAAATGTTGTACTATATTTAGCGTATTTACTACATGCCCCACAAGCTATTAGTGTCCAGTAGCCCAAACCGCAGTAGCCGGTGGCAGTCAGTGTCGCTGACGACAATCGACAAACATGGCCGAAGTAGTATACGGAAGGCTGAGCTTTCCTCGTCCGCACTGCCGTCAAACGTCAGTGTGTTGAAATCGGAGGCATATTAATCCCTACAGCCGGCTCTTAACTGGGCACTGCGGAGCGCCACAGTGCTGTCCACAGCTGTGACGTAGTTGTGATTTTGGGGGTTTCCGCCGCTGTGGCGTCATCACAGCAACCTGGATTTCAAATAGCCACAACTGTGACTGTGGTTTCCACAACAGATTCTGATTGGCTGTACTACGTCACCCGGCGCGTAATCATGGTGGACAGTGCATCTTCAATCGGTTTGTCATCGAGCACAGCTGTGTTCAGTTTCGTAGTTAGTAGACACACCGAGTGCAACGACTGTGATATGCACATGTGTGTTTCGCGCGCTGTGCCCAGTTAGGAGCCGGCTTAAGACAGGATATTTCGGGCGGACAGGCGCAGTCACAAGCACAGCGGTTCCAAAACAGAATTACACCTATATAAACCTGTGTAGTGGTAGCAATGGCTTCTTAAAAAAACAAACTTGTCAGTCTATAGTATCTCTTTGTCATATTGTTAGGTAGTTTTCCTCCTAGGCGCACTTAAAAAAAAAAATCTTTTTGATCAAGTGCAGAACGTTTTTGCCATTACTGGGTTTTATTTTATTTTATTTTGTTTACAAAAGTTTATATCTCAATGTGAAAACTTTATTCAAGCAAAACACTTTCTTGAAGACATGACTGAGGAAAGGGTTCTCCTTTTCAAGCGAAGGTTTCTGCTTCTGGTGTTTTTTTTTTCCCTTTTAGTGCAGACGTTCATATGCCATTGTCAAGTTCCTGCCAATATCTCATGCCAAAATTCTGCAAACATCTCGATGTTAACTATGTACCTACGTCTCGATGTCAATTTTTTTTTTACCAATATCTCAATGCCAAATTTCCGCGTATATCTCGATAAAATTTCTACCGATACGACTGATCAGTGTCAAACTTTTACCTATATCTCAGTGTCAAACTCTACCAATACCTACGTTCAATCTATTTGTTATTTGGACCAAGGTCCTAAAGATATCATAAGTGATGGAAAAGTTTTGGATGCTGGAAAATGATTCCCACTCAAGTAGTCACTGCGATGGTCGTAGACTGTCCATGGTGACTCTTGAAACGTGGAACAGTGTGAGTCTTAGTTCAAGCGTCTGCACCCACGTCGTCCTGAAACACACACAAAATAATAAGGCCACGCCGAGGCGGTGGAAAAGCCCTTGCCCAGATACTCTCCTACCCCCTCTTCCGTATTCGTTCTATGGTATATGTTATGTGGTGAATGCTCGTAGAGCCCGTCGTCTTACCGAGGGATACGGTGACTGTCAGGCAAACACTCTTCACGTAGCGAGTTCTTATACTGACTGCGGAAGTAGTCTCATCCAACGTTAATCGAAACTAGTAGGAAACACTCGAACAAAATATCCATGAAACTGTATCTAAATGATATAAAACCAATATAAATTAATAATTTCTAAACGGAAGCTACCATCGTATGTCTGACGCTATCTGCCTGGATGTCCCCCCCCCCCCCCATTCCCCCGGCCACCCTACCCCGCGGTGACATCAAGCTACATTCTTTGGGTCATTCGTTTTACTGCATAAACCACATGAAAAACGGACACAACGGTAACCAATGAAACAGAAACCCTTTATAAGGGAGATCACTCCAAGAAAAGCTGGTAACGGCTAGCAACGGTGGAACAGAGCAAAGATTTCGCGCACTACTGACTGTTACGACCACAGTGGTACCGCGGCAGTAGGGACTGAAATCTGGTTATGACTAAAGCCGTTGCTCGGGCGGAATGAGATAAATGGTTATTCCCTAATTCAGGCAAAGTGGGTGTTACCCATTACTTTTTTCTTTCTACTTTGTGTGTTTAGGGGGGAGCCGGGATAGCCGAATGGTAGAGCGTTGGACTCTCAATGCTCGGGTCGTGAGTTCGAGTCTCGGCTGGGGCCAAATATTTGTGCTGGCCTTTTTCTCGTTGTCCCGTCTTTGATATCACCCTTACGTGGTGGAAAAGGACGTTAAACTTCCAAACACCCGCCCACCCTTTGTGTGTTTAGCTTTGTTTGTTTGTTTTTGCTGTTTTTTATTTTTTTCCTTTTATTTATTTATTTTATTTTTGAATTTTTTTTTTTTAAAGTATTGTTTGATGTTTGTTATGATGTAAATACACCCACTAGGGTGTATCTAGATATTGTTGCGTGTACTAAAATAAATGTGTATGTTTGTAAGTCCCAGAGTATAAATGTTTGTTCTGTACATGTCAGATATGCAATAAAACGAATTAAAAATAGGTGGGTGTTAAGAATGGAGAGAGAGAGAGAGAGAGAGAGAGAGAGAGAGAGAGAGAGAGCATCACCAGGGCACTTGCAGCACCAGTGTCCTTTCTTGTACTTTTTGATGCAACCACGTCTGCACTTCTTCACTGAAACAGACAGTATGACTTTATTACAACAAAAGGGCTTAATCTTGTTTTCAGCATCTGTTTCACAGGTCTTAAGTATAGCAAGGTTGCAAAATTTGCACGAGAAGTACTGTGACAACGGAAGTGACATCATATGGAAGGCCTATGAAACTGAATAAAGTTATTGAAATATTTGCTTTTATTTGTACTTTTCACAGCTATGATGCCAAAACCATGTATAAGCCCGAGGATTTAAAGAGGCAAACCAAAACACGACAAGCTTTTTAAAACTATACAGTGTTGTATGTAAGCTTAATTTGTTTGGTTAGATATTTGTGTGTTGTCTGAAGTGCTTTGGAAATGTCCAGCCCACCAAGTTTGAAAAATGAATGCAATTCTAAATTCCGAAATTTAAATAGCTGAGCTGACCCTTCGCACCACGTGATTGTAATTTTTTAAAGTCCAATGTGTGAGAGAATGCGTGTGATTCACGTGAGTGTGCGTGTTGGGTTCAGTTCGCGGCGCTTTGAGCCGATTCATGAAACTGGGTAAAGCGCCTATACCATACTCATTATTATTATTATTATTAGGTGCGCATAAACTACGCGTCTAGAATGAATTAATAGACGGAGAAAACACCCACCCTTGCACTTGCAGATGAAGCAGTCGGTGCGGGGATTCTTGAACATGAAAGTCTTACAGTCTGGTGGGCAGACGACAAAGTCGCATCCTGCAGGAAGTGGACAGATCATCATCATAAGACATAAGACATAAGATATTTTATTGGATCCCATATAAGGGAAATTACAGTGCCTGCTCCACCTTTGATTAAGAATAAGACTAAATATTATGATCCCACAGACACCCACTCACTCTGATGCGCACACCGACACATTCACGCACTCCCTAAACATAAATACTCAAATATACAAACACATAAATACAAAAATAGATCAAAACTGAAAAACTCTAAAAGGTATCAGTTTGGTTTGGTTGTCCCCTCTTGTAAAAACCATATGCAGTGGTGATGGCCCGTGGTGATGGTCATTACCATCACCATCTTTATCGTCGTCATCATCCTATTAGCGTATTATCGTCTAACATCCCACCAGCTGTATACTGCTTTTGGTATTTTCGACGATATCTTTAGTTTTTATGGAGCGAGATTCGTAGTCCTATGAATGAGAAGAAGTTGAACCTGGCTTAGTGTTCTGATTTATTTCACGTCAGTAGGGTTTCTCAGTCTGTACCTTTCTTCTCGGCATAAGTGAAAAAAAAAGTGGAAAAGCGAGTTATAAAAAAATTAGTATCGAAATTAGCTTAAAGTATACTACCCGTACTTAAGCCTCAAGTGAGAATGACGCAAAAGGTCATCACGCTCAGTAATTGACGTGTGCTCATCAAACCGTCACGGGACAGCCAGAAAAAAATGACGTCAGTGAATTCCGCCAAAGTATTATGTTTAAAGTGTCATTCTTTAATAGGGGAATGTAAGGTTTACAAAAGGCATTGAGAATGCCGATTTTGGCTTGTTTCACTTACGCCGAGAAAAAAATTGTAGAACTGAGAACATCGACTGTCATGAAATAAAAATAGGATACTAGGTCAGATTCATGTTTTTCCAGGGTGTTGGGTGGGTGTTTGGGAGGTTTACGTCCTTTTGCGCCACATACGGGTGATATCAAAGACGGGGCAACGATGAAAAAGCCAGCACAAATATTTGGCCCAAGCCGGGATACGCACTCACGACCCGAGCATTAGAAGTCCAACGCTCTACCATTCGGCCACCCCGGCTCCCCCATGTTTTTTTTCCAGCTTTGATAGGTTTACGAAAGTGGCTCCATACAAAGACTGTAATGCCAAACGCACAAGACCAGCCTGTTTCTGGAATATTCACAATGGTCTTTGAAATTGAGCTGAATCATGTAAACTACGTCTTTATTTTCTATCCCTACTAACACTCCCCTCCCCCCCCCCCCCCCGTCCAAAACAAGAGCAAATCGACGATTCATTCTGAAATGTCGGTTCTAACAGTTATACTTCCCCTTTCAATAGATTTCACTAACCCATGGCATTAGGGCCGAGACCGGTGTATGCTTGTATTATTATTATTATTATTTCATTTTTTTTTTTTTTTTTTACTCTTTGCCAGCTTCAGTGGTGTTTCTCCCAGGTAATGGGTGGAATCCACGGAGGCCTCGGAAGCTGGGACAATTTTTATTATGCATGATGATGGAGATGAGGATGATGGTAAGATGACGCTATGGAGGTCCGTGTGGTTTGGGTTTGCGGGACAGGGTCTCATTCCTCGCTTCCTGTCATAAATATCCCGGCATTAACCAGGCCCGGGAACTACGGCACCTGCGGTGCCGGCCGTGTAATCAGCCACATCATAAGACGTGTCATACCAAGGGAAGCACCCCCAAAGTCGCACCCGTGAAGTGGGTGAAACTCGGCTGTGTGGCAACAGCCTCCCCACTGGGTCCATAGCACACCCGCTCTGGGTAGGAGCCGACCTAGGTAGGAAAAATCCCGCTTGCCTCGGCTGGGACTCGAACCCGGGTCTGCCGGTCCATGGTCCGAAGTGCTAACCACCACCCTACGGGGGCCGGTATGTATGCTTGTACTAGAATCGCTTTGATTGGGAGCAAGTGTCTTTTGGAACTTGCAAACCAAGGTTGCACTTTCGTTTTTCTCCGCCTTTTTGACTAACCTCCGTAGAGAGAGAGAGAGAGAGAGAGAGAGAGAGAGAGAGATGATGATGATGAAACGTTTTTTATTCAGGATAGAGCATTTAGGCATTGCTGCCTATCTTACATGCTGTCCTGCTATTCTACATTAAAGGGTATTGAGGAAAAAAATCAAAACAAACAAACAATAAAAATATTTAAAAAAAAGAAAAGTATAAACTATCTAGGGGAAATACAGGAGAGAAAAATACACACGATAAACAAATCAAAATATACGTGGCATGTGCTGATGATACTGGCTGTATGCCAAGTAAGAAATTTACAGTCGTCTCTAATATTGCAAAACATGTATGTAACACATTTCTATATATATCGTCAGATAAGCGTATCGTGTAGAATTTGTTTGAAGTTTATGAATTTGGAAACGTTTTGGATACTCAGTGGTAAAGAGTTCCACATGGATGCCCCTGAGAAAGACAGGCTACTTTTATAT
Organism: Batillaria attramentaria; assembly: GCA_018292915.2. Classification (NCBI taxonomy): domain Eukaryota; kingdom Metazoa; phylum Mollusca; class Gastropoda; family Batillariidae; genus Batillaria; species Batillaria attramentaria. The sequence continues at coordinate 230,106 of JACVVK020000556.1, read as the reverse complement.
ATATCAACCCTTGGACGAGGCACTGGGAGCAGACTGTTCCTTGTGTTATGTTGTTTATCATGTTCGAAATTAAATAGTTGATGGAGATATGTTGGGGCTTTGTAGTAGACAATTTTGTGCATCAGTAAGCATTTGTTAAACTCCAGATGCTGTTTAAGAGGTAGAAGTTTGAGGATTTTAAACTTTTGTTCGGTACTAGAATTACCCGAGTGTAAGAGTTTGACAGCGCGCCGGTGAACGGAGTTTACCTTTTTGAACTGATTTTCGCTGCACTCGTCCCACAAAGTGGACGCAAAATCTAGATGACTTTGCACGTGGGCATGAAAGAATAGCTTGCAGATGTCAGGGCTAACTAGGCGACTTAGTTTGGATAGCAAGAATACATTTTTTGACAATAATTTACAGAGACCATCAACATGCGTTTCCCACTTTAGTTGGTCGTCAATTATGACACCTAGTAGACGGTGGTTCGAGACCTGCTCGATAGACTCGAACCCAACTGACAACCGTAGGGGAGATAGTTTGCGTTGGTGTTTTTGGCGCGTTGTAATTAGCATGCTTTTGGTTTTGGTGGTACTAATTACCATGTGGTTGGCTTTACACCACTGGGAGATTTCAGTGAGGCTGTGCTGCAATACTTCGTTTACTTTTGACTCATGCACATCCGACGCATGGAGCGTGGAGTCGTCAGCAAACATATCACAGCTTACATTAGGGTTTGAGATGGAGAGGGGCATATCATTGATGAATAAACAAAAGAAAATCGGGCCAAGGATAGAGCCCTGGGGCACACCGAGCTTAACAACACCTTCCTCAGAAAACGCACCATTTAGATAGACTTTCTGCCTTCTACCTTGGAGATATGAGGAAAATAAGGAGATTGTCTTAGGATCAGGGATATATAGGGACAATTTCTTTAACAAAATGCTGTGGTTCACCAAGTCAAAGGCTTTTTTCAGGTCAAGAAAGACCGCACCAGTTAGTTGGGATTTGTTGATGGCAGATAGCCAAGTGTCGACGATGCGGACAAGTGCGGTGTGGCACGAATGTTGAGGGCGGAAACCAGATTGGAGCGGATTCAAAAGATGTTGTTTTTCTAGGAAACTGAGCATGTGGTTATGGATATGTCTTTCCAGTGGTTTGGACAGGACTGATAAAACTGAAATCGGACGGTAGTCACTGAGATTGTGGAGATCTTTACTTTTCGGAATAGGCACTACTTTGGCTTTCTTGAGTTCGTCTGGAAATATACTGTGTTGGAGTGACAGATTATAAATATATGTGAGTGATTCCACAATGTAGGGTAGTGACAACTTAAGGATGTTAATGTTAATTGCATCAGGACCACACGCCTTGCTCTTTATAGCAGAGATTGATTTCCCAACTTCATAGACTGTCATGGGTGGAACAGAGAAAAAACTTTCTTTTGCTGACTGACAGTGACTGCGGAGTTCTTCAGGACATACATAGTCTTCAGGGTTATTGAGATTAGATTGGACTATGGAATCAGTAATGTTTAAAAAATGATTATTAAAATCGTTCGGTGAGAGTTCGGATGGAATGAATGTACGTTTTGTTTTTTTGCCCCGGGTAAACATGTTGATGGCTTTCCAAATATTCCGACTGTCTTTTCCGTCCGCTATGATTTGCTCTGCGAAAGATTTCTGTGCCCTTCTAACTAAAGATTTAACCATGTTCCGTTGCTTTTTGAACTCGTCAATTTTGTTTTCTTTTTTAAGGTTATCTCTTAGCTTCATTGCCTTCTTTATGTCATCTGAGAGCCATGGCGGCATGGAGGGATGTTTTACTCTTTTTTCTCTAATAGGTGCGTGTTTATCTAAAACACCGAGGAACAGTCTGTACCAGCACGCCAGCGCCTCGTTTGGGTCATTGTAATGGTATACATCGCAGAATGGTGTAATAGCAAGGTCTATGAGAAAGGTTTCTTCATTGAACTTTTTAAAACATCTGTACCTAATGGACGTGTGATTTTTGGGAATTGGCTTGTCACGTTTCGTTGACAGTGAAAAACATACAGGAAAGTGATCGCTAATGGAGATGGAGGGTACATGTACATTTTTCACGGCCGTGGTATTTGTAGTATATATGTGGTCTATAAGCGTGGTGGAGGAAGATGCAACTCTGGTGGGTGACGTGACCATTTGCTTAAGACCAAATAAAGAGAAGGTATATGTCCATGCTGTGTTGGTGGGTTTCATCAAGTCAATATTAAAATCACCCAGGATGTGTACGTCACCTTTGCAACAACTAACCTTGTCCATCATGGAGACAAAATCATCATACCACGTGAACGTAGCTGCTGGGTTTCTATAAATGAAACCTATGTACGTAGGGGAGGATTTGTTTAATTTCATTTCCAGCCAGAGACTCTCCACGTTATCCGACTCTAGGTCTTTCCGTCGGACTACACAGCTGGTGATGGAGTTGTGAATAAAAGCGACGATGCCTGTGTGGCCGGGGGAAACAGCATCTTTTCGGATGATTGAATAATTTTGAATAGAAATTGTGTCGTCACTTATTGGAGGTTTCAGTCTGGATTCGGTAAAACCAAAAATATGGAATGGTTGCTCCTGATTAAGAAGAACAGTGACATCAGGTATTTTGTTGCAAATGTGGTATACATTTAAGTGGCCTATGTTGATTTTTTGTATGGGAGGTGAAGTGTTGTTTCGAGCAGTGCGAGTCATGTTACAGATATATATCTGAGGATCAGACGAGTTTTGACCGTAATAGTGGATAATATAGTCAGTACTGAGTCAATAAAAGGTGACAACAAGTATAAACAATAGACATGCGTTAACTATGGTAGTGCTTCAGCACCAGGAAACGAGCCCACAACTATTGAGAAAACTCCAGGAAACAAAGCAAAACACAACGGTGCTAAGGAAAGCAGAGAAAAATTATAACGTTTCCACACGTTATCACTCAGAATGACGTCACGCGCGGACAGTCCTCGTGCAGTAAAAACACAATTTCAATGGCCGCTTTTTAAGACAGATGAAAATAGCGGGAGCTGGTATGGGCAGCGTCGCTGCAACGTCAATATCGTGTAAGTGTTAGGGATTATACACAGCGGACGTGTCAACTGAATGTTCGCGCGCACGGCCGTCTGTTGGGGAAGTGTCCAGAAAACTAGTGAAAGCACCACTGGAAACAGTAGAATACTTGCACAGTCCGAGGTATTCGAGGCAAAATGACAAAAACAAGTGAAAATAATAATAAAGTCAGGTAAGCGTAAGTGATTTCAAACACTAATCCTATCGACACACAGTCCTCACATTTCGTTATTAACAGTTCAGTGTGAGGAATTTCAGCGCTGGTGTATGGGGTTATGACAGAGATTTTAGCAATTGTTCTACTGCACATTTTACTTTGGTTTGAAAGTCCGACTCATAGTGCGGGTAATATGTGTCAGTTGACTGTGGAAACTGCATCCTTTGGCCATATTCCGTATAATCAGAGTCATAATACTGCTGGCTGGAGGGGGTAAGCCCCTTCTGGGTGGCATAGTACCCACTGTGTGCGGCAGCGTCATGAGAGCGGGGGTACCGGGGCTGGGAGGGAGGGTAGGAGGTAGGAGTGGCGTAATCCGTAGTTTGGTACACCACGTCGGATTCCCTTTCTCGAAACAGCTGGCGGGGATGGATGGGATAAGAGTTGGGGGGAGGTCTGTCGTGGCGGGGCTGGTGGGGTTGGTAGGAGTATGTATCCCTCGTGTGGTGATTAGAGGATGGCCTGGTCAGGACACGCTCCATCCCCTGTGGGGGAAGTGAGGACGGGATGGGGGATCCCTTGTGGGCATGATGACCATTGTTTGTTGACACTGGGCCCGATCCTGATGGCTGGGCGTCAAGCTGTGGCGCCCGCGTACCGTTAGAGAATACCTGCTGCGATGGAGGCTGGTCTGCACGCTGAAGGTTGAAGGCAAGACGAACAGTGCCCGCATGACTTGGGTGTACGTAGTCGTTGTCACGATAAAGACTTTGACGCGGGGCACCAGTACGTGTGAGAAACACCGGTGTGTTGTCGATGTAGAGGACCATGGCTCGGGTACACTCCTCTTTCAGGTTACGGTTGGATGGTCGGATTGCGTTGTTTAAGGGGTGCTTTCCGTAGGCGGGGATAATTGATGACATGTGGATGGCTGCACAGGGGAAGTTTTCCTTTGTCAGGTTGATGAGCTCTGCCCACGTCTGTCCACTTACAGCGCCGCCCTTACATGTGTTGACCCCGACGTGAAGGATTACCCTGGTCACGTGTGGAGATGGCGGCTGGTCTCGAAGCCACCATATGAGGTCATTTATGGACATACCCGATACAGCAATCTTCTGCAGTTTTTCACCTGGGGCCATTTTCGCGGGGTCTATGCCAACAACCACTGAGTCACCCAGAAGCAGGGATTTGCTGTCAGGACTGATACGTTCCTTGGCCAGGATGTCAAATGGGGACGGCTGATTTCGCTCGGATTTCCGATGACCAGCGGCGGGGCCGTGGTTTTCTGTCCCGGGTTTGTCAGTGACTTTCCTTGATGTTAAGCTTTCTGTTGCATCATCAGTTGGAGTATCTGCTTCAGCCAAGGCAGAGAATTTGTTTTTTGTTGGTATCGCCGAGACAAGCGCCTCTTTGTACGATGGTCGTTTATCGGCGCCTGCGGGGTGTTCAGTTGAGGAGAGGGGGGGAGGGGGCGTGACGGTTAGGTTTAGCTGGTCCGATGGATGACTGGATGTGGGAGAGCTGGCCGTGGGAACGAGGGGTGAAGAGAGTGCCGAAGGGGATTTACGATGGGTGGTTACATTGTTTGCTGGCACGTTGTTAGCCTCTTTGAGTGTGGCGATGGTCTTTTTGTGTTCACCAAGCTGGCTTTTCAACTTCTGATTCTCGAACTCAAGGGCTTCTACGCGTTTCCTTACTGTTTCAAGCTCTTTGTTGAATTCGTCTCGTATGTCCCTTACGTATAGCTTCACGTGTTCTTTCATTTCTTTCCGCACATCTTGTACGGACTGTAGCGCTAAGAGAGAGAGAGAGAGAGCTGATTTGACTTTATTTTACAAGGTAGAGGGTTTACAGGCACAGAGGCTCAAGTTTTAAACATGACCTTGAAACTACGAACCACTTACACGCTACACTCTAGACATAGGCTACTTTGTTTAAAAAAACAAAACAAAACAAACAACAACAAAAAAGAAAGAAAGAAATAAACAAAACACCCATACACAGACACACTACATCGGTAAGTACAGAGAGAGAGAGAGAGAGAGAGAGACCTTTGCAGACACACTGCTGTTCTCCTTCTGGTCCGGTGACGATCTCAGTCTGGCCATTAGATCTGCGGCACTTTTCAGGTTTGGGGCAGACCGGTGGATCTTCTTCTGGAACTAACGATTGTAGATGAGGTTTTGAACGGGCTGAGACAAATGTAATACGTAGCAACTCATAATGCTGAGATTTTACTGCTACGTAACTGACAGTTTTTTCAAAATGAACATTTGATTTGAACAGACTGAGACAACTGCAATACATAGCCGCTTATAATGCTGAGTGTTTACTGCTAAGTGACTGGCAATTTTGTTCAAAATCAAAACTTGAAGAGGCTGAGACAACTGTAATACATAATAACTTATAATGCTGAGTGTTTACTGCCAGTGACTGGCAGTTTTGTTCAAAATGAACATTTGAACAAGCTGAGACAAATGTAATAGCATAGCACTTATAATGCTGAGTGTTTACTGCTAAGTGACTGGCAATTTTGTTCAAAATCAAAACTTGAAGAGGCTGAGACAACTGTAAATACATAATAACTTATAATGCTGAGTGTTTACTGCCATGTGACTGGCAGTTTTGTTCAAAATGAACATTTGAACAAGCTGAGACAAATGTAATACATAGCAACTTATAATGCTGAGTGTTTACTGCAAGTGACTGGCAATTTTGTTCAAAATCAAAACTTGAAGAGGCTGAGACAATTGTAATACATAATAACTTATAATGCTGAGTGTTTACTGCCAAGTGACTGGCAGTTTTATTCAAAAATGAATACAGGGGGAGTTAAAAACCAAAGCTGTGCCTTGGTGAGTGAAAACGAAAGACAGGGAAAGCTGACCCATGAACATTACGCACAGGTAATTACAGCGCGGAAGCCCTCCATTGTGAAGCCGCCATCTGACTCGAAGGTGATAACGGCAATGTTCCCTTCGACCACGATAGGTTCAAGGGGGGGCGGATTACCTACGACCCCAGTCTCCGTCTCCCTACCACTATACCTGCACATACAGCGTACCACAAAAGACGTCCAGTTGCTTGTCATTAGGTGTAGGTGAGGGTCACACACACACACACACACACACACACGCACACACACACACACACACACACACACACACAGAGTAGGTGATGGTCACACACACACACACACACACACACACACACACACACACAGAGCGAGAGAGAGAGAGAGAGGGGCATTCTACAGTCACACACAAAATACGAGGGATGTACCAGAAGTAAGTGTCCCTGGTGACGTAAAACGAAAGGGAGTATACGTAACGCCTGAATGATGAGATACCCTTAGATCTGTTAGGTGTTTCAGCGGTAGGATTGTAGAATGCACACCCCCCCCCCCCCTCCACTGTGGCTTTTAACCAATGTAGGGCAATGCGGACTTGTCCAATGGCATACAAAGTACATATCTCCTAGATCTAGGTACCGCTCTCACATTTACTTACTTACCCCCTTGCGCTTCGTGCATATCTCGTAACTTACTCTGCGAGAAATTTCGCCTTTCTGGATATTTTTTTTGCGTGCCGGAAACCGCAAATGTCGCAAAATCGAACTTTTGGGCCGTGCGTCACGTGACTGGGTAAAATAAGGAATTTCACTTGCAATAACCTTATTTAGCCTATTGTGACTTACTATGTAAAAGATTGTGATCGTTTTCTCCTATACAGTGCCAAAACCAAAGTTGTCAAATATATTTTGCGTGTGACTGTGAGTGTAAAACCATGAGTGGGTACAGCCTCTACTGTTATCTAGTATATTATACCTGCGGCCATCTTCGTTTCCGTCTCCATCAAACACGACCACGAAGTCAAAGTCATCGCACCCAGTGTCAAATCTGCACACACAGGAGGCAGGGTAGAAGTAAATGAATTCTTAGTTTTTTGGCTATTATTTTGCCATTTGTGACCCGTCCTCGCGAAAGGGACCGTAAGTCGCACTAGGCCGAACGCCGCTACAAGCGAAAACAATGCCGGGGTCAGTATGGCCGCCTTGTGAGTAGCCAACTTCAACTGCTGATACCTCTGTCAATTTAAGTAGTACAGCTTTAATTCTTACATTGAATTAAACTGCATAACCAGTAGACTGCAGTGATATACATATCTCAAAATTGATAATTTTCGACTTATGGTCCCTTTTTTGAGAACAGGTCACATTTAAGAGAGAGAGAGAGAGAGAGAGGAGAGAGAGAGAGAGAGAGAGAGACAGACAATGACTATGACAATATCTTTTTTTTTTCCAACGGTAACAGTTTTGCCATAAATACCATGTTGGACCTTGCTGTTGCTAAACTACAGACAGACAGACAGACAGACAATGACTATGACAATAATCTTTTTTTTCCCCAACGGTAACAGTTTTGGCATAAATACCATGTTGGACCATGCTGTTGCTAAACTACCAGAACTGAAGAAAGGAAAATCATCTAAACAGTACAGAAATAGGAGAGGGAGAGAGAGAGAGAGAGAGAGAGAGAGAGAGAGAGAGATGATGATGATGATGATGATGATGATGATGATGATGAAACGTTTTTATTCAGGACAGAGCATTTAGGCATTGCTGCCTATGTTACAGGCTGTCCTGGTATTCAAGGGTACGAAAAAAGTAATAATAACAAGATAGAGAAGAGAGAGAGAGAGAGAGAGACCCTTTACCACTGAGTATCCAAAACGTTTCCAAATTCACAAATTTCAAACAAATCCTACACGACTAGCCCATGAAACATTGACTATATATATATATATATATATATATAGAAAAGGAACATATCTCCTAGATCTAGGGAGCGCTCTCAGCTTTACTTACTTCCCCCTATATATATATATATATATATATATATATATATATATATATATATATATATATATATATATATATATAATGTGTTTTTGCACTTTAGTGATAGCTGTGAAGGTCTTACATGGCATAATAGACCAATACATGTATTACCAGCACATGCCACGTATGCTTTGTTTCTTTATCATATGTACTTTCTCTCTTCCATATAGATAGTTTGTTGTTTGATTTGTTTGGTTTTTTTTTTTGTTATTTATTTTTTCTCTACCCTTAATGATAATCATAATGAATATTTATTTGCGCTTATTTTCTGTGAGCTCTAAGCGATTACAGAGAAGGTAAAATAACTAAAAGAAACTAAAAGCTACTAGAAAGATGAAAAGCACTAAAATAGCTAAAAGAACACGCGCGCGCGCGCACACACACACACACACACACACACACACACACACACACACACACACAGGGTGTCTGTTATTCACTCATCATTGTTGTGCTGAAAACAGGTGTGTGGACGTTTTAAAGCTGACGACAGAGTCTGTGTGTCTGATGTTTTGCGCAAGTGTGTGCCAAAGGGCTGGTCCTTGGTACAGAAACGACCCTTGAATGTAGAATAGCAGGACTGCCTGTAAGATAGGCAGCAATGCCTAAATGCTGTCCTGAATGAACGTTTCATCATCATCATCATAATCATCTCTCTCTCTCTCTCTCTCTCTCTCTCTCTCTCTCTTAGTCCAAGGTAAGCTCCATAGCCCGGCTATGAACTGCGCCACGTACTCAGTTCGGAAGTCTGTGAATTGAATGCTGATGCCGGCCCCTTCAGGAGCCATGATGTTCCATTGACAATCCGCATTATTGGGATAGTTCTCATCAGGGAATCCGGGTGAGGTAATGACTGTCCCAGACACAGTCACATCGAAGCCACAGCCTGCAACATTGTGTTCAAGATGACAAGATGGGGATGGGCGACGGCGAAGGAAAACATTTTGCCCGAGGAGAAAGAGGGGGAGAGGGGGAGGGGTGGCGTGAGTAACCAGGGCCCGTCTGCAGATCTGAGAAATGCGCCCACACTGTCTGTTTTCAAGAGGAATCTGAAAACGTTCCTGTTTTACAAAGCTTTGCAGTAATTCCCTCAGCCGCGTGCTGGTCTTTGTTGCTTGAGCGGCGTGAGGCCACAAATAACTAACACCAGTAATTTTCTGTCTAGCTAATCAGTTTCACCAGTGTATGTCTGTTCATCGTTGTACAATGTCCGTGAGTGTGAGTGAGTGATAGGCGCATTGAGTTTTATTTAAAGAAATGTGCCCTAGAAATACCATTTATTATTATCATTATGTAATAGTCGAGGTTAGGGCTTTTAGTCCCGGGTTAGAGTCTAACCTCGAACCAAAGTAGCTCTAGGGTTACATTTTCTGGTGGTTTTTTTTTTTTTTTTTTTTATTTTTTTTTCAAGGAAGCGGGCCCATTCCAGCAAGGTGTCTAAACAGTTGTGGAAGGATTTTGTTCTTCCTTTCTTCGCTTCCTTTTGTATTTAATTTTGCTTTTGGGTTTCTTTTGGCCTAGTCTGGGTTAGGCCCGTAGCCGTGGGTTAAATTAACCTCGACTTGTACATACGGGCCCTGAAGAGAGAGAGAGAGAGAGAGAGGAGAGAGAGAGAAAAAAAATTCAAACAAGAGGGGGGGGGGGGGGCTACGAATTTTAACTTGTTCTTTTTAGCCAAGTGAGGTTCATACTGAAGATTCCCTCTGAAATGTACAAACTTTTACTGGCTATTCAACATAAGTTTACCGCAGTATTTTCACAACATAGGCACATGCCTACATCGTTTAGAACAACGCGCTGTAGTAGTTCAAAGACAAAACTAGCTGAAATGATTTGTACGTGGAAGCGTTAAAGGCTGGGACTGCTTGAGTGGTGTGTGTGTGTGTGTGGGGGGGGGGGGAATGTCCAGGGGCATGCACAACCACCCCATCCCCCGGAAACTTTTGAAATACGAGACTTAAATCTTTGCACATCTTTACTTTAAGAATGGAGTAGACTGCAAAGACTCTTTCTGTCGAGCCGAACTGTTTTGTGGAACTTGCGGTATTTGTATACTGTTACAACATTTTCAGCATACTCGAGAATACTCGAACAAGCCCTGCACAAAATATTCAAGCAGCATAGGCCGTTTAAACATACTTTCCATACATGTGACCTGTTCTCACAAAAGGGACCATAAGCCGAAAATTATCAATTTTAAGATATGTATATCACTGAAATTTACTGGTTATGCAGTTTAATTCAATATAAGAATGAAAGCTGTACTACTAAAATTGACAGAGAGATCAGCACTTGAAGTTGGCTGCTCACAAGGCGGCCATACTGACCCCCGGCACTCTTTTCGCCTGTAGCGGCGTTCGGCCTAGTGCGACTTACGGTCCCTTTCGCGAGAACGGGTCACACATGTTTGTGCATTATCGCGTCAGACTGCAGTTTAATATTCCCTGACATTTGCACGACCTACAATACAAGTGCTTGTCATATACTTTTCAAATTCTTTATGAATTTTTTTGTTTTGTTTTTTTGTTGTTGTTGTTTTTTTTTTTTTCCCCAGAGAGTTTGTTTTTCTTTAAATTTTGCCTGTTATTTGTCATCTTTTCTCCGCCGTTTAAATTGTTGTTGCTGTTATTGTTTACTGACTATTTAACACCCTCATTTAATCTTCAGATTTTGTTGTAGCATGTAGATAGGACTGCTTGTAAGATTATAGGCAGCGATGCGTACAAGTATTTTCTTAATAAACGTTTCATGATTATCATCAACACCACCACCACCATCTCTCTCTCTCTCTCTCTGTTGCGCTAAAAATTTTATCTCGCCTTCCGCAGTAATGACTTGTACAAGACTCGCAGACAGAAGCATAGCCAGCGTCAACGATACCATGATGGAGGTCCAGTGACAGTCACTCGGCCGATCACTTGATGACTCCTGCACATACAGTCAGATCATCAGTTACACTGAAAGAATTCTGTTCACCTTTAGCAGAAGCTAAGAAAGCTGCAAAGGACAGGTCGGCCAACAGCTACACATCAACATCCAGCTGCCCAACGTGCCGGAGAGACTTTCGTGCCTGGGTTGGACACCTATAGTCATCTTCGGACACACCAAAACCAGCACTCGTAGCCTTCCGCATTACTTGATGTGAAAACTCACGCCGTGTACGTCCTGGGTCGCTAGCTACCCATACCGCGCATGAAGTGAGTGGTTGGGGTTCTTTAGACACTGGCTGACTGTGCCGGCGGCCAGAAGCTGACCATGCATGCCTGACACAAATACCAGTTTGGAACGTTAAACCATGCAGAGTCTGTCCCGAAAAAGCGTGATTTTCGAATTTTTGTATTTGGTAGGACAAAGTGCATTCCAGGCGGTTGCAAGAGGAGGAAAGCTGCCAGTGAAGCTGGGACTTTTTGCGCACAAGAGAGGCAAAGGTGACGCGAGTGGATTTCGGTGAAGTGTCTTTCTGGAGGAAAAAGTGAGGCCTGAGCGGAAAGGAGACATTGAAATATTTTAAAACTCCTGTCAGGTGCGTGCCCCTGAATGATGTGTGCATGGTAATTTTTGTTTCTAGATTGAAGCATTTTAGGGGTGACTATGAAGCCTGCGGCTAATAAGGAATATGTAGGTATTTTGGGGCCTCGTGCATTTGTCTTCTTTGACCTGCAATGTGCCGTATGGCAAATGAAGACTATGAAAATTTTCTATTTGTTTTTTCAACGTATACAGATTTAAGAAAACTTTCAGTCCTAACCAGTTACTATAGCCATCCCTAGCTGTTTGGAGTGTCATTTACTACGTCCCTCTTGAAAGAAAACGGGTATAAAGAAATGTGACTGTATACTTGTATAAGGGGAGCCGGGGTGGCCGAATGGTAGAGCGTTGGACTTCTCATGCTCAGATTTCGTATCCCGGCTGGGGCCAAATATTTGTGCTGGCTTTTTCATCGTTCCCCCGTCTTTGATATCACCCGTATGTTGTGGAAAAGGACGTTAAACCCCCAAACCTTCAGTCACCTTCACCCACCCACCCACCCACCCGTATACTTGTATAATGCGCTCAGATGAAGAAATTGTAGTTGGATAAACTTGCTAATCGGAGTCCTCTCTGTATAACATCCAAAATAGCCATGGCTGTACAGGAGTCATCCAGCTGTTCATTTAATGTTTGCTTTAAATATAGTTATATATCTTTCATTACCCTTGCAGCAATCCTGATTAAGTGAAGGTGTGAGAGAAAAAAATCTACTTTAAATCTTTCTCGGCTGGCCGGTGAAGTCGCCATTTCTTTTTCATAAGAAAAGAAAACTATCCACATTACAACGAAAAGTATGCCTCTCTCTCTCTCTCTCTCTCTCGTGTGACGTGAACAATCCTGACAATTATCGTGGTATTGCTCTCTTGTCATGTGCCAGTAAATTATACACGCATATACTGAATAAGCGTTTGACTGATTGGGCTGAGGTACATGATGTAATTTCTAGCACTCAAGCTGGTTTCAGGAAAACATACACAACAACAGACCATATTTTTACTTTGTATGCTCTCGTCCAAAAATATTTACTACAAAAAAGAAAAGTATACGTAGCCTTTGTTGACTTTCAAAAAGCCTTTGATACAGTGAAAAGAAATGTCCTCTGGAACATCCTGTTGAAGGCTGGGGTGAGGGGTAAAATGTTGTCAGCATTAAAGGCAATGTACAACTCTGTCAAATTTTGTGTAAGGGACAACATGAACTGTACAGATTACTTTGAATGTTTCCAAGGGCTTAAGCAGGGCTGTTTGGCCTCTCCGATATTATTCTCGTTTCTAATTAATGAGTTAGCTTCTTATATTGTTAACAATGGTAAACATGGTTTTCAACTTAAGCCGGATGCGGTAGAACTGTTTTTGTTGATGTTTGCCGATGATATTGCACTGTTTTCATCTACACCAAGTGGTCTGCAAACACAATTGAACAACCTGCATACAATTTCCTCAAGACTTGGTCTTACTGTGAACTTAAGTAAGACAAAGATCATTGTTTTTAGAAATGGCGGTTATTTGTCAAAATATGAGAAATGGTACTATGGATCACAACAGGTAGAAGTCGTAAACAAATACAAATACAAATACCTTGGTATGAACTTCACTACTCGTTTGAGTCTTCACACATCTGTTGATGACTTGGTAACGAAAGCAAAAAAGTGCGTTGTAGATATTTTCAAAACTCTGTGGAGGATCAGCTGTACTAGTCCTACTGTATTCTTTCAATTGTTTGATGCCCAAGTTGTTCCTATTCTGTTGTACGCCGCTGAAATATGGGGCACAGAAGAGTTTGTTGAAATAGAAAAAGTGCATCTTTTTGCCTGTAAACGTTTGTTAAATGTGAGTTTACATACACCAAATCAAATGGTTTATGGCGAACTAGGTCGGTACCCACTTTCCGTACTGGCTTCTACCAAATGTATCTCCTACTGGCTTAGACTTTGTGCATTACCAAACAACAGATTTTCCAGTATGGCGTATCATATGCTAAAGGACATGGATGAAAGGGCGGGCAGCGAAACATGGGCAACACATGTAAAGGTATTATTGTGTCGTAATGGTTTTGGCCATGTTTGGTTCTCACAGGGTGTTGGAAAAAAAGATATGTTTTTAAAAGTCTTTAAACAAAGAATGATTGACTGTGCTAGACAGAACTGGTCTTCCAAACTTTCTGATAGTGATCGCTTTGAACTCTACCGTAGTTTCAAAAGCACATTAGAACTAGAAAAGTATTTCGATTTTGTTCAATCACACTACGTAAGAAACATGTTTATAAAATTTCGCTTGGGTATTACTGACTTGAGATGTAACAAATTTAGGTATCAATCACAGAATATGGACGCAATGAAATGCCCATTTTGCAAAAATGTTCTGGAAAATGAAGTACATTTCCTTTTTGATTGTCCACTGTATGGAGAAATGCGTACGAAATATCTGTCAGGTTTCGACCTGACTAAGTACAGGACCAGTCAACTTTCTATTCTTTGTGTGTCAGATATGACCTCTGTCACTAGCCTGGCAAGGTATGTTTTTTACGCTTTCATGCTCCGTAGTGAAAGGATGGTAGGCGACAATTCACGTGCAAACTGAGGTTGACTCACTGAGTAGTTTTCATCCACGAACACGGGCTGTCGGCCTGTATCGTGAACGTAGTTGTGCTATTGTTGTGTACATTCGTGTGTATTCTTGTGTGAACTCGTGAACTCTGTCCAGCGGTGTGTGTGTGTGTGTGTGTGTGTGTGTGTGTGTGTGAAGGCATTACTCTGCGTAAACTTTCCCATTCTCACTCCATTGTTATGGACAAATGTCTAAACAATAAAAAGTCTGAGTCTCTCTCTCGTGTGTGTGTGTGTGTGTGTGTGTGTGTGTGTGTTATAAAAGATTTAAAACTCACCTCGTGCTAGACGTAATTCCGTCGCTGTCTCTGCGTGGAACAAAACGGACGGTCGCAAGGTGCCTTATTTATAGTCTGCCAACCACAAAAAGGGGGAGGGGTTTAACTCTCTCTATGCTGATAGTTCTTAACTCGAACTATGCGAACGTTTTTGATGCTAACGGACAGTGGTTTCCCTTTGGCCGGTAGAATTCTGTTTGCTAGGGCTGTACCAAGTTGCGCACTAGCTGAGAACAAAAACACAAAGTGTGCGATTCCAGAAATGGTACCTCCGCACCCAAGCGTTGCCAACTTGAGGGAACCAATTTGGGACCACGGCACAGACAGAGTTAACATCACACCATACGAAATTTTAGCACCATATATGGACGTCTTGTTCAACATGAATTATCGTGTATTTATATCGCCTATCGCATTAGATCAAAGAGAAAATGCACATGTGGTTCTTGTCACTTTTAATACACATGCCCCCTTCCCCAACCCCCCCCCCCCACCTCCACTCCCCCCCACCTCAGATCTAGACCTTTGCCACGCAGGTGTTGCCGCCACGGGGTCTAATTAGATTTTCAAATGTGACATTATTTGTGTAGAGCTCAGGGCAAAAGCATCCCGCTCGATTCCTGTATATACAAAGCCCGTTGGTTTTACTGGCCCCACAAGAACAAGAATTCATATTCAACTGCGTTACCGTTAAATGTGCAATGTGCCTCACGGCAAATGAAGACGATAAGCATTTTTTTTCTATTTATTTGTCCTGCATATTAAGCTTTAAGAAACCAGTTGATCTCAGCCAATCACTACACCAACCCATGGCTGTTTGGAGTGTCATTGCGACTGAACTGTTGAAAAAATAAAACAAAAAAGTCTGTTAAAAAAATCAGCCGATGCCCCCGGCTTTGCCCCCGCTGATGATGTGACACGTGTAGTAAGTGCTGTTTGGCGATACGTGGTGGAAAAAGAACGTGAAACTAAGATGTTTCCCACCAGACTGTTTTCGGGGAATTTCCTTGCGTATACCCAGCTAGGGCTGATGATGTGGTCCATCCAGTTAGTATTTTCTGGTCTCCCTGTTTGGCGATACGTGGGGGAAAAAGACGTTCAGCTCCGATTTTCCGAGATATTTTTCCGCCATCAGATGATGTTTCCAGGGTCACCATGAGTACAGCCAACAATTCTGATCGCGATGTGATAACTCTAAATTGTGTTTTCTGGTCTCCCTGTCTGGCGATACGTGGTGGAAAGAGAGGATGTTAAAATGCGATTTTCCGAGGGTTTTTTCCCCACGGACGGGAAATTGTTCGATGGCGCCCAACAAAACAACAACCGAAAAAACTCCAAAACACAGCAACAACAACAAACACAAAAAACAACAACTAAAAAATCCAAAAACAAACAAACAAAAAAGAACAAACAAACGAGCAAATATCCCCCAAAAAAGAAAAAAAGAAAAACAACAACAACAACAACACAAAACAAGACAAAAACAAGAACAAACCAAAACAAAACAAAACAAAACAAAACAATTAAAAAAAAAAAAAAAAAAAAACGCCTTGGGTGATTTTTCCGTTATCGGTTTGAGAGAAAGAGGCCGAAATTTCCCCTTAGACTGAAACATTAACCCTCCCCCACCCCTCCCTCCACCACCACCATCACCACCGCAACAAAAAAGGACAACCTGAGGTCGCTCACCTAATCTCTGATTATCGCAACTATCACCTGTCAAAAGTGTTAATGTGCCGCCTTACCCCCGCAGCAAATGTGTGTGCAGTGGAGCGTAAAGACTCAGCTCACGTGCTTTACTTGGGCGCCAGGGGGGTGGGCTTCTATAGGTCTAACTGATATACACCCTCGATAAACTGTATGTAAATTTATGTAAAGCGGTTACTTGGCAAGAAACAAAATCACTTTGGGCTCGATTCCTAATTTAAAAAACCAAAACAACAACAACAACCCCCCCCCCCAAAAAAAAAAACAAAAAAAACCAAAAAAAAACAACAAAAAAAACAACAACAACAACAACAACAAAAAAAAAAACAAAAAAAAACAAACAAACAAAAAAACAAACAAACAATGTTTTGAACATTCAAGACGTCATTTCATTATAGCACTCGTCCTGAAACTCTGGTACACCACTTCGCACTAAAAAGCAATTTCTAACCGCTAACCGCTGATGATCTTCCTATTTATTTTAACGTATTCTAAGACTGTTTAGGCCAAAAAATATATATATTGTTGTTTCTGGTAACATGGCTAAAAAAAAAAGGGTAGGAAGGTAGGGTTTTTTTTTTCTTTGTTTTGTTTTGTTTTTGTTTTTTTTAACCCCCCCCCCCCCACACACACACACATATCCAAGAACAAAGAAACAGGATATTAATAAGAAATGATGCTCTGTGAAACTGTATTTAATATTACAACACACTATCTTACCATATTTCGTTCTAATCTTGGGTTCGCGATGGCGCACGACTTCCCTGACGACAGGCGCATGAAAACCGAAACTGGTCGTGCTTGTATTTTTTCCCCCAGCAGCCAAAAAAATTTTAAGGGTCGGGGGGAAGCTGTTTTTTTCTTCTTGGTCTTTTACTGCTTTATGCCCATTCACGTTTATCTTGTACGTCAAACGAAAAAAAAAACCCAACCAAAAACAAAAACAAAAACAACAACAAACAAAACAAAAACAAAAACAAAACAAAACCAAAAACAAAACAAAACAAAACTCCCAAAACATTTTAACGCTATTTAACTGAACACTCTTTGGGAGAGAACCCGCAAAGGAATAAACGTCTGATGGTGACATCGGAAATACCAAGTTATCCGAGCCATATTTTCTGGCATGTTTTGACCACCCTCGACCATGTCGACCACCACCCTCGACCATATCGACCACCACCATCGACCATGTCGACCACCACCCTCGACCATATCGACCACCACCATCGACCATGTCGACCACCACCATCGACCATATCGACCACCACCCTCGACCATGTCGACCACCACCATCGACCATGTCGACCACCACCATCGACCATATCGACCACCACCATCGACCATGTCGACCACCACCCTCGACCATATCGACCACCACCATCGACCATATCGACCACCACCCTCGACCTCGTCGACCCTTACGGCGACAATCATCGACCATAACGCGACATTGTTGACCACAACGAATATGAAAGGCTTGTTTTGTCTTCTTCTTCTTGTTAAAACTGCCATTTTGGTTTTGTAGTGTGCTGAAGGTACATGAAGATTGTATTAATATTTCATTTGAGAGAGAGAGAGAGAGAGAGATACCACACATCGAAAAGATAATAATAATAATGAACTGTACTTATATAGCACAAAATTCTTACAGAGTGACTCAAAGCGCGTACTCCCGGACCCATACCCCCCTCCCCCCCCCCCCACACACACACAGAGGGAGAGAGGGAGAGAGAGAGAGAGAGAGAGAGATACCACACATCGAAAAGATAATAATAATAATGAACTGTACTTATATAGCACAAAATTCTTACAGAGTGACTCAAAGCGCGTACTCCCGGACCCATACCCCCCCCCCCCCCCCCACACAGAGAGAGAGAGAGAGAGAGAGAGAGAGAGAGAGCTGAATCAGGATGGGGTTAGTGGGCTCAGTCGAAAGCCAGCCGGAACAGATGCGTTTTCAAGTCAGACTTGAAACGATCTATATCCGACTGGTTTCTCAGGCCGGCAGGTAGTGCATTCCAGAGTGACGGGGCAGCAAAGCTAAACGCGCGCTCACCAACTGTTTTGAGGTTTCGACGGGGAACGTTCAGTAGTTTTTCAGATGAAGAATGAAGAGTGCGTGCTTTTTGGTGGACTGTAAGGGAATTTGAGAGGTAGGCCGGAAGAGTTCCATCAAAAAAGCGAAATACAAGTATGCAGATTTTGTACTGAATGCAGAATTTCACTGGCAGCCAGTGAAAATGCCGCAGGAAGCGTGTGATATGGTCGGATTTTTCTTTTTCAAAATCAGCCGTGCCGCGCTTTTTTGCACACGTTGGAGACGGTTTATCTGTTCTGCCGGCAAGCCAATTAACACCGAATTACAAAGATCCAGTCGTGATGTGACAAAGCTGTGAACGAATTTAGAGCAGGCGGTGTCAGAGAGAAAAGGAAGCGATGCCCCTTAACTCAAGTCTCGTGTAAGATTACTTTTAAAAGTGGTATGATGTGTAGCACTGAAATACACGTACACTGTACAATGCAAATACCTTTTTTTTTTGGGGGGGGGGGGGGGGAGTTGGGGGTGTCAGATCTCACACGAGACTCGCACACACACGTTTTAGTTCTGCGCTGCTTGACTACCTCATAAGCGTCGCGGTCAGCGCTAGCCAGCCGTTTTGATGCTCAGCTGAAATCGGCAGAACCTGGGCGGGGAAAAAAAAACAAAAAAAAAACATGCCCACCCTCCCCTCCTCTCCCCCCCCCCCCCACCCCACCCCCGCTCCCCGTGGATGACAGGACACACAACACACCCACACACAGCTGAATGACGATGCAATACGGGCAAAAGTGCAATTCAGCCACAACATATACGATGATAAAAAAATAAGTATATCACACCGACTCAAGTTCAGTATATCACCATTTTAATTAAAAAGAAAGTATACAGGTATTGCCTTAATGTAGGCCAATCAGAAAATGCGAATAATGCCAAGTCTTTGTCTATTTTTCGCTAATGGAGATATATTACACAATAATAAAATAATTCATTTCTTGCCATGTGTACCCACTGCATAGTAACAATAAAAGCTTACGAATTTGTTGCGGTTTGCGGGTTTACACAATCTACCTACCGACTGCTCAAAGTCTATGGGGGCAAGTAAAGCACC
The DNA here is from genome assembly GCA_018292915.2 of Batillaria attramentaria. Taxonomy (NCBI): domain Eukaryota; kingdom Metazoa; phylum Mollusca; class Gastropoda; family Batillariidae; genus Batillaria; species Batillaria attramentaria. The sequence continues at coordinate 210,700 of JACVVK020000556.1, read as the reverse complement.
TCAGAGATGCCGCGTGAAGCATTTGGAGTGCTGTTGTTCGTTACTGAGCAGAACGTTGGCCAGAGCCCAACGTCTTAGTTATCTTAGCTGCGCTTTCCTCTCCGCATTGTACGTCAGTACAGTGTGTTTGAGAGTGTTCATGATGTTATCTTGCGTCATGCAAACAAGACGGCGTGATAACTTTCGCAGTCGAGAATTTTGCTGCTCTGCAAGTTCGGTGTTAACAGTTTTCAGGTCCGGATATTCATCCACACAATATGCGCGGCTGCATGCCGTATGGTTTTTGTTGAAGTGGAAGCGGTCCACCACAAAACGTGTTCCCCGAAAGAGCACTGGCTCTCTTGCCAGTCATAACATTATCTAAGCTACATTCACCAAGCTACATAAACCAAACAACTTAAAATACGAGGCGCCTTGCAGAGTATATGCTTAAGAGAGAAGTGTGTGTGTGTGTGTGTGGGGGGGGGGGGGGTATTAGGGTTTGCAGTGACCGTGATGGTCGACAATGTCGCCGTAGAGGTCGACAAGGTCGAGGGTGGTGGTCGATATAGTCGACGGTGGTGGTCGATATGGTCGAGGGTGGTGGTCGATATGGTCGAGGGTGGTGGTCGACATGGTCGATGGTGGTGGTCGACATGGTCGATGGTGGTGGTCGATATGGTCGATGGTGGTGGTCGATATGGTCGAGAGTGGTGGTCGACATGGTCGATGGTGGTGGTCGACATGGTCGATGGTGGTGGTCGATATGGTCGATGGTGGTGGTCGATATGGTCGAGGGTGGTGTTCGACATGGTCGATGGTGGTCAAAACATGCCAGAAAATATATATGGTTATCCACATTTGATCAGTCGCAAATTCTTGTGGGACATGTTTCAAACGACGAAAAACCACCCACGATGAATAATTTTGCACAAAGAGCACATTTGACATATAAATGCTCAACGTGAAATTTGTCGCATTTCTTTTGACTGCGAGTATATGTAAAGGACTGCCGCTTGAACTAAAAGCCACAAACAAGTTTTTGCAACTATGCGACTGCACATGGTGCAGGCAGAGTAAATCCCGTTAACACACTTGCATGGTTTGCATCGTCTCTGAACGCCCAATAAAAATCGAGTTGCTTAAAATTCACTGAGGACAATGCGAACTTGCTACCCGGCTGTTTCAAGTCTTCCTTTTAAGGTCCCGTCCATCTTGGGTTTTTTGGCGAATTTCCCACAATTTTGAACAGAAAGGGACCACATTCTGTCATCTGAACACTCTAGGTTGCCTTCAAACACCCTAGCGTTTCTGTGTGAACAAAAGTTGCGCCAGCAAAACTTCGTCTGCTAGCCTAATTATAATACTTTGACGCGAAAGCTCAGTTGAAAACCCTTTTGAAAACGAAATCATGTATTTTTAAAAATCACCAAGGTGATTTGGGGACAGACGAAAGATGCCATCTCGTGTAGAGTGTGGTGTGTTGGCAGTTCCGGGCGGTCTGCATGGATTCCCGCGACTGAGATGCAGATTTGCAAAGAAAATGGATAACAACGTTAAAGTTTGTCTTGTTTTCCTCGTGTTGTCGACCGGGAGAGTCGAGTGGTAGAGTGTCGAACTTTCAATGCCCGGGTCGTGAGTTCGATTCTCGGCTGTTGCCACGTCTATCACCCACATGCGGTGCAAAAAGACGTTTAACCCTCAAACACCCACCTTTCTTCTTTTTGAAGTTACTTGATGTCCCCACCACAAAAGTGATTGGGGGCAACTTAAACAAATTAAAAGAATTAAAAGAATTTAAACTTAAAAGAATTGACACACTGTCTGTTTTCAAGAGCAATCTGAAAACGTTCCTTTTTTGCAAAGCCTTCCAGTAATTCCCTCAGCCGCGTGCTTGTCTTTGTAGCTCGAGCGGCGTGAGGCGTGGGGAATAACCAGCACCAGTAATTTTAACGTCAGTTTCACCAGTGTGTGTTCGTTCATCGTTGTATAATGTGCGTGAGCGTGAGTGAGTGATAGGCGCATTGAGTTTTATTTAAAGAAAAGCGCCCTACAAATACCATATATTATTATTATTATAGTATCAAAATGCTAGGGGAAAGTTTCAATCACTCCTACACCGGAAACACTGCACTGAGGATACAAATTGTTATAGTCTGCAATTTTCTTTTTTTTTTATTATTTCATTCTTTTTTTTCTGCTGAAAAAAACCTGATTTTTTCTTCAATCAAATTACAAAGAAAAATGCTGTGAAATACGAGTAAGAGAATGACGATCCAGGTGTCTAGTTAGTGACCAGTGCAGTTGTTGGATTAAAAAAAAAATAAATAAAAGAAGTCCAAGGGGAGTAACCACACAGACAAACATGATAGAGCGTTTCTGGCCTAAATGAAGTACACGCAGCTTAAATCTATGTGTATTTGTGTACTTACTCCCCTTGATCTTCCTAAACCAAAAACACCTTGACCACAAAAGAAACTCTGCTTGAATTGCTGTATAGTCCCATCCAGCCAAACGTTTTCCCCAGTAACTTATTTAAAAAGACAGACAGACAGACACAGACACACACACACACACACACACACACACACACACACACACACACACACACACACACACACACACACAGTTTCTCAGCGTGAAGTGCCCGGGGCAATAGAGCTTGAGGCTAGAAGTGCCCCGGAGTCATTCACGCCGGGGAATAGCCTGAATCAGGCTAATAACTCAATTTGCTTTCGCACAATTTGTAGAGATTCTTCTAACATTTGTTTTCTGGCAAGTAATTTGTAGTGCATAAAACCGTTGGGTTTCCCTTACCACGGTTATGGTAAATACTAATATTAAATAGATAAAATTAAAAATTAATATACCAGAGGGAACACGCAGCTGTCCTCGGCGTATGTTATTGTGTTTAACGCACTCAGGAAAGAACCGTTCGAAGCGCAGTGCCATTTGTGATGAACATACGCCGTACGTCAGTTGACGACGCTGAATCAGCAATCGATTCTGCAAAGCGGGCGCCCGGCTCGACGTACAGGCCACGAAAACCGCACGGGTACCATGTGCTCTAGCCACTGTGCGCGGTGCACGTGAAGCGAGCGGACTGTGAGTGTCGTCTAAACTCTGTGACTTGTCGCAGAATCTTTTTTTTGTGGGTGTGTGCGCGCTTACCGTGTGGCAGTTGTCTTCTCCTCACCAGGTGATCGTGCTTTTCTTCCTGTTTTCTCGGCAGGTGCAAAGCAGGTAGGAAAGTGTGGTTTTTCTCCCTTTGCTTAGTTGTCTTTTCTTTCTTTGACATCCACATACATTTCTTCTTCTTCTTTTTTTTTGTTTTTGTTTGCTATCTGTTTTCATTTTCTTTCTCTCCTGTGACAACATGCTTTGTTGTTGTTATTGTTGTTGTTGTTTGTGGTGGTGGTGGTGGTGGTGGTGGTGGTGGTGGTGTGTGTGTGTGTCTCGAAACTTTATACTTTGAAGTGTTTTCTTGAAAAAAAATGGAAGGTAAACCAAACGAACGGAAAACAGAAACACAGAAAAGTCATTACTGCATCCACATCCATCTAGCAAAATTCATTTGACGCTATGCATGCATTCCACGTACTACAGGCGTCTTTTTGTCGCTGACGTCCCTCAGATAGAATCATTTCCTGCCTAACCACTTGATCTTTGATGCAACTCCCAGCAGCCTTGCGAACAGTTCTGTCCTCTTCTCATCTACTTTGAATGTTCTCTCCCACCAGAGACTCGATCCAAGGATAGTGATTTACAAAAGTCTGGCTAAATTTCCCACACAAGCAACGATTTATTCAATGACAACAATAAACATTGTACGCTTGCTATTGCCTAAAATCCGTATAGAGTCTGCTGATTCTGTTAAACGAAGGTGCTGAAAACTCTCCGCTCAAATATATTTCTCCTTAGACGCGTTAATGGCAAGTAATTGGAATACCAGGGATATTTAAAGGGACAGAAGTTTACTTTTGTTTTGGGTTTTATCACTGGTACTTGTTCTTGGTTTTTAATTGCCTCTGTCTATCCTTTACCATTTTTACTCAGTCGTGTTTTGTGTGTGTGTGTATGTGTGTGTGTGTGTGTGTGTGTGTGTGTGTGTGTGTGTGTGTGTGTGTGTGTGTGTGTGTGTGTGTGTGTGCTCTTTTACTTTTTTAGTTGTTTTGACGTAGTGTACACTGAGTGATTTTTTTTTAACTTCGGTTTTAGAATGCAAGGCGCCTAGAGCTCGTTCCCCGGGGGGTAGGCGCCCTATTATTATTTTTTTTCCATGCTCAGAGATCCATCTTGGCTTTAACTCAATTCCTACCGATTAAGTATGATGTGGTGCACCGGTAGCCTCACGAACAAAAAATCATAAGTCTGCATGGATTTAAATTTGGCTCAGTGAGAGTACAGTGTTGTACTTTGATTATACTCGTGTTTGCTGCAATAAGAGCCGCCAAGGAACCTTTAACCTTGCCTGATTTTCACGTACAATGAAAAATGTGTGTGTGTGTGTGTGTGTGTGTGTGTGTGTGTGTGTGTGTGTGTGTGTGTGTGTGTGTGTGTGACGACTGCGTTGTTTTCTTGTTTTCTTGTACTTGTTCGGCGCCTGGTTTGATTAGTTGGCTGCGCACCTCATTAATTTTGTCTGTTCAGCATTCATCATCTTTGGCATCTTTGTGTACATATTCCTACGATGTCAACGCTGTTTCGCGTTACAGCTGGATTTATAGACTCTTGTTTTTTTTTTGTTTTTTTTTTTATACATTATGCTGTTGTCTTCTGATTATTTTGTTTCCATGCAACTACCACTTGTACTTTTTTTCTGATATCCTCCATACCCCAAAAGGGGCAACAGGAATAAAATATCCTGTATCTTGTACGATATGTGCTATGATCGCAAAAGCGTGATACCACCAGACACGTGCAATATTACCGGTTTCTGTGGCCATCGTTACAAAGGAAGAATAAGAAGGACGGATGGAGGATGTTCAGGAGTTTTACGTCCTTTTCCACTACGTGTGGGTGATATCAAAAACGGGGCAACGAGAAAAAAGGCCTGCACAAATATTTGACCCTACCCGGGATTCGAACTCACGACCGGCCGAGCATTGTACAAAGGTAGAAACTAAAGCGTACGTTTTGTTGATTGGTCATACCACGGTGGGTACCGAATGTTCTGAGAGCACATTTTTGTCAAGTAACTTCCGATCTGTAAACAAAAGCAATCGCAAATGAAGAGCAATCACATTATTCAGCACCTGGGAAGCCAGGCCCCGGGTGGTTTAAACGAAAAGCCGTAACATAACCCTCTGAACTTTTTTCACACACAGTCCATGGTCTTGTGTCACCAAAGGATGAGTGTTGTGATGTCTTTGCTATTTTTTACTCTTCTTTTCTGTTCTTTTCTACCCCACTCCCCCCCCCCCCCCTGCGCCGTGTATGTCAGTACGTCTGCAGAGTTACTTTTTGTTTGTTGAAGTTATGTCCCATTTGTTTGTGTCCTGAGGAAGGCGAAAGCCGAAACGTTGACCCGTGCCGTCCTTTGTGAAAGTTAAGTGGTTTCTTTTATGTCGCTTTTATTCGGAAATGAAGAGCTCCAGCATAGTCATGGGTGGCTCACTAGCGCAGTCATTCAAGTTGTTCATAATGTTTTTTTTTATACTTTAATAATATTCACCCTAATTAAGGCAGGTCGCTTTAAAATCTTTGATATGTTTCGTTCACTGGCTTCAGTCTGGTCAGCCTCGAATTAGTCTTTGTGGCTAAAAACTCACTCACTCACTCACTCGCTTCAGTCTGGCGTTTCAAAGGTTCTTTGGTTATGAAAATTACAAAGCTGCTGTTTGTGTCATCACAAAATTATCTGACAAACTGTGCCCAAGAAGAGAATAAAACAGGCTGCTGAAAAGAGACTGCAAGCTTGAATATTCCCTTGATGCTGAATAAGATACGGAATAGTTAGTTAGTTAGTTATTTAGGGCTTAATGCCGCGCATGCAACAAAGGCTAATTCGCGGCTCATGAAAGTCCCTTCCTGCCAGGTCCTATAAAACATAAAAATTCCCGCATTAAAACAAGATGTAAATAAATATGAAAAATCTATCGGGTCTAAATGAGACTTCTTTGTGGACTTTAAAATTTAACATGGGTGGTCAGTGAAAGACTGAATATTTGAAGTCTATAATTTATAGAACAGGTTGAAAGATACGGAATAAAAGAAAGAAAAAAAAAAGTAAAAAATACCGCTCATTACAGTTCGTTACAGCTCATGCTCCAGCCCGAACAATCTCCTCAAACCTGAGAAGATTGCGTGCTGTCCCTAACCCACGCTATGCACCAGAGAATACGTGAATACGCCCCCCCCCCTACCCAGACCAGTTGTTTTTTTTTTTTTTTTTCACGTAGTGCAGGCACACTTAGCCGCGAATTAGTGTTTGGTGCTTGCGCGGCTTAAATCCCGAAAAAACTCACTCACTCATTCTCCAGAACAGATTTGTGTTCCTACGCGGAGAGCACGAGAGAAGACGAGAGGAGACGAGACTAGACAGGACAGTTAGTGCACCACGAAACGAGAGGATACGAGATTAGACAGGACAGCTAGTGCACCACGAAACGAGAGGAGACGAGAGGAGACGAGACTAGACGAGATCAAAGGCGATAAGTTTAAAAGCGATTGACTTGAAATTTTGTGTTACATTTTCGGGCGAAAAAAAAAAACAAACAAAAAAACACTTGCACACGCGCGCCAGCTTCGGTGTATATATATAGTTCAACAACTACACATGGAGGCTATACGAACTTTTTTTTTTATAGCCGCGAATTAGTACTTTGTCGCTTGCGCAGCTTTTAGCCATAAAAACCCACTCCCTAACTCCCTCACGCCATCACTCACTTTTGATTTCCATCCCGTGTAGATATGTCAGGATACCGTTATTCTATCAACGGTTATAGATCTTTGCTTCTTGAAAGAAGCAGCGTTGCAAAAGTGTGTGTGTGTGTGGAGGGGTGGGGGGGGGGGAGGGGAGGATGGTGGAGAAGAGAGTAGCAATGGAAGGAGAGGGGTGGAGGAGGTTGTGTCTGGGAGAAAGGCGTATGGTGTTTGAGAGGTAAGGTAAAACGAAGGGGTATTAGTGATATTATTCTATCAACTGTTATAGGTTTTAGCTTCCTGAGAGAAACACGGTAGCGTTGCAAGAGTGGGGGGGGGGGGGGGGGGGGGGGGGAGGAGGAGCGGGGGTAGGATGGTGGGCAAGAGCGTAGCAATGGAAGTGGAGGGGGTGGTTGTATCTGGAAGAAAGGCGTATGTTGTTTCAGATGTAAGGAAAAATTGAGGAGTATTAGTGATATTAAAGCTAGGGCGCGCGGGAGGGAACCGGGAGGGGAGGGGGTTGTAATGTTAATGTTGGGGGGGGGGGGGGAGGGAGCAGCGAGGTACTTGTGATCCCTGTCCTTTTCTTTTGTTGTTCATTTTGTGTCAGATAAGAAGAGAACCCCGAAAATGAACTTGACATTTCCCCATCAGACAGAAAAAAAGAAGGCGCGTTTCCCTTCAAAGAGACTCGGTACTGAGCAGTATATAATTGGGTTCTGGTGATAACCATCTGTCAATGAAAGAGTACTGTCGGCTGAAGTCGTGATGGAGGAAAAAAGACGGGGGTTTCAGAGAGAGAGAGAGAGAGAGAGAGAGAGAGATGTCCATCAGTTTTTTTTACAACCGACAGTGCGCCAGATTCGCGAAACAGACAGAGGACTTCTGGACGTGTCTTTTCAAAGTGAAAAAAAAATGCATTGTTTTGTCAGATGGATGTTTGTTGGCTACATCAAGAAGAAGTTCAGCAGCAAGCACAACAACAACAACAACATCAGCATCCACACACACACACACACACACACACACCCACCACCACCACCACCACCACCAGCAACAACAATAACAATAACTTGCGTGATTTTGGTCGTGGAGGCTTGACTCGCAAACCCCTTCGTTATTTTTGCACATTGTGCTCGGAGACGACCGTTTCCAACATCAGCTTCGTGTCGGCTCTCCCTTCTCTCCAATCCCATGATGCACCTGAGCTGGCCCCTTTGCGTGTTATGGCGTGTCAGAGTTTGGGCATGACACAACGGTGGTAATGTAAAATTCGTTAGCGTTCCGCCCCAGTGCCTTTTTGGCATTAATGAGGAGGGACGTGGAGGGAGGGGAGGGGGAGGGAGGGGAGGGAAAGGGCGGGTGGGTTGTGGTTAACAGCCTTGGTGGTGAAGGTAATTATCGATGATGCTTGCCAGCTCACTTGCGTGTAACTGTTTGCACCTTGTCGATTTTAACGTTTCTAAATAAAGTTCCTAACACGAACTGTAGTTGGTGGGATGGGGTGCTACGCGAACCTAAGTGGAATTAGCACTGTGTGATGAAACCGGTTGTACGGAAACGGAATCGAAAATCGATGAATCTAGTCGCACCAGATCGAGACCGACGAGACCATACGAGAGTAGACAGGACAGCTAGTGCACCACAAAACGAGAGGAGACGAGAGTAGACAGGACAGCTAGTGCACCACGAAACGAGAGGAGACTAGACAGGACAGCTAGTGCACCACGAAACGAGAGGAGACGAGACTAGACAGGACAGCTAGTGCACCACGAAACGAGAGGAGACGAGACTAGACAGGACAGCTAGTGCACCACGAAACGAGAGGAGACGAAACTAGGCAGGGCATCTAGTGCACCACGAAACGAGAGGAGACGAGACTAGAGAGGACAGCTAGTGCACCACGAAATCAGAGGAGGCGACTAGACGAGAGTAGACAGGACAGCTAGTGCACCACGAAACGAGAGGAGACGAGACTAGACAGGACAGCTAGTGCACCACGAAACGAGAGGAGACGAGACTAGACAGGACAGCTAGTGCACCACGAAACGCGAGACTAGACGAGAGTAGACAGGACAACTAGTGCACCACGAAACGAGAGGAGACGAGAGTAGACAGGACAGCTAGTGCACCACGAAACGAGAGGAGACGAAACTAGACGAGAGTAGACAGGACAGCTAGTGCACCACGAAACGAGAGGAGGCGAGACTTGACGAGACTAGACAGGACAGCTAGTGCACCACGAAACGAGAGGAGACTAGACAGGACAGCTAGTGCACCACGAAACGAGAGGAGACGAGACTAGACAGGACAGCTAGTGCACCACGAAACGAGAGGAGACGAGACTAGACAGGACAGCTAGTGCACCACGAAACGAGAGGAGACTAGACAGGACAGCTAGTGCACCACGAAACGAGAGGAGACGAGACTAGACAGGACAGCTAGTGCACCACGAAACGAGAGGAGACGAGACTAGACAGGACAGCTAGTGCACCACGAAACGAGAGGAGACGAGACTAGGCAGGGCATCTAGTGCACCACGAAACGAGAGGAGACGAGACTAGAGAGGACAGCTAGTGCACCACGAAATCAGAGGAGGCGACTAGACGAGAGTAGACAGGACAGCTAGTGCACCACGAAACGAGAGGAGACGAGACTAGACAGGACAGCTAGTGCACCACGAAACGAGAGGAGACGAGACTAGACAGGACAGCTAGTGCACCACGAAACGCGAGACTAGACGAGAGTAGACAGGACAACTAGTGCACCACGAAACGAGAGAAGACGAGAGTAGACGGGACAGCTAGTGCACCACAAAACGAGAGGAGACGAAACTAGACGAGAGTAGACAGGACAGCTAGTGCACCACGAAACGAGAGGAGGCGAGACTAGACGAGACTAGACAGGACAGCTAGTGCACCACGAAACGAGAGGAGACGAGAGTAGACAGGACAGCTAGTGCACCACGAAACGAGAGGAGGCGAGACTAGACGAGAGCAGACAGGACAGCTAGTGCACCATGAAACGAGAGGAGACGAGACTAGACAGGATAGTTAGTGCACCACGAAACGAGAGGAGACGAGAGTAGACAGGACAGCTATTGCACCACGAAACGAGAGGAGACGAGAGGAAACGAGACTAGACAGGACAGTTAGTGCACCACGAAACGACAGGAAACGAGACTAGACGAGACTAGACACACAGCTAGTGCACGACGAAACGAGGGTACACACGCATGCCCAGATAGCGGGTGCGCACGGGAAAGATTCCATTCCATTCAAGAGGGGACGTGGAATGACAAACACGCACACCCTGAGTGCAGAGGCTAAATGAGTAACATTGTACAAACGGCCACGCGCTTTCCCCCAAGGGGAGTAGCCCCAATTTCCCTTACTACTACAATGGGACAAAAATATATTCCCATCAAATACCAATATATCGCCATACGTTCTGCTCAGACTAGCGTACGGTGCCTGTCTCGACTTCGCCAACACACACACACACACCCATAAATATCAAGTTTCCAGATCCATTTACGGAAATCCGGGAGGGGCCGTGGAACGGAAAACAAGTCAAAACCACGCAGGGGGAGACAAAAAGGGTGTTGACGCCGTGAAAGTGCCAATGGCCGTAAAAAAAAGAGTCCCATCCCGAAGGGGAGCAGTCTTGTATTAATCCATCGCTATGGTGATGGGACCAAAGAACAAGTACACATACGATTCATTTACAGATAATGAAATATATATATATATATATAGAGTTTTCACAATGAGGTGCCCCCGATTACGGAAAATACACCACACGAGTTTGTTGATTTCGACCGTAAAACTGCGAGTTTTAACGAGCAGTTTTACGGTCAAAATCAACAAACGAGTGTGGTGTATTTTACGTAATCGGGGGCACCGAATTGGGAAAATTATTTATACCACGTCCCTATCTGCATTTCCTTGATTTGAAAGCTGACATCGGTAATCCAAATGCTTCACGCGACATCACTGACTGAGGTGCTTTACCTCGCTTTGTCCATAGGCTTTGAGAAGTCAGCTGGTCCGTTTCGAAGCCTCCGTCTTAGTAGAGAACTGGAGCTAGGCTTACGCTTGTCACAAACACGACCACTTGTTGATAAAACGCAGCAAAAGATCAACAATTCCACGTCAAGCGACTGGCAAAGCTCCTTCGTCCCCATTTCGTACGAAGTCGAACTACGTCATGTCGTGACGTAAATTATTCTTTATTCCCTTTTCGCGTCATATTGTGACGCAAATCCTTTCACCAGAACACACTGCTGGAACACTGCTAGGGGTAATACCTGTTCACTCTTTAAGGCGATGTCACACTGAAAACAAGTTTCCCTGCTACGGTCAAGACATTCCTACCTTACGAGACACCCTTTTCTTGTATGTAGAACTTCAATGCGTATGAAATACCTCTGGATGGGGTTTCTGGGTAAAGTCGATGTCTCTTTTCCTTAAACATACATGTTGACTGAGCGGATACGGGAAGGTGTCACTTGACACTCCGCACGGCGGCTTTCACTGGTTGAAACACAAAACATGTTTTCGGATTTTAGGGTAGGCTCTAAAACTGAAAACACGATCGAAACAGTGTTTTGAAAACATTGTTGTGAAGTATGTCACACGACAAAACACACTGTTTCGCAGCGAAACATCTGAAAACAATGTTTTCAAGTGTTTTTGCCCTCTCGTATGACATGGCCTTTTGGTACAGCCATAAAATACACGCGTGGTTGTCATGGGTACAATGTTTATACCACATGTGATGAATTATGGATTTTATACCATGACTTGTAATAGTGGTAGAGTGGTATAAATATATATATATATATATATATATATATATATATATATATATATATATATATATATATATATATTCGTATATATATAAGTATACTGAATTTATGACACATGTTATCACATACTGGACAGTCAGCGCACTCTGGAATCCAATAACAATTATTTATAACCGGCTACAGACAGATGAAACATATGGTCGGATGGATGGAGACAAAAACGTGGGTGGCGCCGTAAATATGGCGAGGAGTATCCACGGGGGAGCGGCCTGCGGATCCCTAACTACGGTGATGTGACGAAAAGAACTTTGTGTGTGTGTGGGGGGGGGGGGGGGGGGAGGAGGGGGGGGGGATCAGAAAGCGTGTTTACTATGCCGGGCACAGAAACCGTTTAGGAAGTTGTTTCTTTTTTTTGTTTTTTGTTTTTTGTTTGTTTTTTTTTTGGGGGGGGGGGGGGGGGGTTAGGAGGGGGGGTTAGGAGGGGGGGGGGGGTGTCTGGGGTGTTTTTTTTTTTTTGGGGGGGGGGGTTATTGTTTTTTTGGGGTTTTTTTTGGGTGGTGGTGTTATTGGTGGTGGTATTATTATTATTTTTTTGCCTTCCTTCATCAATTTTCCTTTTCATTATTCTCAATTATCATTTTATTTCTTGTTTTCTGTGTCAATTATATGCAGATAACGGTACAATCAGAGTGTACTAATAAATGAGTTAATGGACAGACTACATGCATTTTTACACCTTTCTTATTCTATAAGAATCAAGTGATTTACGAAAAGAACCGGTAGTACCGATACAAATCATTGTGACTGTCTACAGAGAAACAGTTAAAGACGTATACCATGTGATGCGAAACGATACGATACGATACGATACGATACGATACGAGATATATGATAGGACACTGTTACTGGGTTCCCAGAAGAAGGCATTAAGTGCCGGGTTTAAAAACATCATTATTGTATTCAGTCGGTTATTTGGTCTCCTCCGTCACTATGCGTTGGAGCCGCTAAAACAGTTAAACTTGGAGGCCAAATTCATCTCCGATAATGTCCCGCTAAAAAGGAACACCCGCTTAATCGTTGTCTCTATTGTCGTATATACACACAGTGGATCGTCAACGAACACTGGAATCCAATTCCAATCATTATTTTGTGACCGTATTCAATAAATAAAATACATGACATGCGACGCCACTTAGTGGACAGTCGGCGCACCCTGAAATCCCTTTTGCGCAGCACAAGGCGCGAAGTGCTTATTTATGAAGCGACACCATGATGGCTGAGTGTTATCCGATCTGTTTTTCTCACACTTTTTTTTTTTTTTTTTTTGGTAACAGGGGAGGGGTGGGGGTAAGGTGTAAATTTGTACACCTACGGGACGGTCGGTGGTCGAGTGGTAAAAGACTCTGCCATCGTTGTGAGAGGTCAGGTTCGATTCCCACTTGGGGGTAGTTTGAGCAGCTTACATAATGTCAGTTGGAACGTGTTTGAAACGGAGAAAGTGCTGTTGCGTGTGTTAGTTCCTTGAAGGGTCGTTTATAAGACACACAAGGGCAAATTCTGTCATTATCTTGCCAACTTGTTTTCATACCTCCACCTTGCTAAGTCTACATAACCACTTGGGGATTTGGTCTAGTGGTTACGGCATCCGACTTCGGATCCTTAGCTGCCTGGTTCGAGTCCCCGGTGGGCAGGAATATGGTGGGGGTTTTCCATATCGAGTCAAATCCATGTGCAGACTCGTTTACGGTGCCTGTCTCGCCTTCGTGTACACACGCACGCACATACATCAAGTGTGCACACTAAAAATCCCACGTTCATCTTTCGAAGAAGAGTAGGCTGTGGCCGGTGTCGTGGTAAACAGAAATACTGTCGCACGCACCAGAGTGAATAGCAGGGTGGAGGTTTGCATATAAAGTAGCGCTTAGCGGCAGCAGGCTTTCACTGCTTCGTCCTCCAGCCCTGCGGCGCCGTGAGCATTTCAGCAGAGATATGTGCGCCGAGGAGAAGTCTACCATACCATACCATACCATACCATACCATACCATACCATACTTGCAAATTATCTCCCTTGAAGTTTTTGGTTAAGCATAATTATAGTTTTCAGTCGTCGAACACTTTCGGCTGTAGCTCAGAACAAATAAAACTCGAATGAGGCTAAAATTTAGCGCATATTTTATCTGGACCATTCTTATTACACTGTGAAAAACTGTACATGGTCCGTAACTCTGTTAATTCTGCATAGTGTGTATGCATATGTGCTTAAAGATCTAAGCTCCCAACAAAAAGCTTTCCGAAGTGTGAAAAAATTCACAGAGTCGACCGTGCAAGCACAGTCAACTCTGTCACAGTTGCAGAGTTTTCACCGCTTCGGGGACCCTTATAAAACCAGAGCACGAGTTTGCCGTGACATTATTTGGCTTTTGGTCAGTGAGCGAGACACACCGCTACAGTGTCCAGCGCCGGGATGTTGAGTGCTGCACGACCTTTCTCGCTCTGTGTCTGAGCTGTGAATCAGGCTGCCCTTGGCGTTTATTTGGGGTTTTAGGGACGCTGAAAACTCTGCAACTGTGACAGGGTTGACCGTGCTTGCACGGTCGACTCTGTAATTTTTTGTTTCACACTTCGGAAAGCTTTTTCTTGGGAGCTTAGATCTTTAAGGGGGGAAAAAGTGCGTAACAGTGTTGTAGTTGCAGGAAAATAGAAGAATAGATTCACGCCTTGCTTTGTTTCTTTGCGCCACAAGACAGAGCGTTCTAATTGTACAGACCTCGTGCACTGGGCAGGAAAGAAGGAAGGAAGGAAGCTTGTGACGGTAGGGAACTGGGCTGAAAGACCCTCATGCTGGGAACTCCGTTTCCGTGTCCGGAAACCATTCGCGGTTTTCGAGTACTCCATGTTCAGAGCTGTTTTCTGGACAGTGTTAGTGGAGTCAGTTCCTAAAAACAACGTTGAGAGAAAGCTCTGCCCTTGAAAGTGTTATCATTAGTTGTAACACATCAGTATTTAATAGCCGAGGTTAGGGCTTTTAGCCCCGGGTTAGAGCCTAACCTCGAACTTAACTAGCTCTAGGTTTTTTTTATTTTTATTTTTTTTTTTTAATCAAGAAGCGGGCCCATTCCAGCAAGGTGCCTAAGCCATTACAGAAGGATTTTTTTCTTCCTTTCTTGTATTTAAATTTGCTTTTGGATTTCTTTTGTCCTAGTCTGGGTTAGGCCCGTAGCCATGGGTTAAATTAACCTCGACTTTTACATACGGGCCTTGGTCTTTTGCAAGCCTCTCTTGCAAACCACAGCGTCAATAACTGGTGTGTTTTTTCTGCAAATGTTATGTGCAACCTAAAAACTCGATATCTGGTAAACTTAACACATCAGGCACAATGTTCGGATCAGAGGAGGATCAGATTTCATGCTGTGAGATCACGTGGGCATGCTTCTATTTATAGATGAACTACGGCGATCACGGGGCAAGGAAAGTAGGTCAGCGTTCCCTAACGCCTGATTTGTTTAATATTAAACGCCGCAAAGTATATATATATAAGATTTTAGCGGCCAGATGGGAGTATCATTTCATTCAATCCAGAGCTTCGAAAGGGGCATCCCTCCATCATCATCATCGTCATCATCATCATCGTCATCATCATCTTCTTCATCTTTATCTTTTCCTAACGTCATCATCGTCATGCCTTTATCTTCGATTTTGAAAAAAAAATATTCGGGACATCACGAAAAAAAAAAAAGGGAGAAAAACAAGGTGAGTTTCCTGATACAATCAGCAATTAAACTAAACACAGGTGTCTTTGACGTGTTAGTTAAGAATCACAATCCGTTAAATCTGTCTGATCTTTGGTATTTCCGGCGAATTTCGGTCGAAAACAGCACCGGTAAATGCTCAGGAATGAGCCGTTTGACGTTACCGAGACGGGATTCAAACTCGCGACCCGAGCATTGAAAGTCCAAGACTACCATTCGGCTGTCCTGGCTGTCCGTCTCCCCTGGAAACCATGAAACAGAGAGGCGAATTTGTACTCTGTACTTTTGTTGTTGTTGTTGTTCTCTGTCCGTCTGTGTGACACTCTTGCCGGCCGGGCAAGCATTATGGACGGCCTGCGCCGAGGAAGATCAGAAGTGGTGAGGAGTCTGAGACACTCACTGCACACGCAAAGTCTCGGTAATCATTCCATAAACCGCCTGCTGGTCGAAGGACACAAATACACAGGTCCGCAAAATGCCAGTATACTCCATATTAGTCTCATACATCATAGTCAACCCTAAATGCTTCAATCTAGAAACAATTACTACCATGAACAGACCATTCAAAGGCACGCACCTGACAGGTGTTTAAAAAAAAAGTGAATGTCTCCTTTCCGCTCTGGCCTCACTGGAGTAACACACGTCTACTTTCTGTTTCGGCCAGAGAGCCAGTTCACAGAAATCCGCTTGCCTCACTAGTGCTCGACCTCTCTGCAAAAAGTCCCGGCTTGCCTCCTTTTGCGACCGCCTGGCATGCACCTTGACCTACATAACACAAAAATCACGGGGGGGGGGGGGGGGGGGGGGGGCGCTTTTTATGACAACAAAAATCACTACAGACTAGCACACTTGCCAAAGAGGGTACCTCAAAATACAATAAACACCGAACATGACCCTTACGCCACACTGGGAGATGGGGCGGAGTGCGGATGTAGACACAATCTTGAACTGAACTGAACTCTGTATGTCTATCTGTGTGTTATAGAACGACAGAATGAAATGTTTGAATAGGGTAGCAGCGCGACTATTCAGGTCTGTGCGAGCCACATCCTGCGCGCGAGAGAATTAGATTCTGCGAACGTAATTTGCGGAAAATTAACGAGCCTGTTTTCTCATGCTTAAATCTGATTTCATCAAAACGGCACTGTGGCAGAGGATAGGGAAAAAGATACCTGTAAATTAAAAAAACAGCCGAAACACAGGAAAAACCCTAAAACTCCAACAAATTCAAGCAAACGCAAAACACACACACACACACACACACACACACACACACACACACACACACACACACACACACACACACACACACACACTAATGAGCTACGCTTAACGTCTCCAGCTTTTGTGGCAAAGCCCTGAATTCGTGGCGACGAAAAGCGGGGAAATTCAATTATGATCTTTAAAAAATGATCTGATTGGCCTCGGGTGAAGGGGTTCTGTTAAAGGTCTTCATCGCTAGTTTGTTTTGGGTGGAATGTTAACGTTATTTCTGCAATGCGCGGGCGCACCATTCATTTAACCCTTTCAAAACCAGTGACAAGTGACAAGTATTATGATCTGACAATGAGGATTTTAAAGACAAGGGCATTGGGAATTGGATATGCAAATTTTGGTCTGAAGGAAATGTGCACGTAAGATCACTTCTCAACGAGACGAAACAACAAACAAACAGGACGAGAGAACAACAACAGCAACAACAACATTAGATATAGACAACGACAAACACTTCAAAACACACACACACACACACACACACACACACACACACACACACACGAAACCAAAAAAGTAAACCCCATCAGTTTTTGATGCAGATCTTTTAGCAACTTCAGCCTTGAGAGGTCGGTCTTGCTGCACACCATTTTAGGAGCGGTACCAACGGGACATGGCGGGGAGGGGCCAGGTGCCGAGGGAGGGGAAGAGAAGGGGGTGGTGGTGGTGGTAGGGGGGGGGGGGGGCTCAATTTCTCTTCCCATCCCGATTGTCCACGCCCCAGGGCTGTTTGCTCACTGATTGTCCAGCGTCGTTGTCGCGTCTTTGGTGTAGTAATTATCCGGCCCCGTCGCCGTGGCTGCATACTAAAAAGATTGGAGACAGACGCAGAGCAAACGGGCTCTTTAAACTGCACTTGCTTGGCGCACCGTGGACGGCAGATTAATTCTCACGGCTCCGGTGTTATGGACTATCGCAGGCAATGTGATAGACTCGCTTCGACAGGTCTAATGACTTGTCCGACGTGATTTACATTCCGAGGGTCGAGTCGGCGAAAAGATCTTGCTTGAGCAGCGTGTACCTTCCCCAAACGTGTTTCTAAGATTCTAAGCAAAGTTTTTTATAGCTGTTCCCCGCAAAGTTTGTCAGCGGAGAATAGATGGTGGGAAGTTTGTGAGGTGCATGATGAGCGTCTCTCTCTCCCCCTCTCACTCTCTTGCCAAGTTTAGTCGGCTTTTAATTCCGTTAGGCTGGAATTGGGGAGCTGGTAAACTGGTTTTAGATTGGGATGTAACGTTTTAAACTTTAGCAAAGTGTTTTCATTATAACCAAGAGCCGATGAGGAACTCTTGCGAAAGCGCAGGTGACATCAGTTTAGATCTCAAAATCGCTGTTTCAGTGTGTAGATATTTTTTTCTCTGATGTCATAAAAACATTTTAAAACCCAACAACAACAACAACAACAACAACAACAACAACAAGATAAACTAATCAACCAACCAAACAAAAAACTGCAGCTGGTAGCGTCCGTTTTTTTTTTTTGGTTTTTTTTTTTGCTCCAACTACATTTCGTCTACAAGCCACGCCTCAAGAACGGGCTGAGGCGCACAGGATAATCGTCTTTCTGCCGACGTCATATTTTCTTGATGTAATGATGACGTTCGTTGGAAGGGATGTCTCCCCATTGGGCAATGCCAACAACATTTGTTCAAAAATGGACGATCAGTGAGGCATGTGTCTCAGTCTCCATATTTGCTTTTACTCAAATAATTATGTTCCAGAAATGTGTGCCTTTCACTGTGCATATTTTACGAAAGATTCCTCAAAGTGTTTCCCCGCGTGAAGCAAAACCTGCGTAACAGGAGACTGAACAACATGCGTAACTGACCGCCCATAGTTTCGGAAAAAAGTTTGGAACTGCCCCATTGTTTTCCGATTGCTTTTATTTGGAGACACGGAAAGTGGGAATTTCACCGATGTTCTGGGTTCTGCGTTTGCTTGAGACGCCAACGAGTTTATGGTGAGTTTATGGTAAGTGAGTTAGTGGTTGAATGATGGAGTTTTAGACAAGCAGAGAATTGCTTTACTTCCAAGACTCGTGCTTAAACCGACACCAGGAACTCTGAGGTGGCAGGTGCCCCGGATTGTAAAAGAAAAAAGACACCAGATGCAATTTGTAATGCACTCCATGACTATAGATTTCACGTACTCGACAGCGCGCAGTTCAACTCGCCAGGTGGTAGAGAGTCGGGCCTAACACTGTACCTTAATTATCTGGCGTCGAATACAGCTGCTCGACAGTTAGATACAACTGAAGCTATTGTGGCAAAGCACGGTTTCCTGACTCACCCATTTTTCTTCTCCTTTTTTTCCCCCTCTTTTTTCGTATCGCCACGGGAAGAATTTCTGACATTTGCGCCGGGGTTGGTCTTTCATCAGACGCCATAATTACGACATTAATTCCGCAAGTCCAGAACCGGCAGAACGTGTCCCAAATCGCTCCGCGTTCCCTGCGGGATGGGAGGGAGTAGTTTAGGGGACGTCGCCCGAAGGACGGGAAGATGAAGAGAGATGACGGGTGGGAAAAGGGGAGTGGTGTGATGTCACAGACAACGGGAAAGCTTGAGGCGATATCAAAAGAAAAAGAAACAGTGTGTCGTACGGAAGTGGACCAGTGAGACTGCACGAAATTAGCGGTTTTCAAGTGTGCCGAGGTTACTCCCCGTCAAGGCTGTCAAAAGCCGATGTTGACTCTGACCAGAGTTGTGAGACTGCAGCGAAATGTTGTTATTGCTAGCATTGTTATGTATGGATTATCGCTCGTCAGTCATGATATGCATTAAAAATACATAACTCAGGATGCCTGGTTTTGAAATGACTCAAATTAGATGACAGAAACAAATCTACACACACACACACACACACACACACACACACACACACGAGATGGAGAGAGAGAGAGAGAGAGAGAGAGAGAGAGAGAGAGAGAGAGAATGTTTGGGAGTTTAACGTCCTTTTCCACCACGTAAAGCTGATATCAAAGACGGGGCAACGAGAATAAGGCCTGCTCAAATATTTGGCTCCAGGCGGGATTCGACCTCACGACCGGAGCATTCAGTGAAAGTCCAACGCTCTATCATTCGGCTATCCCTGCTCCCCAGAGAGAGAGAGAGAGAGAGAGAGAGAGAGAGAGAGAGAGAGAGAGAGAGAGAGATTTACTGAAGTATCGAAAGCGTGCAGAAGGCACTGCCTTACAACATGTCCTTACCAAAACCTCCCTATTGATTAATGACAAAATAATAAGGGATACTTATAAAACGCTTAATCTCGGTGAGTTCTAAGCGCATACGCACATATTTTTCTAGGAATGTCAACAACAACAACAACAACAACAACAACAACAACAACAACAACAACAACAACGACGACAACAACAACAACAACTACAACTACAACAACAACCAAAACTGACAATACGAAGAAGATTTTTTTTTCTGCCCCAACTCTTCGCCAGTTCCAGTGGTGTTCCTCCCAGGTAATGGATGGAATCCACGTAGGGCTCGAAAGCTGGGGCAATTTTTATTATGCATGATGATGGAGATGGGGGATGATGGTAAGACGATGCTATGGAGGTCCGTGTGGTTTGGGACTGCGGGACAGGGCCGCATTCCACGCTTCATGTCATACATATCCCGGCATTAACCAGGCCCGGGAACTACAGCACACACATCATCCACATCATACGACGTGTCATACTAAGGGAAGCACCCCCAAAGTCGCACCCGTGAAAGTGGGTGAATCTCGGCTGTGTGGCAACAGCCTCCCCATTGGGCCCATAGCACACCCGCTCTGGGTAGGAGCCGACCTAGGTAGGAAAAATCCCGCTTGCCTCGGCTGGGACTCGAACCCGGGTCTCCCGGTCCATGGTCCGAAGTGTTAACCACTACACTACGGGGGCAGGTATACGAAGAAGAATTACCCCACAAATACAAGTCGGACAAGTTCTGCAAATAGCACCATACCCTGTTGATAATTTTACATTGGAAACACGTTGCAGGGGGAAAAAAAAATCACCCGAGTTCGATCGTTGATCGAGAAAACATTTCATGCCACAATGTTAGACAAATTAATAATAAGAGCCTTTTTAGCCGCCAAGCCGATTTGCTGAACCTTTTTTTTTTTTTTTTTGCTCGGAGAAGAGCGCTGTTTTTTGTGAGTTGATCTTATTAAGATAGCGTGCTGCCTTGCATCAACGCTGGCAAGGTATTGTAACGTCAGCCAGCGAGGTAAGTACTCTTCTCGAGGGCTATACAGTCGATGCGGGTTAATTCTACCGTCATGCTCATGCTAAAAGTTCCGATGCGTCATGGAACTGATACAACACTTAGGCCCCCTTCATTAACTTTTGGCTGGGAATAGTTCATAAGGGTTCAACCGTGTGTGTGTGGTAAAAGTGCCTAAGTGGCAAGTATTTGAGAAACTCGTAGACCCTTTATCATTTTGCGATAGGGCCAATCATCGCTCGTCCATAGCTTTTATCGTTGTTGTAGCCTATATGCACTGGCTGCCAAGGTAGGGTTGCCAGTCAACTCGCCCAACTACTAAAGTCGCCATTATAACTTGTGCCAGCTCGCCATGGTTTGACTGTCAACTCGACACTGCACCGACTTGACCC
This sequence comes from Batillaria attramentaria, assembly GCA_018292915.2. NCBI lineage: Eukaryota > Metazoa > Mollusca > Gastropoda > Batillariidae > Batillaria > Batillaria attramentaria. The sequence continues at coordinate 189,405 of JACVVK020000556.1, read as the reverse complement.
AATCAGCCGCGGTTTCGTTGTCAATATTTAGCTTTGTAGTTATGGTCACCTTGATGCAGTTTAACTCACTCTCGTTAACCACCGCGATCCCCGTGATGGCAAGCGAAGAGCTTGCGTATTGATCACCACAATCCCGGTTTTCTTCTTCAGCGATGTTCAGCACAAAACAACCGGTGATCAGTAGGCAAGGGCTTTTAGGAGTTATAGACATCAGAACGGAGGAAATTTTCCGGTTTTTAAACTGGATAATAAAGATGTTTGAATTTGAGTTTGAATTTGAAACCATGCTTCACAAAGAAATTCAGCTACGTCATTTTATACTACTACTACTACTACTACTACTACTACTGCTACTAAATCTTGTATGGACCAGTTTGTAATATCGATGGGAGAACTTGCAGAGGAAATGAATTCCAGTCAGCCTTGTGTCCATTGTTAAACCAGACGCGGCCGAGTGATTGCTATCTTTAGCGAAAACATAACCCGACCTTTCCCAAGCGTCGACTGGGAATTATGCAAATGTAATAATCATGCATAGTAACACTCATAGGTCTAAATTGTCCTTGATCGTATCACATGCAGCGTGATGTGACTGAGCCATACCGCACATCGTGAGTGTATTGTGTTACGATACCTTATACAGTCATTTATTCATGAGGTGGTCAGAATATCGTTGATAAAACTAGCCCTCTTCTAGGCTGACAAATCGTTCGGAACTCTTTTTTTGTGACCAGGACTTCTTCAGGCCGAGGCGGTGTTTCACGTCCTGCAGTGTTTCGCATTCAGAGCTCTACTTATCTTACGTAGACTGTTTCGAGCGTGCAGCTGCTACTGTTCCAAAAACAAAACTAATTTTCTGTGAAACTGGTGGTATTAGAATTAGCGACATTACGCGATGCTGCTGCTGCTGCTGCTGCTGGTGATGATGATGGTATTCATCATCATCATCATCATCATCATCGTCGTCGTCGTCGTCGTCGTCGTCGTCGTCATCACCGCCGCCGCCGCCACCACCACCACCATCATAATCGTCGTCGTCGCCGTCGTCGTCGTCGTCATCATCATCATCATCATCATCATCGTCGTCGTCATCGTCGTCGTGCGGCGTTAAGAACTAACTAACAAACCTAACTAACTAACTAACTCATCATCATCAGCCGCAGCAGCAGCAGCAGCAGCATCACAACCCTGTATTGTGTAGGCGCTTTATCCACATTCTTGAACTGACTCAAAGCGCTGCCAACTGAACCCAACACGCACGCTCACATGAATCATATGCATTCTCTCACACACTGGGCATGAACACAGGGGTGATGCAGTTGGGGGTGGTGGTGGTGGTAGGGGGCGAAGGTGCCGGCGGGGGGAGGGAAAAGGGGCGTGGGGGGGGGGAGGAGAGGAGGCAGTGGGTTAGAATCGTGCCTCCGAAATATTAGGTCAGCTCTGCCTCGTTCTGATTTCCCTTTGTGTCCCCATGATTGACACAAATGACAAGATGGCTTTATTCTGGTAACCACAGAAGTGTTCTTGAAGCGATTGCATTCCAAGACTCCCAGCTGTGCCTGTCCCCTCGGTATGGCAGTATTACGCCCCTCCAACACCCACTCACAGGCCCCGCTCGCTGTTAACGATTCCAAATTACCTGCTTTGAATTGCGACAGTGCCTCCACGCGATTGGAATCCGAGGTGTAAATGGCGCTATAAAGCGCGCCCATCATTACTTGCCCGTCTTTGATGGCTGCTGATCGTTAGTTGGCTGCAGGTAATAACAGCCAGCTATAACTGTTTTAATTGTCCGTCCATCGGCGAGATTTTGTGTTTGGCACGGTTGTTTTTTGTCCGCGAATTTTTTTTTTTTTTTTTTTTGCTGCCCCAACTATTTGCCAGCTCCAATGGTGTTCTTCCCAGGTCTTTCGTGGAATCCACGGAGGGCTCGGAAGTAGGGGCAATTTTTTTTAATACATAATGATGGAGATGAAGATGATGGTATGATGCTGCAGTGGAGGTCCGTGTGGTTTGGGAGTGCGGGACAACGTCGCATTCCACTATTCCTGTCATATATATCCCGGCGTTAACCAGGCCCGAACTACGGCACCTGCGATGCCGACCGTGTAATCATCCACATCGTGAGATGTGCCATACCAAAAGAAGCACTCCCAAAGTCGCACCCGTGAAGTGGGTGAGTCTCGGCTGTGTGGCAACAGCCTCCCCACTGGGCCCATAGCACACCCGCTCTGGGTAGGAGGCGACCCGCTTGCCTCGGCTGGGACTCGAACCCGGGTCTCCCGGTCACTGGCCCGAAGTGCTGACCACTACCACCACCGGAGACCGGTGATAATGCATGCTCTGATCCCATTTTAGAAAATACACCAGGACTGGTTCTACGTGTGTTACTTTCTGAAATTAACCCTTTCTGGAGAATCCATTCGCTTGTGAAGACAAACAAAAAGAATACCATTTTACACGAAGAATATTCTGTTCAAAAGCTTGACAATACACAAATATATTATTATTTGCTTCGCATTTCTTTAGAAAGTTTTGCAGATCTTTATCGGAACATTCTGTCGACAAGATAATGGCTTAGTCGAGATCTTGAAGGAGTCCAGCTTGTTTTATAAAATCTAGTCTCTCAGACAGTATGGACTTTCCTTGACATACTTGGTTAGCTTCATAGATTTTGATGAGCAAAAATATGTTTATCTCATCCAAACCCGACAGATTTTATGTTTTACGGAATAGCCTTTATTCTTTTAACGACCTGGCAGAGGCAGGCTTTGCTTAGCCGCGAATTAGCCTTTGTTGCTTACGCGGCGTTGAGCCCTAACTAACTAACTAACTAACTAACTAACTAACCAACTAACTAACTAACTAACTGATATAAGCGGTCATTGATATAAGCGGTCATTCCTCCCTAGGGCCATCACCACTGCAAATGGTTTTTTACAAGCGGGGACAACCAAACGAAACTGATACCTTTTAGAGTTTTTCGGTTATTAATCTATTCTGTATTTATGTGTTTGTATATTTAAGGGTTTTTTTTTCACGTTTAGGGAGTGCGTGAATGTGTGTGCGCATCAGAGTGAGTGGGTGTTTGCGGGAACATAATAATTTATTCTTAATCAAAGGAGGAGCAGGCATTGTAATTTCCCTTTTATGGGATCCAATAAAATATCTTATGTCTTATGTGTTAACTAACTAACTAACTAACTAATGAGAGACTTGCAACCTAACTGGTGAACTAACTACATGTAACTAACTAATGAGAGACTTGCAACCTAACTGGTGGACAGAGTTTGACTTTCAATGCTCGGGTCGTAAACTCGAATCCAGGCCGGAATCCGAACATGTCAGCCGCTTTTATCGAGTCTTTGATGCCCCCCCCCCCCCTTCCCCTCCTTATGGTGCTGGAAAAGGACGTTAAACCCACAACCAACCGACAAACCAATCACCCCACTATCGCTAATGCTGCGCTTCATAGGGTCGTTGAAGTCAGGCAGTGTCCGGAGATTTTTTTTTAAACCTGTCATTCGCATTGTACCTGGCTAACCTTGTCACATCCTGTCTTTACGCATGATCACCTGCTGCCTGCTGGTGGACTTTTTTTTCCCTGAAAACAGGGTTCAAACGGAACTTGCCAGTGCTGTTACTGACACAGCTTTTTGAAGTTTAACCTTTTGGTAATAAGGGGAGTTAGCTTTGGGAACTTTCAAGGTTTTTATGCATGACATAAAATCATTATCGTATTAATTTGTGACCGCGCGTGCGCGTGTGTACACACTCGTACAGATATACAGAGAGAGAGAGAGAGAGAGAGAGAGAGAGAGAGAGAGAGAGAGAGAGAGAGAGAGCCTTTTATCGAATTAAACCAGCAGACATTTTTCATCCCCTCCGCTTTCCCTCAAAGATCAGGCATCACACAAAGGCGAAACAACCGACCCATTTTAAAGGCCATAGAACTCCTTCGCCCAGATTAACCTTAAAATCTTACGGCCGACCGCAAAGTTCATCAGGATTTAAATGTCCCCATAAAAGGAAAAATCGACCTGCCGCTAAGATGCCATCCTGGAACGCAATTTACTAATAGGGTAACTTCGCGAAAGAGCGTTGAAACTGTCAGGGCAAAAGAGGTGACGCTATACGGCTTGTCAGAAAATCCTAAGGTAAGCGTGCATGGTTATGTCAGAAACCAAGTCAATGGAGACGTTATAACAAGATTGGGATTATATTATGAGGGAGGATTTTTTGAAAGTTCAGAATAGTTCTCTCTACATCAGCATCTTGGCTACTCGCATATGAGAGGGGGCGGGGTGGGTGTTTGAGAGTTTAACGTCCTTTTCCACCACTCATGGGTGATATCGCAGACGGGGCAAGCAGAAAAAGGGCAGCACAAATATTCGGCCCCAGCCGGGATTCGAACTCACGACCCGAGCATTGAAAGTCCAGCGCTCTACCGTTCGGCTATACCGGCTCCCCCTCGCATGTGAGAACAATCACAATCGGCCAGACCATTTTACAGTGCCAATCTTTTTGTGATTCGGTGATTGGCCTAGACTGAAAATCTCTCATACATGTGTGAATACTGAATACCCATGTGGCATGAGCCCACAAACCCCTTGCCATAGCCTGTCCTACAGTTCTGCCCCACCTCTGACGCCCTGAGATGCCAGACATGGCCCAATAAAGAGGATGTCCACGAGAAGTAATAATAATAATAAATTGCTTTTATATAGCGCAGTTTCCCAGCAGACGCTGGCTCAGTGCGCTCTACAATTACAATTACACACACACAGACACATAGACACACACACACACACACACACACACACGCACGCACTCACGCACGCACGCACGCACGCACGCACGCACGCACGCACACACACACACATCACTTTCATAACATACAGCTGGGATCTCGATGAAATGAGCTGGGGGGTGAGGGGGGGGGGGGATGAGTATTTACAGATGGATAGAGTTGCGCAATCAACAAAGACTATTCCGCAGCTGATTAAGAGGGAGAGAAGGCTGACTGGAAGAAGTGGGTTTTTAGTTTGTTTTTAAAAACTGTGAAAGATGGAGACTGACGGACATGTTGAGGAAGTGAATTCCAAACTCTCGGGACCTGGTACTGAAAGGACCTCCTGCCAAATGTAAGTTTCACACGGGGGATGGTGGGAAGTTTTTCTGAACTGGACTGGAGAGTTCTTGGCGGGTCATAAGCGGTCAGACAAGATGACAAGTATGCTGGCAGTGTACCATCGAAGAAGCGATAGGCAAGGGTTGCGAGTTTAAACTCTGTGCGCAGTTTTACAGGGAGCCAATGCAAATGCTTCAGAAGTTGGGTAGCATGATCTTTGCGTTTCTTTTGAAGGACAGTCTTGGAAGCATGATTCTGTATACGCTGCAGTTGAGATGTTTGCTGAGCAGTGGCTGCAGCTAACAGAGAGTTGCAGTAATCAAGGCGTGTGAGAATGCCTGAGCAGGCTAACTGTGCGGAAACCTTCTCGGTCAGAAATGGTCTAATAATACCCAGTCGACGGAGTTCAAGATATGCTGCACCGGCAGACAAAGCTGATGTGCTGTGACATTATGAAACTGGAATCGAGGATGACCCCGAGATTCTTCACCTCAGACTGAAAAGAGATCCGGCTGTTGTCACCCACCCGCAGATGTTCTTTACCAGAGGCAGACACTCTTGAGCGAGACCCAACAACCATGGCTTCAGTCTTGTCATGATTAAGCTTGAGCTTACTACATGACATCCACTGCTTCACTTCCTCAATACACCCCTCCATTCTCTTGACAGAACCAGCTTTGGAGATCGGAGGAGACACCCCGTTGACTGCAGACTTTGCCGCGTTGACCGGATGGAAAATCCAGCATGACCGGGAACGCAGAAGAAGAAGACCTTTTGGATGTGTGTGTGTGTGTGTGTGTGTGTGTGTGGGAAGGGGGGGGGGGAGGGGGATGTCCAACTATCTTAGATATCTGAACATTCTGGATGAATATTGAGAAACCCCCGCCATCTTTCACTCGCTAGCAACACATGGAAAAAAATTCGAAAGTCACGGAAGGTCTTGGCAAACTAAACACCACTATTGTTTATTTCGGCCGTAAACATTCCCTAGAAAAAGATCACGGCAGTCTCTTTTTTATTTTCACGGGGGAGCCGGGATACCGAATGGTAGAGCGCTGGACTCTCAATGCTCGGGTCGGGAGTTCGAATCCTGACTGGGGCCAAATATTATTTTGTGCTGGCCTTTTCCTCGTTGCCCCATCTTTGATATCACCCTTACGTGGTGGAAAAGGACGTTAAACTCCGAAACACCCACCCACCCTCTTTTGTTACACATACAGTTGCGATAAACTTTGGAGTACGGTACGTTGCGAGCACAGCCGTGATCTCAAGCGCATACGTGCGGTAGAAAAAAAACAAACAAACAATCAAAAAAACCACTACCTGCACCTGCCAGATATACGTGTTTTTAAGAGAGAAGGAGGACTAGTTCTGGAAGAATGTGAGTGAGAGATTGTGGGGTTCCACTGATCGTGGGTGCACTAACGAGCAGGCAGCAGCCCGCACAAATGCAGATGTCTCGTGCACGTAAATCACGCGATTGCCATTACAAGAACATGCCATGACTGTGAAAGGTTCAGCGCTGAAAAAAAAAATCTTGTCCTATCATTTTGATCAGCACTAACACCGTTTCCTTTTAACGCTTTTGCATGAAAGCTGTAAATCTGTTAGCAGACTGAAAGAAACCAATTGAGTTATGTGTACAGTAACCAGGGGCAGGAATCGACGGCTGTCAATCAATCAGTAATCTTTAATAGCTCAGAATACTAAAACAGGCTCAAAGGATAGCGACAAGAGAAATTTAATTCCCAAACCTGGACACGCAATTTGTCTTTTTTTTCCCTCCTAATTTTGAACTTCAATTTGTCTTCTTTACCCTAATTTGGAAATTAAATTTGTCTTGTCTTTTGTCCTTTAAACGTGCTTGGAATATATATATTTTTTTTTATATTCAATTACGCTAACAGTCTTCTGTAAAAAGTACAAGGGAGTTTTGCATTGGAGAGAGAGAGAGAGAGAGAGAGAGAGAGAGAGAGAGAGAGAGAGAGAGAGAGAGAGAGAAACGAAGGAACGAAACTTTATTTTACAAGGATAAAAGATTAGGTGCGCAGACCTTTTTTAGATCTTGAGAGAGAGAGAGAGAGAGAGAGAGAGGGTATCACCCAGTGAGACATACATGTTACTTTGTATATAGTAAATGTTACATGTCCAAAGAAAGGCCCTTGGGAGATCATTAAAATGGTCAGCTATCCACAGTTGTGTACGGGCAAGGTTGGATTATGCATTTGGCCCAAAATGGCGTTATTCAACCGCCGTAACTTGCTCATTCTTTGTGGGTCTGGTCGGTAGACGTTACGTAGATGTGCAGATGGGGTTCAGACAAGATGGCGGAGAGTTTTCCGGCGTTGCTAGATTTCAGAAGTTGTAATGCTGATAGATCTCAGGGAAAGCCATATGTCTGAAATATTAGCATACACACTTTTGCGATTCTATGGTTCGTGAATAGCTGGTCTGACAATAATAATAATAATAATGAGTATTGTATAGGCGCTTTTCCCTATTTCATGAATCGGCCCAAAGCGCCGCGAACTGAATCCAACACGCACGCTCACACGCACTCTCTCACACACTGGACATAAACACATTACAATCACGTGGTGCGAAGGGTCAGCTCGGCTATTGGCTTTCAAATTTGGTGGGCTGAACATTTCCAAAGCAGAGGAGGAGGAAGCCGGAGTAGCCGGAGAGAACCCTCAAAGATCGGCTGGAATGAACGGTGCCACATACGAGAAGGAAAAAATTCTTTGCCCCGAGTGGGACTCGAACCCCTGACCTCTCGCACTGGTGACAAGTCTCTTAACCACTAGACCACCGACCGCCGACCGCCGACCGCGCCGATTGACCCTTCGCACGTCGTAATTGTAATGTGTTCACTTCCGGTGTGTGAGAGAATGCGTGTGATTCACGTGAGCGTGAGTGTTGGAGCCTATTCAAGAAATTGGATAAAGCGCCTACATAATACTTTCTTCTTCTTCTTATTTATGTCGTAATGCTCGGGACGGGAGTTCGATCCCGGCTGGGGCACAAATAGTTGTGCTGGCTTTTTCATCGTTGCCCCGTCTTTGATATCACCCTATGCGGTGGGGAAAGGACGTTAAACCCCCAAACACCCACCCACCCACGTCGTAATAACGTGTTAGTGAAGTTTTCTGGTTGATAAACTACGCCTGTCTTTGAAGCAGACCAACCGAAATCCTGGTACCGGCATTTCAAAACTAATGTAGTATGAGCCGATACGGAACCTTATCGTGGTAGCATTAGCGCAAAAAACACGAATCCACACAGATACCCAAGCGGATTTTCTACTGGATGAAAATGCACAAGGTGACGAGAATAACTAAATCCATATGTCCAATCGGCAAAGCAAAGATATATAGATGACAAATACTTATCTTTAATATATCATGACTCCTTAGATGACTGGATGCCGTACGAAGCCTTATTTAACATTTAGACCTATTTCTTACGAATGTTTAGGACAGCAGTTACAGTTCGAGCCTTCAACGTAGGTATACACGTATGTATTAATGTTTAGTACGTAGATATGTTTGTGTATCTGTCTGTAAGTTGGTATGTATACATGTATGTGTGTATTAAAAAAAAAAAATCCTTTCGAGAGTGTGTGATACGTGTAAGCGACCTACATACCAATAAACCTTGCTACCTGTCCGTTACTTTCAGAAACGCTACTGTCAGGGCCCGCATGTAAAAGTCAGGGTTAAGGAGTTTAGCCCCGGGTTAGAGTCTAAACCTCGAACTAAACTAGCTGTAGGGTTAAATTTCCTGGGTTTTTTTTTTTTTTTATCGGGAAGCGGGTCCATTCCACCATGGTGCCTAAGCCGTTATAAAAGGATTTTTTTGGTCTTTCTTTCTTCGCTTCCTTTTTTGACTTAATTTTGTTTTGGGGTTTCTTTTGTCCTGGTTAAAATCTGTTGTGGAAACCACAGTCACAGATGTGGCTTTTCGAAATCCAGGTTGCTGTGATGACGCCACAGCGGCGGAAACCCCCCAAATCACAACTGTGTCACAGCTGTGGACAGCACTGTGGCGCTCCGCAGTGCCCAGTTCAGAGCCGGCTTTACGGATGAAAATGTCAGTTCTCTCCACGGCCCAATTTCACCGCGATGTGTGACTCGCGACGGTCCCTGCCTTTATTGGTGTTTTACTGCTGATCCCTTTTGATATTACAATAGAGTGGAGTAATGAGAAGTAGAAAGGGGAACACCCTCGGGAGTGAGGCAAATCACCGCTTACCGGAATGTGAATGGCTTTAAATTAAGACGAACGAGATGCGAACTTGAGCCTAGCCGATGCCAAGTGCATTGCGCTGGGCGCATGACAAGAAGACTTACTCAGATCACTGAACTGAACTAGCAGCTAGGCGTAGGCTATGAAGCGTGTGTTGTTGATGGCGTCGTTTTGAGAGTGCGGGAGGAGTGAGAAACCCCTCAGGCAGTACTTCTGAGAATTACTTGCAATTACTCTCACTCACTTTACAGATTGAGAGGTAATTCCTTACAAGAGGCAAACTGATACCGGTGGTAACAGAAAGCAGGAAGAGAGTAACAAATAGTGCCTCTGGAAACAGAGACAATCACGAACAGAATCAAAATGATACCTTTGGATACAGAGAGACAATCACTTATAGAAACAGAGTAAAAAATATTACCTTTGGAAACAGAGACAATTACTTATAGGAGGGTGGGTGAGGTGGGTGTTTGGGGTTTAACGTCCTTTTCCACCACACACGGGTGATATCAAAGACGGGGCAACGATGAAAAAGCCAGCACAAATATTTGGCCCCAGCCGGGGTACGAACTCACGACCCGAGCATTAGAAGTCCAACGCTCTACCATTCGGCCACCCCGGCTCCCCATTACTTATAGGAGGAGAAAGTCAAAATAATACGTTTCGAAACTGATATAACCACTTACAAGGACAGAGTCAACTACTTACAGGAACAGGCATAATTATACAGGAAGAGAGTCAAATGGCGTTGGGAGAAATCTCAAATTGGAATAGAGCCAAATAATTTTGGAAACAGAGAATTTTACCAGAATGTGGCATTAGCTCTATAGCGTTTTTAGTTTACAACATACAGGAACAGAGATAATCACTTATAGGAACAGAGTTAGACAGCTTTGGAAACAGAGACAATCACGTACAGGAACAGAGCCAAATACCTTTGATAAACAGAGAATAATTATTATCAGAATGTCGCATTACCTCTATAGAGTTTTCAGTCTAGAACATACAGGAACAGGGATAATCACTTATTGGAACAGAGTTTGATAACTTTGGAAGCAGAGATAATCACGTACAGGAACAGAGCCAAAATGTTTGGAGAATATTACCAGAATGTCGCATTATCTCTATAGAGTTTTCAGTCTAGAACATAAAGAAACAGAGATAATCACTTATAGGAACAGAGTTTGATTGCTTTGGAAACAGAGGTAATCACGAACAGGAACAGAGCCAAATACCTTTGGAAACAGAGAATATTACCAGAATGTCGCATTATCTCTATAGAATTTTCAGTCTAGAACATATTAAGAGGAACAGAGATAATCACTTATTGGAACAGAGTTTGATAGCTTTGGAAACAGAGATAATCACGTACAGGAACAGACCCAAATACCTTTGGAAGCAGAGAATATTACCAGAATGTCGCGTGCGCTCCATAGAATATTCAGTCATATATGAATATTTCTCCTTTTGGAATTCAGAACGAACGAACGAACGAACGAACGAACGAACTTTATTTTACAACGGAAAAGATTTGGCCATATATTGGTCAGTTTTCAATCAGCCGTTGCTACACAAAAAGGCACTACAAAATGACTAAAGAAAAGACTATGAAAGGTGGAGAACATACACATGAAAAAAAAATGCAATATAAGAAACCACACACACACACACACACACACACACACACACACACACACACACACACACACACACACACACACACACACACACACACACACACACATCAAAAATAGCTTACGTTTTGCATTCCCTGTCGAGAGGGTATAAAATGACATGTTAAAGTCACAGATGAGTAATGGCCATTGACGGCTAAGAGGAGCTAGCGTGTGAACCCTCTTTCAAACGGAACCCCCCCCCCCCATCCAGTATATAAGACACGCGTGCTATTAAGAGTTCGGGCAGAGCTGTCTTTTTGCATTTTCCTTCCACACAATTGTACTATTTGTTTTTCTGTGCCTGGTCCAAGTTTACACCGCTCTCCCACGCCAAGGCTTAATAAGTATAGCTCCGGCCATCCGCTGAAACTGGGTCCTCGGCGAGGTATCTGCAGGAGGGGATCACACACCCTTTCACATAGGATCAACTCGTGGGCGGACAGCAGATTGCCTCCAACATAAGTGTGTGTGTGTGTGTGTGTGTGTGTGTGTGTGTGTGTGTGCGTGAGAGAGAGAGAGAGAGAGAGAGAGAGAGAGAGAGAGAGAGAGAGAGTGTGTGTGTGTCGGAGTATGTGTCTGATAGAGAGATGGGAAGGTAAAAAGGCGTGTGCTGCGTCCGGTTGCCGTGGAAGATTCGTTTTAGTCAGTGTGCGTGGCTACTGTCGTCTGGGCTACATGTAGTGAAAAAGATAATAATAATAATAATAATGAGTATCGTATAGGCGCTTTACCCAATTTCATGAATAGGCTCAAAGCGCCGCCAACTGAACCCAACACGCACGCTCACGTGAATCACACGCATTCTCTCACACACTGAACATAAACACATTACAATCACGTGGTGCGAAGGGTCAGCTCAGCTATTTCAATTTCGGAATTTAGATTTGCATATATTTTTCAAATTTGGTGGGCTGAACATTTTCAAAGCAGAGGGGGAGGAAGCCGGAGTACCCGGAGAGAACCCCCGACGATCGGTCCGAATGAACGGTGCCACATGCGAGAAGGAAAAATTCTTTGCAATGAGTGGGACTCGAACCTGACTTCTCGCGTTGGTGACGAGGTCTTATATAATATATATATGTATGAGGTTTGCGTGTTCTAGTGGTGTAACTTTAGATCAGCCTGAGAGATATAAAATTCGGCCACAAACAGACCATCTAATTCCACAATGGAGTATGCGCCTTAGGGGGTTTCCCCACATCGTGAGCAATCGGTTTGCCGCTGGTGTTTTGTTGACAGTCCTTAAAATCTTTTATGTGAAATCTGGGAATGGAAAAAAGGGCCCTCTTTCTTTATAGCCAGTGGAGCGTAAAAATGTGTGCTAACTAGTTCGTGCGTACGCCGCTGTGCGTGCTGCATCTCATCAATCAAGTAGCAGGAAGCCGTTGTCTGTTTGCACACAGGTCGGCCGTCACACACGATGTTCAGCGCAAAATGGAGGGGCATAGTTATGTGATTCTCGACCACTGCTGCACTCACGCACCACAAACAGGTTGTTTGCGAACGGTTGAGGGTGGGTGGGTGGGTGTTTGAGAGACTAACGTCCTTTACCACCATATAAGGGTGAGACCAAAGACGGGGCAACGAGAAAAAGGCCAGCACAAAAATTCCGTTCACGTTGATTTTGCCCACGAAACTGGATGTTATTTCCTATTCGGAACACACACACACACACACACACACACACACACACACACACACACACACACACACACACATAAAAAAGCAAAATCCAATCCAATCCAAACCCAAGCTAACCCATCCCAACCCCAAACCAAACCAAAACTAACGTAACCAAAACTGAAAAAAATGTGATTATCTGAGGCATGTTTGTCTGCCAGACTCTAAAAAACATGAAAGCAAAATCATTAATCATTAGGATGAAACTCGCTGAAGGAGAGGGAAACCATTTCATTTAATTTTTAAAATTTTTATTTTTGGTTACACGCCTTTGTTCAAGTGTTTGTAGAAGTTTGGTTCCCCAAACACTCAGCAGATCTCCCTTTAGGCGTGATTAATCTCCCCTTGCAAGATGAGTAACTGATCCCTTGTGGGACTCTTCGGCAAATATTCTTAATCGTGAGACGTCATCTGATGTCCACAAAGCCTTAAAAGTACAGCCACAGTGCGTCTGGAATTGGAATTCCCCATCGAACGTTTAGAAAAGTCTTCGGAAAATCGTTTGTTTGTTAACATTTTGAGTTAATCGATAATGAAAATCAGCAAAGCCGCAACATTACGACTTAAGTGCGTTCAGAGCTGCAGCTGCCAGCGAAATCCTAAGACTTTCTTCTTAATTTTGTTTATTTGGTAACATTTTAGGTAAATGGACAAATCAGGTGCTACCCGGCTGACTTTTTCAGCTGTAAACAAGCACTTCTTTGAACCGGCTCGACAATGCAAAAAGTATCGAAATGTCAGAAGTACAGGCCACTACGGGGGCCTGTACTTCTGACATTTCGATACTTTCGATACCAGAAGACCCGGGTTCGAGTCCCAGCCGAGGCAAGCGGGATTTTCCAACCTAGGTCGCCTTCTACCCAGAGCGGGTGTGCTATGGGGCCAATGTGGAGGCTGTTGCCACACAGCCGAGACTCACCCACTCCACGGGTGTGACTTTGGGGGTCCTTCCCTTGGTATGACACATCTCATGATGTGGATGATTACACGGCCGGCACCGCAGCTGCCGTGCTTCAAGGGCCTGGTTAACGCCGGGATATTTATGACAGGATGCGTAAAATACAGCCCTGTCCCACAGTCCCAAACCACTCGGACCTCCATAGCATCATCATATCATCATCCCCATTTCCATCATCATGCATTTATTCATTCATGCATAAATTTTTTTTAAAAAAGCTCCAGCTTCCAAGCCTTGTGTGGATTCCACCCATGACCTGGGGGGGGGGACACCACTGGAGCTGGCAAAGAGTTTGAGCGAAAAAAAAAAGAGAGAGAGAGAGAGAGAGAGAGAGAGAGAGAGAGAGAGAGAGAGAGAAAGACAGAACTGTCTGAAGTTTTCTTTTTCAAGGTTTTCTTCAGCCTGTCGGAATCAGTTCTGCTGCACCCACGCATAGAAACAACGGAAGCTGTAAATCTAGCCTAGGGTATCCGGCTCCCGGGTCAGGTTTGGACAATTGATATCACGGGAAAAACAAAGGTCGTTTTACATTTGATCTTCTAATATCGAACCAGGAAAACAGATCAGCTGAAATGGCGTCTCATGTTCGTGCTTTTCCGCTGATGAAACGGGACCTGTTTTCGGTGCACTGTTCGGTTTTCGCCTCTTCTGTCAATATTTCCTTTTCCTCTGATCATATGCGCGTTCGCTGTTCGTATGATTTGTTGAAAACCATACGATCCGCAGACTCTCGCTTGTGTGTGTGTGTGTGTGTGTGTGTGTGTGTGTGTGCGTGCGTGCGTGCGTGCGTGCGTGCGTGTATATGTGTGTGTGTGTGTGTGTGTGTGTGTGTGTGTGTGTGTGTGTGTGTGTGTGTGTAAGAGAGAGAGAGAGAGAGAGAGAGAGTATTTTACAAGTGAAGAGGTTACAGGCGCTGGCCCAACTAACAATCTTGTTATTTCTAATATAAAGACAACATTATTTTTTCAGTTGGACAACACTTAACAATCAATCAGTTCGTCCCTGGGCGCACGCGCGAAACCTTGGATGGATAGAGACGGTATCAATAACGATACTTTATTTTTCAACGGTGGAAGATGATTGGCTATGTGTGTGTGTGTGTGTGTGTGTGTGTGTGTGTGTGTGTGTGTGTGTGTGTGTGTGTGTGTGTGTGAGAGAGAGAGAGAGAGAGAGAGAGAGAGAGAGAGAGAGAGAGATTGAAAATTGAAATAACTTTATTTGAAAACGGTGGAAGTTTTGGTCTTGCAACCAATTTTCAAACTTGCCGTTTTGAAGAACAAACAACTAAACGAAAAAGCCAAATGATCGAACATACTTAAACCTGGAACAAGAAACTTCAAACACACACACACACACACACACACACACACACACACACACACACACACACACACACACACACACAGAGTGAATTTTTTTAATTTTGTTTTGTTTGTATATTTTTATGGCACCCCAGGCTCATTATCTATGTATAGTAGGAGCGATTTTGAGAGAGAGAGAGAGAGAGAGAGAGAGAGAGAGAGAGAGAGAGAGAGAGAGAGAGAAATGAAATGATATGAAATGAACTTTATTTTCCAAGGATAAAAGATTAGGTAACATGACCTAGAGAGAGAGAGAGAGAGAGAGAGAGAGAGAGAGAGAGACGAGACATGTTTTCCAGACATTACCCTACTTCCTTCGTCTCGTAACAGCAGGAAAGAAACCGCAACCTGCACAAACTTACCACAACTTTTCGAAAGGCTGTTTGCCAAACACGGCAGAGGCTTCAACGAATCGTAATGTCAGGCCCCACTGTGAACGCCAGCCCTCGAAATAAAATATATCCGCGGATATTGGAAAGAAAAGAGCTAAAAGGGACGTAAGTAAGCCATTATTCCTATTACCACGCGACAGCTGTTTGTTAATGGATTTCAATTTGCCTTCCTGGCTAGCAGCCAGACTAATCGAAAGACCAATTGCATAGGCAGGAAACGGTGAGAGAATTTATTTAAACGCGTCGGTACTACAGACACTTGCCGATTCGGGAGACCCTGTCATTTCTCGTAAAACTGCACATCCGAGGGAGTATGCGAGATGGCTGTAGAAAAACGAAGTGCCACTGTCGATTTGAAAAGTTGCAACGACGATTCCTCTCAAACATGGTCATAGTTTTTAAAGCGCACTTCCATTGCAGGTAAAGTTGTTTGCTTTTTATCCTCCGGGGGATTATGCGAGATGGCTTTAGAAAAACGAAGTGCAACGACGATTCCTCTCAAACATAGTCATAGTTTTTCTGCACACTTCCATTGCAGGTAAAGTTGTTTGCTTTCTTCTACAAACATTGACACATCGTGTGTCCATTTTAAAATTTGTGTGACATCTCGTTTATCATTTATCAAGCCATCACCTACCTTTTCCAACATGTCACAGCAGCACAGACATAATTATGCTTGCTCATTTGTCAGAAATATAAGGGGAACTGTTGTCGAAACATTTGAATCGAAAGTGGCACGTAGTTTTTCCCACACCAATTTTGACTGCCCCCGAGTTGAACACGCCGGTTACAGACACTTGCCGATTCAGGAACCCAGTTCCCGTGAAAAAAAAAAAAAAGAAGAAGTAAAATTGCAGATCAGCGCATGCGCAGACGGCGGGACACTTGACGCATGCGCAAACAAAAAACCCAAAAATGCGGGCGAAAAACAGTTAATCAGCCAGCATTGGCACATTCTAGGGCTCTGAAGACAAATTGTTGCGTGTTTGCAAGTTTTATCGCCGAGAAAGATGCAAAAGCTGTGCGGGTCGGATACAGATCATTACCTACTGACGTCTTCTTCTGTTTTGAGTGTCCTGGTCTTACGTTCACACAGGAACATTCAGAACGAAAAATGTTCCTTGTCTACTGACTGACTAGTTCTGGTGTGTGGAGGCACGAAGGGGGCGGCAGTTATATGTGGCTGTTTTTCACATTCAAATCCGTTCCTCTGCCAGACGCAACGGTCTTTGACGGCGTGCGTTGTTTCTGGTCTGAATACTCCCAGGATCATAATCCCATGGAACAAAAGGGTTGCGTGTATGGCCGTTTTTCAGTACCCTGCCATACATGCAAGCCACAAGCACCGGCGTTTGGGCGATTTTATCTCAGTTTCCGCAGACTGTGAATTGCTGCGCCGAGAGATCACGCTGACTGGGGATGATCCATTACACAACAGCAGCAGCAGTAACGTTTTGCTGTGTCCTGGCAGTTCCGATTGCAGCCAACCATGGCAAGAAACTTTAATTTGTGCAATGCACGGCATTGGTGAAATCAGAGATTGGACACTGAAAAAGGCCGGTGCAAATGCAATGAAGCTGAAATCCGAAAATATAGAGATTGGAACCATCAACCCTCAGTCCGGGAGTCTGTTACCTGTCACCTATGGATCATTGTACCTTACCTTAACTTGTGTAAGCAAAGTTATTCATATGCAAGGAAATTATCAAATTACCGTGCGCAATTTTAGCTGTGTTTTGAAAGACAACGGGTGGTGTGGTGGTAAAGACAAGGTGTGTGTGTGTGTGTGTGTGTGTGTGTGTGTGTGTGTGTGTGTGTGTGTGTGTGTGTGTGTTCCGAATAGGAAATAACATCCAGTTTCGTGGGCAAAATGAACGTGAACGGTATTTGTTAAAGACAGGGAAAACAATCAGCCATGTTCACGTGATGAAATCAGGACACATTACGAAACAGCAATCCAGAACAACGACAATTTTTACAATTCATGACGTTTCCTCCCATCTCATCCTAAGTCACATTCGCTGTCTGTCTGAGAGGCGTATTGCAAAAAGATGTTTCTCCGATGGCCCTGTGTCACAGAGTATCATGGCGGTCAACAGAGGTCCAGTTGTCTGCGCAGGCCTTGCTCAGAAATCAGAACATCCCATTAACGAAGGTTAATGGAGGCTCCCTGGGGGAATACATGACGACCCGTCCAATCGCTGACCACTTTCTCGCCTGTCAATACCAAGCTGGGTCGCATATTTCATTCAGCAGTCGCGTGTGATATCACGGCGGCCCTCTGGCGTCTGTATCACGTGACTGTGGGGACGCCAGAGTATCCTAGATATTGCTCTGATGCAATACAATACAATACAATACAATACAATACAATACGGGTGTGTGGGTGTGTGGGGGTTTAACGTTCATCACACACGTGTGATATCAAAGACGGAGCAACGATGAAAAAGCCAGCACAAATATTTGGCCACAGCAGGGATAACAATGCAATACAATACAATACAATACAATACAATACAATACAATACAATACAATACAATTCTTGTCTAGTTTGTTATATAAAACAGAAACTTCTCTTCTGCCTCTGAAAGTGTGTGGGATAATAAATAAAATATAAAAGCATTCAATTTAACTCACGCTCTCTCTCTCACACACACACACACACACACACACACACACACACACACACAGAAGAAACAACATGCATTAAAAAGCAGCGAATTAACATTTAAAATTTGGGGTTTAAGACAGCAAAATGGACCTTGCGAGTAATGTGAGCGCATTTTCATTGTGTCAGTTATTGCAGCTACAGATCCGTTCCCGAAGTTTTCAATAATTAGCGAACTTCCTGTGCCAAAAATAGACCGTGTTGTCTGCGACACCAAAACTCCGGGAGATTCCGGACTCCCAGTAGAGTTCCTGATGGAGTCTTGGTTCTTGCAACTCTAGTTCCAGCACGTAGTCGGTGTCCGGCAGTGCTGTGCGTCATTTCCAGGACTTCGGTGGCTGACCTTGTACCGAGATTTTGTTCGGGGCGGGGAAATGTCAACAGTCGTTGTACGTGAATGATATCCGGTTGCCGTGGTTGAAGTCGTGGCTTCTCAGTGTTGACATGACCGTCGAGCCGGGATATAGCCGAATGGTACAGCGTTGGACATTTAGTGCTCGGGTCGTGAGTTCGAATCCCGGCTGGGGTCGAATATTTGTGCTGGCCTTTTCTCGTTGCCTCGTCTTTGATATCACCCATACGTGGTGGAAAAGAACGTTAAACCCCCGAATACCCACCCACCCCATCCCTTGACATGACCTGACTTTTTCTGAATTTGTTGTGGTAAGAAATGAAATCCAAATGTATGAACGTGAATGGAGATTTTTGGTCGTTGGTCCGTAGTCCGAAGTGTTTCAGTAATAATGCTAATGATACTAAAAATAACAATCGTACTAGTATGGCGCAATATCTCACACAGTGGATCAATACGCGTACTCCAGCACTCATACCAACAAATGTGCAACACGCACGCACACACACACACACACACACACACACACACACACACACACACACACACACACACACAACTTAAAACAACAGCAACACAGCAACAACGACAACAACACTGTTTAAAAACCAAAAGTGGAGATGAGACGACGAGTTTCAAAAACAAACGTTGTGTCGGGGAAATAAAAAACAAAAAACAAAACAAAAACAGGCAGATCAAGCTATGTCTTTCCGCAGTTCAGCGCACGCACTGCGCCATCAGGCGTACGCCGCTTTCAGTTCCAGTTCCAGGGATCGAGCAATCGAATACACCCACGCCTCAACTCCTGTCCGATCTCTGTGTCAGAAAACATCTCGCCCCCCTTATCAGTTTGACAAGGCAGATCTGGCAGTCAAAACTTATTAACCGACGAGGCTCGGGTGTCGGATGGTGGCTAGAAACAGGTTCAGCTCCCGTCAATAAATGTCGCAGAAGATCCAAGTGTGAATGATTGAGAATGAGTGGTTTTTGTTTCACTTTCGCGTGCCTCGCGGCTACTGGGTGACGTTGAGTGTGACGTGCCCCATTACGTGGTTACAGCCATGCCGATCTGTGAGTAGTTGTTAATCAGGGTCAGACAGGAGGTTTTTAATTTGTATTTTTACATCCAGGGATCAGGCCAAAAAAGTGTTTTGTTCACTGGGTTATTTGTAAGCCTCTGCTCTGCTCTGTGATATGGGCCTTGTGCGTGGGGAGCCGGGGTGGCCGAATGGTAGAGCGTCGGACTTCCAGTACTCGGGTCGTGAGTTCGTGTCCCGGCTGGGTCCAAATATTTGTGCTGGCTTTTTCATCGTTGCCCCGTCTTTGGTATCACCCGTATGTGGTGGAAAAGGACGTTAAACCCCCAAACACCCACCCCACCCGGGCCTGTTCGCAAGCCTCTAAAATTGTTTTCGACAATGTTTGCTCAGGACCGCCGGCAACGGACACGTGGATAAAAATGGGCCTATCCTACACCCTAACGCTGACCCCGCCAGTAGGCCTATCTACGGCAGCCGATTGCCACTTTCTTTTCAATTAAAACAAAGACTCGAAGAAACAAAATAACGACGACAACAAGAACAATACGGGCCATCGGGCACGTAGATAGTCATGAGTCTATCCGAGCCCTATTTCCGGCCTATCGCTGCTTGAATAGTTCGTTGATAAGGCATCCAAGCCACACGAGAATGAGTGTTTTTTTTGTTTTTGTTTTTTTTTCACTTTCGCGGGCCTTACGGCTACCGAGGGACGCTGAGTCTAACACCCCCCATTACAGTGTTACAGCCATGCCGCTCACTGCGTAGTTAGTCATCAGAGTCAGATATGAGTTGTTGTTTTTTTTTTGTTTTTTTTCACGTCTGTGGATCAGGCAAACCTGTGATTTGTTTAGTGGGATGTTTGTTAGCCTTCACCTGACACACTGAAATGGGCATCCACGGCAGCTCCTAATTCTCTTTGGGGGGGGGGGGGGGTACTGCCATCGGGCACGTGGATAGTCATGGGCCTAGCCCTACTTCTAGCCTATCGCTGCTGGAATAGTTGGTTGATAATGCATCCTTACCACACGACAATGAGTGGTTTTCGGTTTCACTCTTGCTTGCCTTACGGCTACCGACAGACTTTGAGTCTGACACCCCCCCCCCCCCCCCCATTACGCTGCTGCAGCCATGCCAGTCTGTGAGTAGTTATTCATCAGAGGCAGATAGGTTATTCTTTTTTTGTGACATCCAAGAATCAGGGGGTGAGCGGTGGTCTAATAGGTAGCCGGTCGGATGTAGCCGCTGAGCTACTGAACGGCCGTCACCAATATCATGGCGATGAAGCGTGGGTTCGAGCCCAGGTCGAGCTTGTGATATGTGATACCGGTTTTTCCGGGCTGCTTATCGGGGGGGGTTTTCTCCGGGCTTTCCGGCTTTCCTCCCCCAGCAAAATTTTAAAAAATATAGGATAGGTATTGGGTGGCGCTGCACCGCGGCGACGCGCTTCCCCCGGGGGAAGCAGCCCAAATTTCCCGAAAGGGATGATAAAGTAGTAAAAAAAAAAAAAAAAAAAAAGAGAGAGAAAACATGTGATTTGTTCACTGGGTTATTTGTCACCTTTCACCCGACACCGTGATGTGGACCCGTAGATAAGCCACTAAATCGTTTTTGATCAGCTTCAGGCCGTCGGACACGTGGTTAAAAATAGAGACCTATCGCTGCTGGAATAGTCTGGTTGATAAGGTACCCAAGCCTCACGAGAATGAGTGGTATTTGTTTCACTTTCGCGTGCCTTACGGCTACCGAGGGACGCTGAGTTTGACATCCCCTATTAAGCGGTTACAGCCATGCCGCTCTGTGAGTAGTTATTAATCAGAATCAGACAGAGGCTGCTTTTTTTTTTTTTTACGTCCAGGGATCAGGCAGAAATGTGATTTGTTCACTGGATTATTTGTTAGCCTTCACCCGACACCGTGATTTTGGGCCCCTACGTAAGCCCCTAAATCGTTTTTTGACAGATTTTTTTTCCTTTGTTGCTGTCGGGTACGCGGATAAACTTGAAATGGGCCTATCCTAGCTCTATTTTGGGCTTATCAATCCAGCCTTTTCTAAAAAAAATGAAGTCACACGTGGGTGGAAATGGGCCTATCGTAGCCCAGTACTGTCGTCATATCGCCGATGTTGAATGGCGTAGTTAAAAGTTACTGCCGTAGTTCCAGTGAAATGAAAATGTCCATGACTGTGGCCAAATCTGCTAAATCTTTGCCGTTTAATTTCGATCTGTGTGTGTGTGTGTGTGTGTGTGTGTGTGTGTGTGTGTGTGTGTGTGTGTGTGTGTGTGTGTGTGTGTGCGTGCGTGTGTGTGTGTGTGTGTGGGTGTGTGTGTGTGTGTGTGTGTGTGTGTGTGTGTGTGTGTTAGAGAGAGAGAGGGGGGGGTGTTTTGGGGGTTTAACGTCCTTTTCCGTTCAGAGACTTGTCACCAATGCGAGAGGTGAGGGGTTCGAGTCCCACTCGGGGCAAAGAATTTTTCCTTCTCGTATGTGGCACCGTTCATTCGGGCCGATCGTCGGGGGTTCTCTCCGGGTACTCCGGCTTCCTCCCCCTCTGCTTTGGAAATGTTCAGCCCACCAAATTTGAAAAATAAATGCAATTCTAAATTCCGAAATTTAAATAGCTGACCCTTCGCACCACGTGATTGTAATGTGTTTATTTCCAGTGTGTGAGAGAATGCGTGTGATTCACGTGAGCGTGCGTGTTGGGTTCAGTTCGCGGCGCTTTGAGCCGATTCATGAAATTGGGTAAAGCGCCTATACAATTATTATTATTATTATTCCGCCACATACGGGTGATATCAAAGACGGGGCAACTGAAAGAGAGAGAGAGAGAGGAGAGAGAGAGGTGCGTCCCCACTAAAATGGACCCTCACTGAAGTACAACACAATTTCCTGCTTTATTCGTGGAACTGTGACCTGTGCAAATGAAAAATGGGGCTTCCTAGCAACGTTTTTGTTCGTGAATAGAATGTAAATGCGCTACTGGTAAAAATGGCGAGGTCCGAAAATGGGGTGCATCCTATCATCCACGTCTTCCATTTCACAAGCACTTGCTGTGTTTCCTTTACTCTGCCATTGAGCGCGCTGCCTTAAAAATGTTCAATACCAATTTGACCAGTCTATCGTCCAGGGCTGGTATTCACGAAGCGCGTTAAGTTAGGATGAACGCGTTTAGGTGTAAAGAGGCGTTTAACGATAGTTTTTTTTTTGTTTTTTTTTAAAAATACTGTTTACACATATTTATTTTACACATACACTGCTGTGGTTGTGTACACATATTATTTTAAACATTTTATTACGATCACCGTCAAACAGTAATAGCATTGTATCAGAGCACAAGTAGAAACATATATGCGTGCTTATCTGAGCCCAGTCACATACATGCATGCCGGTTTGGTTGGTTGGTTATTTAGGGCTAAACGCCGCGCAAGCAGCAAACGCTATTTCGCGGCTAAGCGAGGGTTAAGTGTGGGTGGGTGTTTAGGGGTTTAACGTCCCTTCCCACCACATACGGGTGATTTCAAAGACGGGGCAACGATGAAGAAGCCAGCACAAATATTTGGCCCCAACCGTGATACGAACTCACGACTCGAGCATTAGAAGTCCAACGCTCTACCATTCGGCCACCCGGTCAGTAAAACAGGATGTAAATGTATATTAAGAATCCATTTGGCTTAAATGAGAGATTTCTTTCAAGGCTAAAAAACAAACAAACAAACAAACGACAAAAAACAAACAAACAACAAGACCAAAAAAACCCATGCATGGCGGAGAAACTGCCGTGAAAAATAGTGAAGAATAGTAATTTCCTATTCTTACACGCCCGTTTAGATTTCAACGCGTTTATCTTAGCTAAACACTCTTCGTGAATGCCAGACCAGGCAACTTTCAACCCCCCCCCCCCCCCCCCCCCAAAAAAAAAAGTTTCACAAGATATCTTAACAGCGCGGAGTCGCTATCAGAGGCCATAAAAGTGCCTGGAAACTGAAGTCAACAGGTCATGCCATGTCACTTAGAGTGGATAAGATCGAAGCAGAGTTAGGACACTCTTCCTTTCACTCCCGTTTTATTGCACATTTCTCATCGCGGATTAGTATCCCACGTTTTTGACCCTCTTTCGGTTTTGGCCCTGTATGCGAAAATCAGGCAAGATTAACTGTTCCTTGGCGGCTCTTACTGCAGCAAACACGAGTACAGCCAAAGTGCAACACTCCCACTAAGCTGAATTTAAATCCACGCAGACATGGGTTATTCTTTTTTTTTTTTTTTTTTTTTTTTTTGGGGGGGGGGGGGTCCACTGATACACAACCCCAAACTTGGTATTAACTGAGGTGACCTCCCCTCCCACCCCCCACTCCCCCTCCCCTCCTTGAATTCCCCCTCTCCATACACACATCGCCAGCTCCTTCGCCGCCAGCCTCTCCTCAGCCCGAGCACTTGGAAAGTTTTGACGAAACTCAAAACTTTTTCCTGTCATTTTTGTTGTGGATTGCGGTGAGATTCTAAGACCTCTTTCTCTTACTAGCACAGTTCTTTCCCCTGCGATGGTAAGATCTTGTTCTCTTACTAGCACAGTTCTTTCCCCTGCGATGCTAAGATCTCGTTCCCGTACTAGCACAGTTCTTTCCCCTGCGATGCTAAGATCTCGTTCCCATACTAGCACAGTTCTTTCCCCTGCGATGCTAAGACCTCGTTCCCTTACTAGCACAGTTCTTTCCCCTGCGATGCTATTTTTTTTTTTTTTGGTACCTTTTCTGCTCACAAAATTTCAAAAATGAATGCAATTCTCAATTCCGAAACCCAAATTGCTGAGCTGTCCACTCGCGGTTTAAAGGACACTTAAAACAAAGAGAAGTCTTGTCTTTGCACAAACGAAATTTGATACAAATTGCACTGGAAATAATAATAATAAAAAATCTCCTGAATTTAGATCAAAGATATGTGACGCAAAGTTTTGAGGGCTCTCGAAAATCAGCTATCTCCGGTTTATCCATAGGACTTTCGCGCAAAGTTAAGATGACATTCAAAAGCAAGAAGTTTTAAGAAATACGACATACAAATACAAAATACAAAATTTATCACACTAAAGAGAACACTAAAACAACAACAACAACAACAACAACAACAAAAAACAACAACAAACAAACAAAAAACCGAGTTTTAAGGCACAGAAAGTTGACGAGGAGGAGACACACACACACACACACACACACACACACACACACACACACACACACACAGAGAGAGAAATAAGAAATTCAACACAGACCCTAGTTATTTCGCCCGAAACAAAAAGGCAACAGATGGTTTTCGTCGCTCTCGTAGTAGCGGAGAGTTGTGATATCCACGCAAGAAACGAAAAAGGAAATAAAACTGGGCGGAGGATAATGCAAAGTGTAAGAAAATTGCTCGGGTTTTGCGTATGGCCGAGAAATGATTGGTGTATCATTTACATTTTTACCCCCTCTGCTTGCGCACTGATAGCAAACCTCCATTTTCCAACGGCCATATTCTTTTTCCTATTTTTCTTTTGCGTGTGTTTTATCGTTTATATTTTTCGTTGTTCTTGCCTGACTGCTTTGATAAGGTTATTTTGTCAGTGTCTAGGAAGATTGGAACGGAAATAAGCATGGCGCAGTCGACTCTCGAGGAAAAAAAACAACAAACATATATCAAAAAACGATTCTTACATTCAGAATTTGAAGGAAAGTCAGTCACATCCCTTTTTGGTTTGAATTTCCAGTCATTATCTCGAACAACCTTTTTTTTTCCTTCTCCCATATTGGTGAATGTCCAGTTTCTAAATCAACTGTGCTGTAATAAAGAGTCAGTTTGCTGCAAGATGCCTGTACTCACGGAAAGGAGACTCAGAAATTCCGGAAATAACTTTCCTTTCTGAATGTATGTTCTTTGGAGTTTTGCTAGTAAGTGAGCCAGTCCGACTCACTGAGCTTTCACGGAGGAAGATCTTACCCTCCATCCCCCCCCCCCGCACCCTTCGCCTCACCCCCCACCTACTACCCTCAACCTCCAAACTAGGGCGAAATATTAATTGTGCTGGCCTTTTTCTCGTTACCCCGTCTTTGAAATCACCAATATTCTCAGGCATGTTGCGTGTGTTTCTGGGTGAGTGAGTGTGTGTTGATTGTAAGGCGCCCTGAGCTCCCGCGAGAGGGAGGGCGTCCCTTAAGTACCGTTTTATTATTCTTATTAATATGTGGTTATGACCACCAATATGACGTTAAACCCTCAAACACCCACCCACCGCAGAAAACAACCAAACAACAACAAAAATCAACAAACAAACAAACAAACAAACAAACAAACAAACAAATGAACAAATGAAACAAACTTCCCTCATTGGTCTTGAATTTCTCTTACGTGCTGATATAAACAACCAAACTCCCCCTCCCCCCCCTCGTCCCCCCCCCCCCCCCCCATTTAAGTGGCAAGGATGGAAGGACGCTTAACACCCACACAACCGACAAATCAGCCTCTACCCTCCCGCCTCTCCCCCTGAAACACCCATTTCAAGCCAGTTTCAGTAAACTCAATCTTTTATCCTCGCCGACAGGCGAGAAAATGTCAGTCTCACTTTCATCAATCGACCTGGTTCCAGCCCTAACGCAAACGGAGTGAATTTGTAGGTGTCATTCTGCCAGTCTATTCAAGCCGAAATTCTAAGAATTCTAAGCCAGCATTGCTTTCCAAAAAAAAAAGAAAAAAAAGTTTGTTTCAAACTTGCTCAGATTCTTTCCACAAAAAAACAAAACTTAACAAAAAAAGTCCAATTTTTACGTCAGTGGTAGGGTCATAGACTGATGTCGTGATTCTGGCATCGTCAGCGTGAGATTATTAAATGTGCGTCTTCGAAAGGGAGATTTTAAGGTTTTCCAACACTCCGTGCAACAAAAAAAAAAAAAAAAAAAATGTTTAGTAATCAATCTGTACAGTGAGGTTGTTTTTTTTTCCTTTAAAGGGACTAATGCTACCTTAAGCGCACAGATCGTTCTGAGCTGTTGTCGTGGTATCCACCATTACACCACTTATGCACCTGGACGGTTACAGTGAGGTTTTTTTTTTCTTTAAAGGGACTAATGCTACCTTAAGCGCACAGATCGTTCTGAGCTGTTGTCGTGGTATCCATCATTACACCACTTATGCACCTGGACGGTGAGAGCGTCTGTAATGCTGAGAAGCGTACTCTATGGCGCGGCGACCACACTGAGAGCTCCAGGGCCCGCATGTAAAAGTCGAGGTTAGGGATATTAGCCCTGGGTTAGAGTCTAACCTCGAACTAAACTAGCTCTAGAGTTTTTTTTTTTTTTTTTAATCAAGAAGCGGGCCCATTCCAGCAAGGTGCCTAAGCTGCTATAGAAGGATTTTTTCGTCCTTTTTCGATTTAAAAAAAAAAAATTGCTTTTGTGTTTCTTGTGTTCTAGTCTGGGTTAGGCCCGTAGCCGTGCGTTAAATTAACCTCGCCTTTTACATACGGGCCCTGGACGGTCAGAACGCCTGTAATGCTGACACTGAGCCATAGAAGCGTACTCTATGACGCGGCGACCACACTGAGCGCACCAGTAGGCCTCGGTCACAACCGGCCGCACGATTTTTTTATGCTTGCGATCTCCACGAAATGTCTGCGGCCTGCGGCAACTACGATCTGAAAAAAAAAAATTAAGGTTGCCAATCGTGCGTACGATATACGTGCGATGGCGTACGTTCCCCGCAAGTCTCGCACGGGTAACGTCTTACGATTTCAGTTGGTCAAAAATCGTACGACGGCCGTACGGATCGTACGTTGTCCTCGCAGTTATCGTACGGAGGTCGTACGCCTTCGTACGACGTTCGTGCGATGTTGACGATGTTTGCACGGGCTATACGGGTGTCGTGCGTGCGCCGTACGGCTATCGTAAGTGCTCTGTACGCGTGGTGTGCGTCGGTCGTTCGACGGCCATGGCCGACGCGCGTTTTTCATGCATATAGGGACCAGCCTACATAATTATATACATGTAGTTTGTTTATGGAAAGAAGACATCAGAGGATTTGGATATTATTAACAGAGAGTTTGACAAACCTATGGACACGTACACAACTTGACAGACACTGACACAGCACTGCAACACTTCTACA
This sequence comes from Batillaria attramentaria, assembly GCA_018292915.2. Taxonomy (NCBI): domain Eukaryota; kingdom Metazoa; phylum Mollusca; class Gastropoda; family Batillariidae; genus Batillaria; species Batillaria attramentaria. Next base: position 161,772 of record JACVVK020000556.1, on the reverse strand, counting down.
TTGCACACCAACATCCCCCGGGCCCGCACCTGGAGCCGTGGTCACGACGCGAACGCAAATTTCTTTGCGCAAATAGGTTGCGGATCGTAAGTTCGTACGTGGCTACGTGAAAACTATCTCTTCCGCTAGTTGGCCGGTCACGACGCGCACTTACTGGAAACGGTGTCACGTACGGGTTATTTTTAGATAGGTGTGGGACCCCTGGGATTCCCACGGAAAACACCATCACGTGGCCTGCACAAATTCTCCTTCCAGCGTGCGAAGCGTGAAAGAGTAGAGGGGGTGTGTTCAGTACGCGTTCACTACAGAATTTTTGATCGAGTCATGTTTATCTGCCGTAGCGTCAGGTTAAATGCGTGGCATGTATGTGGAGAGTGTGATCAGGAGAGCATGCAGGTCGCATATAGACCGCTTCCTAGCAGTCTCTATCTCAACACTGGACGGACTACAACCAGTAGAAGCATTTACTGCACGTACAAACCGTATGTAGTTGGCTCACTGGCAAGAAAACCAACGGAATGAACCTTAATCAAAGACTGAACAACGAAAAACGAAAGAGGAGAGGATAACAACAACATCACTGAACAAAACTCTCCACGTACATGCCACGCATTTAACCTGACTTGCTACGGCAGAGAAACATGACTCGACCATAACTCTGAATTCGGAACCCGCACATTTCGGGTCCACAACACGATGAACTGATGAGACCTGCATTGACAGGCATACGATCAAAACGGTGGTGGCTGATCAGTGAGGACTGACCGAGTGCGTTCAGCACTGAACTAGTCCGAAACACACACAACAAATGTTAACCCACAAAAAGGAAACAAATCAACCCACGATGTGTGTACAGCCGGCCATACAGGTCTTTGCATTGCAGGGTGCGTAGTGAACTGAACGCGCCCCCTCTACACTCCAGTCGTCCTACAGCAGATCGCACAATTCCTGCAGGTCTCTCCTCCTAAATCTAAACCTTTCAAGCATGTCCACATCGTCGTACAAGTCAAAAGGGTTAGTACGATCGCGGAACACCCTTTCCCGTCGCAATGCTCGTCTCATTTGCAGTTCAGGTAAATCAAGCGGGCCGCCATTTTTCAGATTTACGCAAAAGCTACGACATCTTTCCGACACCCTCCTAGGTGGTGTACAATACGCAAGGGTTTCCGAGCGGCCGTAACTCTGCGCAAACGTCATGACCACCCAATTTTATCACAAATCGTAAGTTACGGACCCTCGCGTGCGTAAATCGGTGGCGGAAAAGTTACGAACGCGTCGTGACCACGGCCCCTGGTCTTGCGTCAGCCTTGCGGAGCACTCACGGAGCACGTGCGTGCATCGTGGGAACATCGTACTACCGACTTGCAGTCTGTGATCACGTGCGGCCATCGTGCGGTCCTCGTGGGAAGCACGCAAGACAACCGTGCGTCACTTGTGCGTTCATCGTGCGGCCGCCGTGCGGCCATCGTGACCTATTTTTCTCGCCCGGAGAGGTCAAATTCGTACGATGCACTTGCGGCAATCGTGTGTTGGCCGTACAGTGGCCGTGCGGCCAACGCAAGTGTGTAAAAAATCGCAGGTGATCGTAGAGTTTCTTGATCATGTCGAAAACCGGCCGCAGCGCTCTGCGGCCTCCTTGCGACCTGGAAATTTCGCAGGACGCCCGTGCGCCGTTCGCAAGATTTGCCACGATTTTTGGCCGTAGACCCGCCGTAGGAGCCCGTACGGCCGGTTGTGACCGTAGCTGTAGTGTTACAATAGTCGTAGAATTTGAATGTTCGACCGCTCGCGCAAAGGGCATTGTATCGCATTAAGAGCTGTAGTAATGATCAAGATGGAGAATTTCGAGCATACATGTGGCGCTCGAGAGCTAAACTGTTCCAAAACGTGAGCTGGTTTAGCAAAGATGCAATTGGCCCGTTTAAAGCCAGAGATTTGATGAGAAAGTCTTTGAGAATTCTCTACAGAATGAGGATTCAAAGACTGTGACGAAGAAAATTTGGCTGGTCAGTTGGTCGAGTTTTTTTGTTTGTTTGTTTTTTTGTTTTTGTTTTTTGATGATGGTACGGTGATGCTATGGAGGTCCGTGTGGTTTGGGACTGCGGGACAGGGCCGCATTCCACGCTTCCTGTCATAAATATCCCGGCATTATCCAGGCCCGGGAACTACGGCACCTGCGGTGCTGGTTGGTCAAGAGTTTAACTCAGTTCCTACCACGTAAGTTTGGGGTTATGCACCAGTGGCCTCACTAAAAAAAAAAAAAAAAGGAGAAGAAGGTGGGTGGGTGTTCGGGAGTTTAGCGTAGAGGGGAAGAAGAAGAAGAAGGAGAAGAAGTAGGGGGGGGGGGGGAGGGGCTGTTTAGGAGTTTTCACCACATACGGGTGATATCAAAAGGCGCACTGTATTCTGTCGGCGTCGTGCTCTGTCGACGTACAGACTCGTTCGTCTGATGTGTGTAGCCGCTGTCGACTGTCACTTTTTACTAGTTCAAAATATACCATAATTTGCCGCCCCCCCCCCCCCTCCTAAAGGATGATAAAGCATTTACACCCCATCAAGCTGTGGCATACCGACTCGTATTTTGATCCAAGATGCAATCAACCCTTCGCTAAAGATCAGGGTTGATTTGCGTCTTGAAAATACTCGTCGGTATACCACAGCTTGATGGGGAATAACAGCTAATAATACTAATAATAACAACAGTGCGTCAACGTCTCGACACGACAGTACGACCAAAAGCAAGACTTGTAGGCTGTCCGTTGTGCAGTAATACTGTAATGGCTATACTGAATCAATTCAGCTTCTCCTAAACGCGAACAAAGGAAAAACCGTAATAGTACCTCCCACTGTGTTATCTGGGTACTTAATGTAAATGTCACATCAGATAGATCGCTACATTAGGAATGGACACAGTAACTGTTAGTGCCTTGCTTTTAGAAGCAGACATCTTTCGTACCTTCGGTTCTCTAGACAAATGGTTTTTCAGTTTACGGTTAGTGTTCTCAGCGGTTGTCCACTTCGTTTAAGACAGACGGTTGTGTTTTTGTTGTTGTTGTTGTTATTGAGGTCGTGAAGATGCTTGGTGAGTTTTGAATACGACTGACGTCTTGGCATGGAGCCCAACAGGCGTAAGGACACAATTTGAGCGTGGGGTCATGTTTGGTGTTTATTTGAGGTACACTGTTTGGCGAGTGTGCTAGTCTGTAGTGATTCTTGTTGTCATGAAAAAGTGCGATTTTCGTGATTTTTGTGTTATGTAGGTCAAGGTACATGCCAGGCGGTCGCAAAAAGAGGCAAGCTGCCAGTGAAGCTGGGACTTTTTGTACAGAGGCCGAGCACAAGTGAGACAAGCGGAGTTGTGTGAACTGCCTCTCTGGCCTGTAGAGAAAGTAGACGTGCATTACTCCAGTGAGGCCTGAGCGGAAAGGAGACATTCAATTTTTTTTAAAAAACTCCTGTCAGGTGCGTGCCTTTGAATGATCTGTTCATGGTAGTAATTGTTTCTAGACTGAAGCATTTTTAGCGGTGACTATGAAACCTGAGGCTAATAGGGTATATATAGGCATTTGGGGGCCCTGTGTATTTGTCCTTCGGCAAACAGTGGTAAACCCCGTTAGATTGTAAGCGACTTCATTTTTCTCGGAAACCGCACGAAAATGATTTCACGTGAACACAGAAGACAGTTACTAGCATTTGTCTATTATTCGATGTTCTTGAAAGGTATCCTACTCAGTCGGGGTTTTTCTGTGTTTTGTTTTGTTGTTGTTGTTGTTGTTGTTGTTGTTTTTCCCCCACCCAAGCCATTCTGATGATTATGTGACACCCACACAGACCGAGTTGAGTGCTTCTTTTCCATGCGCGTGAAGTCTTCAAATTGGTGGCGTCTGTAAATGAGTCATTTTCCTGCGGGCTGCAAGTGAGCGGTGGTCTAATAGGTAGCGCGTCGGATTTAGCCGTTGCGCATGCGCTACTGAACGCCCGTCACCAGTGTTATGGCGATGAAGCGTGGGTTCGAGCCAGGTCGAGCTTGTGATATGTGTTACCGGTTTTTCCTGGCTACCGGGATGCTCATCGGGGGTTTCTCTCCGGATTATCCGGCTTTCCTCCCCCAGCAGAATTGTGAAAAAATAACATAAATATATAAATTACATAATAATAAATTAATATATTAATAAATAATAAATAAATTACATAAAACAATATTCAACGGACGTCTGTGTGATCTTTAACACGCACGCGTGATATCGTACATGCGCGTGAACACGAAGGCGAGACAGGCACCGTTAATTAAAGAGACTTCACGTGAATCTGACTCGAATTTGTAACACCCCTCTCCCCTACCCACCTTCCATGGTTTCATCCCCACCGGGAATTTGAACTTGTGCCCCAGTATCTGTACAGGACGCCTAAACCACGAGGCCAAATTCCCTTCTGTCAGACGATGGGTGTTTAATTTAACGTAAGGCGACAGACCTAGAGCAGCAACCACTGTCTGTCTCGGTCAGTGCCTAATGAGGCAGCACTGGCGGATTAACTGGGTGATTAAAAATTCATAAAGACAATGTTGCCAGCGGTTTCCTGTCGGGGATTCACCACCTGCCTCCATCCCCTCCCTCATGATCCTCACGAAGGGGCAGTCGAAATACCGGGTAGAAACGTCGATGCTACCTCGACCCACAAAATTTAACAACAAAGAAAAGTCACAAATATGCCTGAAATATGAACACTCGTGCACGCATCTTTGCATTGTACCTTGAAAGATAAATAGCACCGCGTTTTCTCAAACAGTAGCATTTCCATTCAGCCTATCTTTTCTTAAAAAACAAACAAACAAACAAACAAACAAACAAACAAACGACAACAACAACAACAACCCAGTGGCATCGCATTTTTCTACTTTAAAGTGGGAGTATCAGTATTATTTTTAAAGTACGTGTGTTTATTTGGCAGATTTGGGTTTGTCGACGTGAAAGAGAGGGGCCGTTTCCAAACCAGAAAACGACTTCCTGTATCACGTTACTACAATTTCTAGACGTGTGCGTGCTCGTAATTCAGACAAATGGTTTTACGTGAGAGCAGCCGGCCTCTAAATGTTTAGATCGCTGTAGCACAGGAAACGTTACGTGTCCTCACTTCTAACCATGAGAGAGAGAACTCAGAACTCAGAACTCTTTATTTCACTGACATTTTGTCCATTAAAAGATCTGAACATAGCACTTTAAACACTCAAAGAACATTTGCATGTACAATTTCAGTGTTTACTAGAACTCACTTAACAACTGTTGCACAAACTGGAACAGGATGTTATTTTGTTTAAAACACACGTCACTGAAAATCTTAGGTAGGCTACGTCATCCATGCACGCTCAAACACAGCCATTTGGAAGCAACAACACTCGCAATTAGGTGAGGTGTCACCCTAAACATATCTGCTTATTCTCACTTTCATGTAAGCATGTTTCGTGTTAGCATTCAGTTATGGTATAGGGAGCCGCGGTGGCCGAATGGTAGAGCGTTGGACTTCTAATGCTCGGGTCGTGAGTTCGTATCCCGGCTGGGGCCAAATATTTGTGCTGACCTTTTTATCGATGCACCGTCTTTGATATCACCCGTATGTGGTGGACAAGGACGTTAAACCGCCAAACACCCACACCACTCACCCAGTCATGGTATTTCCGAATTTATTTTACCAGTTCTTCCCGCTCTGTCATGACTAAGGTGGCTGATGAGCCGGTGAAATTCCGGCGAAACGCGTCCCGCTACGGTCAAGACTATCCAACCTTACTAGACACCATTTCCTTGCATGTCAAGCTAAATTTCATTGCGAAATACCTCTGAATGGGGTTTCTGGGTAAAGTCAATGTCTTTTTTTTTCTTTAAACAAACTTTGTTCCAAAGCTGGTTTGGTTCACAAAGGCCCTGCCAAATATTTGTGCTGGCTTTATCGTCGTTGCCCCGTTTTTTTTTTCGTTTTTTTTTTTTTTTCATCACCCGTATGTGGTGGAAAGGGGCGTTAAAACCCCCAAACACACACCCGCCCTTCACACAGGCCCTTTTTGGATCGACCGTCGGCTACTGCCTCTCTGCTCGCCTCTGCACTGCTGGGCGGTCTCTGGAACGATGACCGAGGCTTAATCTGCTCGTGCAACACGTGTCTCAGACTCCGAACCCCTCCTGATCTTCTTAGGCGCCGGTCATCCGTAATAATAGAGGTGTTGTTCATTCAACTTGTGAAAGAGCTGGGAACCGAGCTGGTAAAGCGTTGGCCAGTCAGAGCTCTGGTCTTGAGTTCCATTCCCGACTTGTAGTCAAAATTAATTTTGTGTTCGCATTTTTTTGTTGTTGTTGATGTAGCTGTCGCTCTAGTTGCCCAGTCTTTGATATCGCCCATACGTGGTGGAAAAGGACGTTAAATTAAACTCCCAAACACCCACCCACCCACCCACCCTGTAGCTGTCGCTCCCGATATGGTATCATCTCTAAGCACAATCTGTGAAACAGAAAATCACACAGCTCTCTTTGGTTGTGACGTCACCACCATCTCTCAGCCACAGTTTGGAAAACTGACGGAAAAGCGTCATTTATCTCCCGGTGCCCTTTGCCATGTCTTTGGCAATACAGATGTCTAAATCTGTTGAAAACACGCTGAGGGGGGTGGTGGGTGTTTGGGGGTTTAACGTCCTTTTCCACCACATAGGGTGATATCAAAGACGGGGCAACGATGAAAAAGCCAGCACAAATATTTGGCCCCAGCCGGGATCGAACTCACGACCCGAGCATTAGAAGTCCAACACTCTACCATTCGACCACCCCGGCTCCCCTGAAAACACGCTGAAGATGTACAACTAAATCGACGATAATAATAATAATGAGTATCGTATAGGCGCTTTACCCAATTTCATGAATCGGCTCAAAGCGCCGCGAACTGAACCCAGCACGCACGCTCACGTGAATCACATGCATTCTCTCATACACTGGACATAAACACATTACAATCGCGTGGCGCGAAGGGTCAGCTCAGCTATTTCAATTTCGGAATTTAGAATTGCATTTATGTTTCAAATTTGGTGGGCTGAACATTTCCAAAGTAGAGGGGGGGGGGAGCCGGAGTACCCGGAGAGAACCCCCCGACAATCGGCCCGAATGAACGGTGCCACATACGAGAAGGAAAAATTCTTTACCCCGAGTGGGACTCGAACCCCTGACCTCTCGCATTGGTGACAAGTCTCTTAACCACTAGACCTTCGACCGCCCCAGCTCGAGAGCTTTAGAAGCCAAGGAGCTACTCAAACTAGGCTCACGTTCACTGGGAACTGTTTTGCGGATGTGATCAATTGTTATCGTAGTGCCCGCTTCGGTTCCAGTTCGGTTGCTTCGCGTGTTTCGCGCGGGGTGGAGAGATTTAGGCTGCTTACGAGTCACGCTCGCAGCTAGTGCACTGATGGGGAGACGGATCGACCTACAGTCTTCACAAAAAGTTAAGGACCAGTCAACATAATGGGTGACAGTTTCAATAAATCAGAAAAAAATAAACGAATAAGATTTTTCCCGTAAAATTCGGTAGCAAGGTTAAGGGGTAATTAGTGAACATGGCGACCACTGTGTGGATGGCACGTGCGCGTCACACAGCATGCTTGGCGCGTTTGAAAATCTGCGATTTCGGCAAAACTAGACCGAGTTTCAGTGTTCAGTGAGCGATACCTGGGGCTTTCTGCACGGCAAAAATGAGATGCAGGCCAAAGAATGCATCCCTGGTTATGAACTGTGCTCATTTGTTTGCCTACATAAGCCGCCGTTTCAGCGATGTTCAGCACTACACCAGCATGCCACCACGACAAAAGTTGAATGATATTTGCAAGTGGTCCTTAACTTTTTGTGAAGGCTGTACTTATGCGTAGTGCATGATTATCAACTGTGGCAGAGAGGAGGGGAGAAATCGGCGCGTGCAGTGTGTCAGCTAATTTGAGTCAAATGAATAGGACTATGATGATGGTAAAGCGTTTAGTATATGGCTGTAAAGGCCCATACGGTAGTCTCTATTCGGCCTTGCCTTCTGCACGATCTGTACAGTATATTTGCGCGCGCGTGTGTGTGTGTGTGTGTGTGTGTGTGTGTGTGTGTGTGTGTGTGTGTGTGTTTTTTTTTTTTTTTTTTTGGTGGTAGCCCTTTGGCATCGAAAGCTCTCGAGCAACAGGAAATGGCCTGTGATTTCCTTCTAGATTTACACCACACATTTTGGAGGCCTCTCTTTTGGGATGTTTCGCGACGAAGTCAATGGAGAATGGCGCGAAATTTGGCGTGCAGACGAACCGAAAGGAGAACCGGTACCAGTCCTAGGGATTCCTCCTCCGGACGCAATCTGTCTTGTAGGCGGAAAGGTCGTCTGCCTCCGCTTCCTTGGGCGCGACTATCCATTTACTTGCCAGGGATCTTTTTGTTCCCCGTAATCCTAGACGTGAGAATACATAGCATAGATTGTAGGCAGGAACAGCCTAAAAATAAAATAAGACTGCAATAATCAGTGTCGTATAGCTCTGGCGATAGAATATTGTTATCATGTCGCCGGTGACATGGTGAAAGTTGCGTGCTACGTCGTAAATTCAGTTATGTTCTGTTCATCATAGTATCTATGCGCTCGGAAAAGCCCATATGCGCTCCGCCCCATCACCCAGTAATTTTCCCGGAGTCGTCTTCGAGACTGTGTGCCGAGGAGATGATGTTGCAACATTTGCTTGTATATGCGTTTAGTATTTTATGTTTGTTTTACCTAGTTGTAATTTCTATTTGTTTTCTACGCTTTTTTTTAATCAAGAGTTCGAGTTAGCATGAAGGTGCAGCGTCTCCTGCATGTCCTAGGTTTGTACTGCCCCGTAGATCAGTTTGCATCAGTTGTCCAACGTTACATTTTTTTCACGTAGTGCAGGCACACTTAACCGCGAATTAGTCTTTGGTGCTTGCGCGGCGTTAAACTCTTAAAAACTCCCTCACTCACTCACACTTCGAGACTGTTTCAATGCTGGTTTCCTCGAAAGTCGTAAATTTGTCATCTGCAATAAAAAGTCGAGGCACGCACACACACACACACACACACACACACATTCGGGGGTTATATGCTCTGTGAGAACCTTCAGCCTCCAAATTTTTGGTGGTTAGACGGAACATCTCTGTTTTTGCGTCTTTTCAAAAGAATCGTATATTTCCTGAAAGAGGCTAGCTTTAGCCACATTTTAATGTAGTGAACGTTCTTATAAGTCGAATACTTTAGGATATACAGAGCGGTGAATTCTGGACACAGCCTGCAGATGTGTTGTGAGAACCTCAGCTCAGACACAAACAACAGATGTAATCTGGGAACCGAGCAGACACAGCCCACAGATGTGCTGTGGGAACATCAGGTCAGACACAAACAGCATATGTAATCTGGGAACGTAGACGATAAAACTACAGATTAAATCAGGGAACTTATACCATGAAACTACAAATACACTTTTGTAAACTTAAACCCTAGCTTTTCATTCCTGACCAGGTTGGAAACATTATCAGTTGCCAAAAGAGTCCAATGCAACATGCGATCACTGTCACATAGTTTTTTGTTTGTAATAGAACTGCTTTATAACAATGTCAGAATTAACGCTGTAAGTGCTATATAAAGCCAAATACAAGATTCAAATGCATGTAACTAGATGTGCATTGACTAGAGGGGTTTGGGTGCCACTCAAAATCTCCAAAGGCTGTGAGCCAAATGGGGCGATGCTCATTTTAAGGATTCCGACCAACTTTGTGCTGCTTTTGATAGTAGAGAAATCAGGTGTACTTCGAACTTGTGGCATTTTCAGAGCGGTCTGTCTTGACACAAGTGTTAAAGGCCCTAATGTTAAGATTTGGTGCTCATAGGTCACACTGAGGTGTCAGACATCCCACAACTTGGACAACTGCACAATCCAGCATGTCAAAGCTTGATGAAGAGCCAACAGTGGGATGCACGTGACGCATCTTATGGGGATGGATCAAAACACATACTACTCAGTAGCAGAATTTTCGACTGCAAGTGCAAGTGTAAACTGCACGTTATTGCATTACTAATCACTAAGATAGAGTATTTCGCGCATACAGGTGCACTAACAAGCGATACTGTTCCATGGTAAACATCGAAATAGTACATTTAAGCTCATTCAATGATAAAGTTCTCCACAACGTTGGTGTATGCCAGACAAGGATGTAGATACCTGTTTGCCGTTGTTGAACTTGGTACATATTGTGTAACAGGAAAGACAGGATTCGCCTAACAAAAGTTTTTGTTTCCATCCACAAACATTAAGCGCAGATTGCAGGGGTGAGGGGGGGGGGTCTCTATCCCACTCTCTCTACCTTCAGGCTGCTTGATACAGGTTTTGAAACAGTGACTTTCTTCATTGTGACCACTGAAAGAGGAAAAAAAAAAAGGGGGGGGGGGGGGGCGGGGGCGGTAAGGCCAACTCCCGCCGTCGTGCTGTTCAGTACAAGTTGATCTTGATGGTTAGATTTTTCTGAGGCTGAGAAAGAGGGTTTCTTGGAAAGAGAGTTGGGTGGGGTTTTTATGTTGTCAAGTTGTTGTTGTTGTTGTTGACATTTTGACTTTTTTATGGAGCGTTGTGGTAGCGTTCATTCTTCTAACTCAGCCATGAGAGTCTCACCAGTGATATACATCTCTGGTCTCACGGTGCTGTCACAACTAAGGTCCGCTCTGACTGCTGCACAAAGCAAAGTTCTTTTGTTGAGTGCAGATCAAGCAAAACCATTGTATCGTGTCGCCCGGCTCACATCACAACTCTCGCTCTTGCGCGCGTGGCTCAGTACACGTTGCCAATTGGCACTCACCTGTGAAATCTCTCGGTGATGCCAAACTACTTTAACAGGGGTTGTCGTTTTTTCTGTCATTTCAGTTCATTTGTTCCATTTCACCTGGTAGAGAAGAACGTTAAACCGAAGCCAGTCCCCTGTCTTTTTGTATTTTTCAACAGTTTCTCCTTAGTTAACCGTGAAATCAGATAGACACCATTAGTTGAACATAAGATTTAATAACTGGTACCACTACCGATTCTAATTAAATCATTGACATAACTCTCCTCTCTCTCTCTCTCTCCTTTAGGATATACTGAGGGTCCCAAATGATTTAATGGCGGATTTCTCTTCTAACCAAACAGTTCGTTTGCTTTTTTTCCAAGACTTAATTGTGAAACTTGTAAATCGAGTGAATACAATTATTCTTTTATTTTTTTCCTATTTTCCGTTCAGTAAACAGGTAATCTTTTTATCCTTAAAAAGAAACGCCCCCCACCCCCCCCCCTCCCACGTTGTTCATCACTAGACGCTTAGCGGCTCAACGACCCGTATTCCGATGATAAACTTTCCCCGATCCTACCCATCTTTCCTCTCCGCCGCCGTTGCCGTGCACCCGGTGTAGCAGTCCAGATTATACCCCACCTGGAGTATACCCCCGTATAAACTGGCCTAGCCCAGACTATACCCCCGTATAAACAGGCCTAGCCCAGACTAATCCCCCCGTATAAACTGGCCTAGCCCAGACTATACCCCGGGTGTACCTCTGGCCTAGGCCCGTTTAAACCCTCTCCTGCCCACTTTAACCCCCCTACCACGGACGACCAGAGAGAGAAAGAGAAACGTCTTGCTTGAATGTTGCATTCGATGTTCAATGACGGCGTGTGGCACACGTGAGCGGTTCTATAGTTTTCTGTTTTTCCTTCCTGTTACTTTATTTTCTTAAATCTGTGTTGTAATTGTCCTGAGACACCCAAAGACTGAGATAGATAGATAGATAGATAAAGGGAGAGAGAGTTTCTTAAGGTGCCTTCTGAGGGAAATTTTGTAAACTTGCAATGCTTGTATCTCTTATATCTCATATCTTATATCGTATAAGACAAATCAAACCGCTTCATTCTGAAAAGAACAAAGAGCCAAGTGGATGTTCCTCAGTGTCACATATCAAATGCACTTTAAAATAGAACAAAACCCAAATTAACAACAGCCAGGGTTTCTCTTGGTGTGATGATAACAGTACTTGAATGTCAAACGCTCAAAACAACATTGAAGTGGTAACTTCTGTTTTCAATGTTGAAGCAAACTTCGCTTGTCTCCTTTAGTGAAAACGTTGCGGGATATCGCATCCAGCGCATATTGGTGCCCAGCTTGGCATAGATGTAAATGCCGTATGCAAGAAAGTTTGCTGTGGCGAGAATTTCAACGGCAGTAGCCCAAATGCCATCATCTTCCATTCTTTCTCGTGTCTGCAGCATTTTTGATGTTGTAGATGTATTGAGGATACTTTTTGTCTTCTTTTCTGTTGAATAAAATTTCAAAATCTGCTCGCATAGGCAACCATTCATCTCGGCTTGACAGGTTGAGAACAAATGACACAAAAACCGTACTTGACACGCAAACGGCCGTAACAGAGTTCAATGAAGTGTTGTACACGCGAACTCTGCTCACAGGTGGGTATATTCCGGGCAGGAGGGGGTGAATCCGGCCTGGGCTGATCTATACCCAGGGGGTTGAACCGGCCTAGGCTACTTTATACCCGAGGGTATAAAGTAGCCAGGGGTATACTCCGGCCTGTTACACCGGCAGTCAATCTATGTACTGGCGACTCCAACTTGTAACCTCTTTCTACGTACCTCTGACGCCTGATGCCACCTTGTGTCTTACATCATGACATTCAGAATGGATTCCCCTACACCACTATGACCGTTTCATGCCGACTGAAAGTCATCAGGCAAATTCTCCCGTTTGCTACCGCAGTGAAGCCATTTCACCGAATACAGTATCTGTGCCGTTAAACCTTATTTTCCACTACTCCGACGGCTACACTATACTGATTTTCTATACCATTAGATTCTCTAAGCGGCTGAACGGCACGTTTTCCTCTGATATACTTTTTATCCCGACTTCATCAATATCCCCGCGGCAGTCAGTCTGTGTATTTGCCGACTCCACAACTTGCTTAACCTCTATCTAAGTACCCATATGACGGCTGACACCACACTGCATGACATTTAGCTTGTCATTTCTTCCTACAACTACTATTACCGTTTCATACCCGGCCTGAAAGCCATCAGACAAAGTCTCCCCGTTTGCTACCGCATTGATCAGCTATTTACACTGAATCCCTTATCTGTTCCTTTAAAAAAATCCATATATTGTCCACTACTCCGACCGGCTAACTATACTGATGTTATATGCATTAGATTCAGCAGTCAGTTCTCGTTGGTGCGATCACTGAGATGACCCTAAACGGCTCTACGACCAGTTATCCCTAAAATCCCCCCTCCCCCCCCCCCCCCCCCCCGATCCACCCATAATTATCCCCGCCGTTGTGCACCCGGCAGTCAGTCTATGTATTGCCGACTACCAACTTCTAACCTCTTCCTACATACTTCTGACGACTGGCACCATCTTGTTCCTATACCATGACAGTATCAGCATGGGTTTCCCCCTACACTACTATGGCCGTTTCATGCCGGCTGAAAGCCACCAAATAAATTTTTCGCGTTTGATACCGCACTGATCAGCCATTTGAAAATGTTCAGCCCACCAAATTTGGATAGGTTCAGCCAACCAAATTTGAAAAATAAATGCATTTCTAAATTCCGAAATTTAAATAGCTGACTGTCCCTTCGCACAACGTGATTGTAATGTGTTTATGTCCAATGTGTGAGAGAATGCGTGTGACTCACGTGAGCGTGCGTGGTGGGTTCAGTTCACGGTGCTTTGAGCCAATTCACGAAATTGGGTAAAGCGCCTATACAATACTCATTATTATTATTCTTTCACGGAACCCAGTACCTGTTCCTTTAAACCTTATTTTCCAGGGCAAGGGCCAAAGCGTCTCTCTCTCTCTCTCTCTCTCTCTCTTAAGACCCCAGCAATGAGCGGCCACACATATAATTTTATCTGTGTGTCGTAAAATCCACACTCCACAAGTGGTATCTGAAGCAGACGAGTGGGTGGGGTGTGGGGGGTTGGGGGTTTAAACGTCCCTTTCCACCACATACTGGTTATATCAAAGACGGAGCAACGATGAAAATCAGCACAAATATTTGGTCCCAGCCGGGATACGAATTCACGACCCGAGCATTAGAAGGTCAACGCTCTACCCATTCGGGCCACCCCGAAAGCAGACGATAATAGCTCCAATTAGTGCCTTTTGTCATCTAGTGATGCACACGAGAAGGTCACATAACCGCTTTGAAGAAAAGAAGGCTTAGGAGCCGCCATGGTTCAAAAGAAAATTCTACTCTGAAAAGGACGATACTTCTCAGCAACACGTCACGACCGCATACATCAACATTCACTTCATGCCAAAGCCCTTCGCCCATGTCCCAATTTAAGTTTTAAAAAAAACTGACGAATGTGCACGTGCTTTTTTTTGCTGATTTTATCCCCCCCCCCTCCCCCGCGCGCACAACGGGTTTGCTGATACGATTTTGATTGCACTAGAGTATCGCACGGTGTTTTGGCGGAACAAAACTGCTCCCCGTGCTGAACGCCGAGTCCGGTCGGTCCAAATGGTGTGGGGACGTTCGAGAGGAGCTCAACTGAAATGATTAGACAGAATATGCGTCTGCGGTAGTCGTGTTGAAATGAGAAAACAAAAAGTTGAGTAAGGACATCATGTGAAACATAGGCACGTGTCCTACTAACGCCTTTAGGGGTGAGATGCGGGTGTTTGCTGATTAGCTATTATATTGATCCATGGCGTGTCGCAGCTATTCAGGGCCAAGGCAAGTCTTCAACACCTTTTGAGACTGGTGCCGATAGGAATGGGTCAGGGAGTCTTTACCTTTGTTACCGCTTTTCCTGATTAGCTGATAATCGAGCTAAACCGGGTACATTGTTTTAATTAACAGAGAGAGAGAGAGAGAGAGAGAGAGAGCACCCAATATCCATTTCTGGGTTTGTGACGTGTATACACTGGGCCCGCTTCGCTACTAAAAACCTAATAAGGTCAACGGATATATGCCCGCTGGCGCGTGGCCGTTTACACGTCTTCACATGTCCCTGGTGTCTGCTACGCGTACCCAACCCGGGGTATTGGAAGCTCCACGCCACCCTGGCGGCCGGCGAGCGTGGTAACCGTCTTCGGGGTGTCTGCTGCGGGGTATTGACAGTTCACAAGACCACCTGGCGATAACATGACTGCGAGCGGCGCAGGTCGGTGAAGTATTCTGCGGGGGAAGGAGTAATCCACAAAGAGTGAGTGAGTGAGTATTTTAAGGCTTAACGCCGCGTCAGCGACAACCACAAAGAGTGAAAAGACCTCCTTACTTTTTTGGTGTTTAACAAGAAGCATAAAATTTGTCACGGCACCACACAGTTAACTGAAGTAAATAAGTTAAAGATTCGTAACTATCAAAGTAACGACTTAAGGGTAATTAAACAACAGTGCGATACACAACAAGAAAGTGGAGAAAACTCATAGGCGAGGTGAGGGTTTGTGTACAATTTTTGCTTCCTTGGTCAGTTACCATCTCAGCCCACCTGCCCCCCCCCCCCACCCCCGGCCCCTAAGTTACCAAAAAACCAGGACACCAAGTGTTTCAGATATACATTTGTTTAGTCCGTGCTGTTTCAACGGTCGCAGCTGGCTTGGGTTAGACAGGGCCATGATACCTAAATCGTTTAAGAAGGATTTTTTCCTTCCATTCTTCTCTTCCTTTTTTTATTTTGGTTTTTGTTGGTTTTCTTTTCGTCCATCCTTCACCATTTTCCGACTTCTTTTTATTCATTCGCATGTTTACAAATGCGCATTTCATAACAATAACAATAATGCGTCAGGTACAAGCTGTGCCCGTCAGCCGCTTTCCTTTTTGGTTAACGGTGTACACGCACATTTTTTATCAGTGAAAAAAAAAATTATTGCAGGACGGAAATGTATATATTTAACACTCAATGAGCACAATAAGCTTTAGCTTATACAGTCTTCACAAAAAGTTAAGGATCAGTCAACATAATGAGGTGACAGTTTCAATAAATCAGAAAAAATAAACGAATAAGATTTTTCCCGTAAAATTCGGTAGCAAGGTTAAGGGGTAATTAGTGAACATGGCGAACACTGTGTGGATGGCAACGTGCGCGTCACACAACATGCTTGGCGCGTTTGAAAATCGCAATTCCGGCAAAACTAGACGGAGTTCAGTGTTCAAGTGAGTGATACCTGGGGCTTTCTGCACGGAAAAAAATGAGATGCAGGTCAAAGAATGCATCCCTGGTTATGAACTGTGCTCATTTGTTTGCCTACATAAGCTGCTGTTTCAGCGATGTTCAGCACTACACCAGCATGCCACCATGACAAAAGTTGAATGATATTTGCAAGTGGTCCTTAACTTTTTGTGACGGCTGTAGTAACGCTCAGGGTGAAACAAACACAGTGTAACGGTATTGCAATGGCAGACTAAATTAATCCTAAAATCTCATTAATCAATACTAGCGACGAGAGCGGGGGGGGGGGGGGGGGGGGGGGGAGTGTGTGTAGGTTGACAAAAAGATAAATACATGTATACATATAAAAAGATAAAAAAAAAAAATAAAGAACCCCCAAAAGCAAGAAATAAATAAAAAAAATAAAAAAAGATAAAAATTTCCTATGGTCTACACTAGACACAGTTAAGGAAGTATCAGTAAGCAGACAAAATTACTCCTAAAATCTGATAAATTTACACAACAGAAGAGAGAGAGAGAGAGAGGTGTTGCCAGGAGTTTTTTTTTTTTTTTTTGTTCGGCGATTTAGCCAAAACAGCCATGAAAGTTTCGGCTTTTTACAGAAAGTTTCGGCTCTCTCTGCCGAAGCAGTTTCACAGGTTTTTCGACTAGATTCCCTACGTTACGTGCTTCCCTCCACCTCCATGAATTAAAGATGTTCTGTAGACATATACCTTTGCAATAAAACAAGTCTTTGGAGTAAAATAACAAAATTGAACAAACTTTATTTCCCTGAACTTTAGAATGCTGTCTACCAAACATTCAGCACAAATCCAAGAAAAAGTGGGACTGTGAGTGTGACTGTCCCTTGGAAATTGGTCCAGCCAGCACAGGAATCTCACAGAAACGGACATAATCGAGCCGATTCACTCGTGAAAACTTCGGCTCGGCCAGCCGACATGACAGACAGATTATCGGCTTTTTACAAACAACAAAAAATTCGGCTTTTAGCCGAGATCCGTCCGCAAACGACATCCCTGGAGAGTGAGAGAGAGAGAGAGAGAGGGAGAGAGAGATTATGTACTCACAAAAAAAACAAAACTAACCTCTATCTAAGTACCTCTGACGGCTGACACCACATCATGACATTTAGCTTGCATTTCTCTACACTACTATTACCGTTTCATACCGGCTGAAAGCCATCAGACAAATTCTCCCGTTTGCTACCGCATTGATCAGCTATTACACTGAATCCAGTATCTGTTCCTTTAAACCTTATTTTCCACTACTCCGACGGCTACACTATACTGATGTTATATGCCATTAGATTCAGCAGTCAATTCTCGTTGTGCATCACTAGATGACTAAACGGCTCTACGACCAGTTATCCTAAAATACCCCCCCCCCCCCCATCCTACCCATAATTATCCCCGCCGTTGTGCACCCGGCAGTCAGTCTATGTATTTGCCGACTACCAACTTCTAACCTCTTCCTACATACTTCTGACGACTGGCACCATCTTGTGTCCTATACCATGACATTCAGCATGGGTTTCCCTACACTACTATGGCCGTTTCATGCCGGCTGAAAGTCACCAAATAAATTTTTCGCGTTTGATACCGCACTGATCAGCCATTTGAAAAATGTTCAGCCCACCAAATTTGGATAGGTTCAGCCAACCAAATTTGAAAAATAAATGCATTTCTAAATTCCGAAATTTAAATAGCTGACTGTCCCTTCGCACAACGTGATTGTAATGTGTTTACGTCCAATGTGTGAGAGAATGCGTGTGATTCACGTGAGCGTGCGTGGTGGGTTCAGTTCACGGTGCTTTGAGCCAATTCACGAAATTGGGTAAAGCGCCTATACAATACTCATTATTATTATTATTATTCTTTCACGGAACCCAGTACCTGTTCCTTTAAAACCTTATTTTCCAGGGCAAGGGCCAAAGCGTCTCTCTCTCTCTCTCTCTCTTAAGACCCCAGCAATGAGCGGCCACACATATAATTTTATCTGTGTGTCGTAAAATCCACACTCCACAAGTGGTATCTGAAGCAGACGAGTGGGTGGGGTGTGGGGGGTTGGGGGTTTAACGTCCCTTTCCACCACATACTGGTTATATCAAAGACGGAGCAACGATGAAAAATCAGCAGAAATATTTGGTCCCAGCCGGGATACGAATTCACGACCCGAGCATTAGAAGTCCAACGCTCTACCATTCGGCCACCCTGAAAGCAGACGATAATAAGTCCAATTAGTGCCTTTTGCACACGAGAAGGTCACATGGCCGCTTTGAAGAAAAGAAGGCTTAGGAGTCGCCATGGTTCAAAAGAAAATTCTACTCTGAAAAGGACGATACTACTCGCAACACGTCACGACCCATACATCAACATTCACTTTATGCCGAGCCCTTCGTTTATGTACAGCCCATGTCCCATTCAAGTTTCCAAAAAAACTGACGAATGTGCACGTGCTTTTTTGCTGATTTTATCCCCCCCCTCCCCCCCACCCCCCCCCCCCCCCGCGCGCCAACGGGTTTGCTGATACGATCTTGATTGCACTAGAGTATCGCACGGTGTTTTGCGGAACAAAACTGCTCCCCGTTGCTGAACGCCGAGTCCGGTCGGTCCAAATGGTGTGAGGACGTTCGAGGAAGAGCTCAACTGAAATGATTAGACTTAATATGCGTCTGCGGTAGTCGTGTTGAAATGAGAAAACAAAAAGTTTAGTAAGGACATCATGTGAAACATAGGCACGTGTCCTACTAACGCCTGTCCCTTGGAAATTGGTCCAGCCAGCACAGGAATCTCACAGAAACGGACATAATCGAGCCGATTCACTCGTGAAAACTTCGGCTCGGCCAGCCGACATGACAAACAGATTATCGGCTTTTTACAAACAAACAAAAAATTCGGCTTTTCGCCGAGATCCGTCCCCAAACGACATCCCTGGAGAGTGAGAGAGAGAGGGAGAGAGAGAGAGAGAGATTATGTACTCACCAAAAAAAAATAAAAAAATAAAACTAACCTCTATCTAAGTACCTCTGACGGCTGACACCACATCATGACATTTAGCTTGCATTTCTCTACACTACTATTACCGTTTCATACCGGCTGAAAGCCATCAGACAAATTCTCCCGTTTGCTACCGCATTGATCAGCTATTACACTGAATCCAGTATTTGTTCCTTTAAACCTTATTTTCCACTACTCCGACGGCTACACTATACTGATGTTATATGCCATTAGATTCAGCAGTCAGTTCTCGTTGTGCATCACTAGATGACTAAACGGCTCTACGACCAGTTATCCTAAAATACCCCCCCCCCCCCCCCGATCCTACCCATAATTATCCCCGCCGTTGTGCACCCGGCAGTCAGTCTATGTATTTGCCGACTACCAACTTCTAACCTCTTCCTACATACTTCTGACGACTGGCACCATCTTGTGTCCTATACCATGACATTCAGCATGTGTTTACGTCCAATGTGTGAGAGAATGCGTGTGATTCACGTGAGCGTGCGTGGTGGGTTCAGTTCACGGTGCTTTGAGCCAATTGGTAAAGCGCCTATACAATACTCATTATTATTATTATTATTCTTTCACGGAACCCAGTACCTGTTCCTTTAACCTTATTTTCCAGGGCAAGGGCCAAAGCGTCTCTCTCTCTCTCTCTCTCTTAAGACCCCAGCAATGAGCGGCCACACATATAATTTTATCTGTGTGTCGTAAAATCCACACTCCACAAGTGGTATCTGAAGCAGACGAGTGGGTGGGGTGTGGGGGGTTGGGGGTTTAACGTCCCTTTCCACCACATACTGGTTATATCAAAGACGGAGTAACGATGAAAAATCAGCAGAAATATTTGGTCCCAGCCGGGATACGAATTCACGACCCGAGCATTAGAAGTCCAACGCTCTACCATTCGGCCACCCCGAAAGCAGACGATAATAAGTCCAATTAGTGCCTTTTGCACACGAGAAGGTCACATAGTCGCTTTGAAGAAAAGAAGGCTTAGGAGTCGCCATGGTTCAAAAGAAAATTCTACTCTGAAAAGGACGATACTTCTCGCAACACGTCACGACCCATACATCAACATTCACTTTATGCCGAGCCCTTCGTTTATGTACAGCCCATGTCCCATTCAAGTTTCCAAAAAAACTGACGAATGTGCACGTGCTTTTTTTGCTGATTTTATCGCCACCCCCCCCCCCCCCCTCTCCCGCGCGCCAACGGGTTTGCTGATACGATCTTGATTGCACTAGAGTATCGCACGGTGTTTTGCGGAACAAAACTGCTCCCCGTTGCTGAACGCCGAGTCCGGTCGGTCCAAATGGTGTGAGGACGTTCGAGGAAGAGCTCAACTGAAATGATTAGACAGAATATGCGTCTGCGGTAGTCGTGTTGAAATGAGAAAACAAAAAGTTTAGTAAGGACATCATGTGAAACATAGGCACGTGTCCTACTAACGCCTTTAGGGGTGAGATGCGGGTGTTTGCTGATTAGCTATTATATTGATCCATGGCGTGTCGCAGCTATTCAGGGCCAAGGCAAGTCTTCACACCTTTTGAGACTGGTGCCGATAGGAATGGGTCAGGGAGTCTTTACCTTTGTTACCGCTTTTCCTGATTAGCTGATAATCGAGCTAAACCGGGTACATTGTTTTAATTAACAGAGAGAGAGAGAGAGAGCACCCAATATCCATTTCTGGGTTGTGACGTGTATACACTGGGCCCGCTTGCTAAAAACTAATAAGGTCAACGTGATATATGCCCGCTGGCGCGTGCCGTTTACACTTCTTCACATGTCCCTGGTGTCTGCTACGCGTAACCAACCCGGGGTATTGGAAGCTCCACGCCACCCTGGCGCCGCGAGCGTGTCCCGTCTTCGGAGTGTCTGCTGCGGGGTATTGGACATTTCACACCACTGCGATACATGACTGCGAGCGGCGCAGGTGGTGAAGTATTCTCGGAAGTATTAATCCACAAAGAGTGAAAAGACCTCCTTACTTTTTTGTTGTTTAACAAGAAGCCTAAAATTTGTCACGCACCACACAGTTAACTGAAGTAAATAAGTTAAAAATTCGTAACTATCAAAGTAACGACTTAAGGGTAATTAAACAAACAGTGCGATACACAACAAGAAAGTGGAGAAAACTCATATGCGAGGTGAGGTTTTGTGTACAATGTTTGTTTCCTTGGTCAGTTACCATCTCAGCCCCACCTGCCCCCCCCCCCCCCCCGGCCCCTAAGTTACCAAAAACCATGACACCAAGGTGTTTCAGATATATATTTGTTTAGTCCGTGCTGTTCAACGGTCGCAGCTGCTTGTACGCCATGATACCTAAATCGTTCACGCAAGAAAGAAGGATTTTTTCCTTCCATTCTTCTCTTCCTTTTTTATTTTTGTTTTTGTTGGTTTCTTTCGTCCATCCTTCACCATTTTCCGACTTCTTTTTATTCATTCGCATGTTTACAATGCGCATTTCATAACAATAACAATAATGCGTCAGGTTCAAGCTGTGCCGTCAGCCGCTTATCCTTTTTGGGTTAACGTGTACACGCACATTTTTTATCAGTGAAAAAAAAATTATTGCAGGACGGAAATTTATATATTTAACACTCAATGAGCACAAATAAGCTTTAGCTTATACAGTCTTCACAAAAAGTTAAGGACCAGTCAACATAATGGGTGACAGTTTCAATAAATCAGAAAAAAATAAACGAATAAGATTTTTCCCGTAAAATTCGGTAGCAAGGTTAAGGGGTAATTAGTGAACATGGCGGCCACTGTGTGGATGGCACGTGCGCGTCACACAACATGCTTGGCGCGTTTGAAAATCTGCAATTCCGGCAAAACTAGACGGAGTTTCAGTGTTCAATGAGTGATACCTGGGGCTTTCTGCACGGAAAAAAATGAGATGCAGGTCAAAGAATGCATCCCTGGTTATGAACTGTGCTCATTTGTTTGCCTACATAAGCTGCTGTTTCAGCGATGTTCAGCACTACACCAGCATGCCACCATGACAAAAGTTGAATGATATTTGCAAGTGGTCCTTAACTTTTTGTGACGGCTGTAGTAACGCTCAGGGTGAAACAAACACAGTGTAACGGTATTGCAATGGCAGACTAAATTAATCCTAAAATCTCATTAATCAATACTAGCGAGAGAGCGGGGGGGGGGGGGGGAGTGTGTGTAGGTTGACAAAAAAGATAAATACATGTATACATATAAAAAGATAAAAAAAAAAAAAATAAAGAACCCCCAAAAGCAAGAAATAAATAAAAAAAATAAAAAAAGATAAAAATTTCCTATGGTCTACACTAGACACAGTTAAGGAAGTATCAGTAAGCAGACAAAATTACTCCTAAAATCTGATAATTTACACAACAGAAGAGAGAGAGAGAGAGAGGGTGTTGCCAGGAGTTTTTTTTTTTTTTTGTTCGGCGATTTAGCCAAAACAGCCATGAAAGTTTCGGCTTTTTACAGAAAGTTTCGGCTCTCTCTGCCGAAGCAGTTTCACAGGTTTTTCGACTAGATTCCCTACTGTTACGTGCTCCCTCCACCTCCATGAATTAAAGATGTTCTGTAGACATATACCTTTGCAATAAAACAAGTCTTTGGAGTAAAATAACAAAATTGAACAAACTTTATTTCCCTGAACTTTAGAATGCTGTCTACCAAACATTCAGCACAAATCCAAGAAAAAGTGGGACTGTGAGTGTGACTGTCCCTTGAAAATATGGTCCAGCCAGCACAGGAATCTCACAGAAAACGGACATAATCGAGCCGATTCACTCGTGAAAACTTCGGCTCGGCCAGCCGACATGACAGACAGATTATCGGCTTTTACAAACAAACAAAAAATTCGGCTTTTAGCCGAGATCCGTCCGCAAACGACATCCCTGGAGAGTGAGAGAGAGAGAGAGAGAGGGAGAGAGAGATTATGTACTCACAAAAAAAACAAAACTAACCTCTATCTAAGTACCTCTGACGGCTGACACCACATCATGACATTTAGCTTGCATTTCTCTACACTACTATTACCGTTTCATACCGGCTGAAAGCCATCAGACAAATTCTCCCGTTTGCTACCGCATTGATCAGCTATTACACTGAATCCAGTATCTGTTCCTTTAAACCTTATTTTCCACTACTCCGACGGCTACACTATACTGATGTTATATGCCATTAGATTCAGCAGTCAATTCTCGTTGTGCATCACTAGATGACTAAACGGCCTCTACGACCAGTTATCCTAAAATACCACCCCCCCCCCCCATCCTACCCATAATTATCCCCGCCGTTGTGCACCCGGCAGTCAGTCTATGTATTTGCCGACTACCAACTTCTAACCTCTTCCTACATACTTCTGACGACTGGCACCATCTTGTGTCCTATACCATGACATTCAGCATGGGTTTCCCTACACTACTATGGCCGTTTCATGCCGGCTGAAAGTCACCAAATAAATTTTTCGCGTTTGATACCGCACTGATCAGCCATTTGAAAAATGTTCAGCCCACCAAATTTGGATAGGTTCAGCCAACCAAATTTGAAAAATAAATGCATTTCTAAATTCCGAAATTTAAATAGCTGACTGTCCCTTCGCACAACGTGATTGTAATGTGTTTACGTCCAATGTGTGAGAGAATGCGTGTGATTCACGTGAGCGTGCGTGGTGGGTTCAGTTCACGGTGCTTTGAGCCAATTCAC
This sequence comes from Batillaria attramentaria, assembly GCA_018292915.2. NCBI lineage: Eukaryota > Metazoa > Mollusca > Gastropoda > Batillariidae > Batillaria > Batillaria attramentaria. Next base: position 137,861 of record JACVVK020000556.1, on the reverse strand, counting down.
GAAATTGGGTAAAGCGCCTATACAATACTCATTATTATTATTATTATTCTTTCACGGAACCCAGTACCTGTTCCTTTAAACCTTATTTTCCAGGGCAAGGGCCAAAGCGTCTCTCTCTCTCTCTCTCTCTTAAGACCCCAGCAATGAGCGGCCACACATATAATTTTATCTGTGTGTCGTAAAATCCACACTCCACAAGTGGTATCTGAAGCAGACGAGTGGGTGGGGTGTGGGGGGTTGGGGGTTTAACGTCCCTTTCCACCACATACTGGTTATATCAAAGACGGAGCAACGATGAAAAATCAGCAGAAATATTTGGTCCCAGCCGGGATACGAATTCACGACCCGAGCATTAGAAGTCCAACGCTCTACCATTCGGCCACCCTGAAAGCAGACGATAATAAGTCCAATTAGTGCCTTTTGCACACGAGAAGGTCACATGGCCGCTTTGAAGAAAAGAAGGCTTAGGAGTCGCCATGGTTCAAAAGAAAATTCTACTCTGAAAAGGACGATACTACTCGCAACACGTCACGACCCATACATCAACATTCACTTTATGCCGAGCCCTTCGTTTATGTACAGCCCATGTCCCATTCAAGTTTCCAAAAAAACTGACGAATGTGCACGTGCTTTTTTTGCTGATTTTATCCCCCCCCCCCCCCCCCCCCCCCCCCCCCCCCCCCCCCCCCCCCCCCCCCCCCCCCCCCCCCCCGCGCGCCAACGGGTTTGCTGATACGATCTTGATTGCACTAGAGTATCGCACGGTGTTTTGCGGAACAAAACTGCTCCCCGTTGCTGAACGCCGAGTCCGGTCGGTCCAAATGGTGTGAGGACGTTCGAGGAAGAGCTCAACTGAAATGATTAGACTTAATATGCGTCTGCGGTAGTCGTGTTGAAATGAGAAAACAAAAAGTTTAGTAAGGACATCATGTGAAACATAGGCACGTGTCCTACTAACGCCTGTCCCTTGGAAATTGGTCCAGCCAGCACAGGAATCTCACAGAAACGGACATAATCGAGCCGATTCACTCGTGAAAACTTCGGCTCGGCCAGCCGACATGACAAACAGATTATCGGCTTTTTACAAACAAACAAAAAATTCGGCTTTTCGCCGAGATCCGTCCCCAAACGACATCCCTGGAGAGTGAGAGAGAGAGGGAGGAGAGAGAGAGAGAGAGATTATGTACTCACCAAAAAAAAATAAAAAAATAAAACTAACCTCTATCTAAGTACCTCTGACGGCTGACACCACATCATGACATTTAGCTTGCATTTCTCTACACTACTATTACCGTTTCATACCGGCTGAAAGCCATCAGACAAATTCTCCCGTTTGCTACCGCATTGATCAGCTATTACACTGAATCCAGTATTTGTTCCTTTAAACCTTATTTTCCACTACTCCGACGGCTACACTATACTGATGTTATATGCCATTAGATTCAGCAGTCAGTTCTCGTTGTGCATCACTAGATGACTAAACGGCTCTACGACCAGTTATCCTAAAATACCCCCCCCCCCCCCCCGATCCTACCCATAATTATCCCCGCCGTTGTGCACCCGGCAGTCAGTCTATGTATTTGCCGACTACCAACTTCTAACCTCTTCCTACATACTTCTGACGACTGGCACCATCTTGTGTCCTATACCATGACATTCAGCATGGGTTTCCCTACACTACTATGGCCGTTTCATGCCGGCTGAAAGTCACCAAATAAATTTTTCGCGTTTGATACCGCACTGATCAGCCATTTGAAAAATGTTCAGCCCACCATATTTGGATAGGTTCAGCCAACCAAATTTGAAAAATAAATGCATTTCTAAATTCCGAAATTTAAATAGCTGACTGTCCCTTCGCACAACGTGATTGTAATGTGTTTACGTCCAATGTGTGAGAGAATGCGTGTGATTCACGTGAGCGTGCGTGGTGGGTTCAGTTCACGGTGCTTTGAGCCAATTGGTAAAGCGCCTATACAATACTCATTATTATTATTATTATTCTTTCACGGAACCCAGTACCTGTTCCTTTAACCTTATTTTCCAGGGCAAGGGCCAAAGCGTCTCTCTCTCTCTCTCTCTTAAGACCCCAGCAATGAGCGGCCACACATATAATTTTATCTGTGTGTCGTAAAATCCACACTCCACAAGTGGTATCTGAAGCAGACGAGTGGGTGGGGTGTGGGGGGTTGGGGGTTTAACGTCCCTTTCCACCACATACTGGTTATATCAAAGACGGAGCAACGATGAAAAATCAGCAGAAATATTTGGTCCCAGCCGGGATACGAATTCACGACCCGAGCATTAGAAGTCCAACGCTCTACCATTCGGCCACCCCGAAAGCAGACGATAATAAGTCCAATTAGTGCCTTTTGCACACGAGAAGGTCACATAGCCGCTTTGAAGAAAAGAAGGCTTAGGAGTCGCCATGGTTCAAAAGAAAATTCTACTCTGAAAAGGACGATACTTCTCGCAACATGTCACGACCCATACATCAACATTCACTTTATGCCGAGCCCTTCGTTTATGTACAGCCCATGTCCCATTCAAGTTTCCAAAAAAACTGACGAATGTGCACGTGCTTTTTTTTGCTGATTTTATCCCCCCCCCCCCCCCTCTCCCGCGCGCCAACGGGTTTGCTGATACGATCTTGATTGCACTAGAGTATCGCACGGTGTTTTGCGGAACAAAACTGCTCCCCGTTGCTGAACGCCGAGTCCGGTCGGTCCAAATGGTGTGAGGACGTTCGAGGAAGAGCTCAACTGAAATGATTAGACAGAATATGCGTCTGCGGTAGTCGTGTTGAAATGAGGAAAACAAAAAGTTTAGTAAGGACATCATGTGAAACATAGGCACGTGTCCTACTAACGCCTGTCCCTTGGAAATTGGTCCAGGAATCTCACAGAAACGGACATAATCGAGCCGATTCACTCGTGAAAACTTCGGCTCGGCCAGCCGACATGACAAACAGATTATCGGCTTTTTACAAACAAACAAAAAATTCGGCTTTTAGCCGAGATCCGTCCCCAAACGACATCCCTGGAGAGTGAGAGAGAGAGAGGGAGAGAGAGAGAGAGAGAGATTATGTACTCACCAAAAAAAAAAATAAAAAAATAAAACTAACCTCTATCTAAGTACCTCTGACGGCTGACACCACATCATGACATTTAGCTTGCATTTCTCTACACTACTATTACCGTTTCATACCGGCTGAAAGCCATCAGACAAATTCTCCCGTTTGCTACCGCATTGATCAGCTATTACACTGAATCCAGTATTTGTTCCTTTAAACCTTATTTTCCACTACTCCGACGGCTACACTATACTGATGTTATATGCCATTAGATTCAGCAGTCAATTCTCGTTGTGCATCACTAGATGACTAAACGGCTCTACGACCAGTTATCCTAAAATACCCCCCCCCCCCCCCCCCGATCCTACCCATAATTATCCCCGCCGTTGTGCACCCGGCAGTCAGTCTATGTATTTGCCGACTACCAACTTCTAACCTCTTCCTACATACTTCTGACGACTGGCACCATCTTGTGTCCTATACCATGACATTCAGCACTGGTTTCCCTACACTACTATGGCCGTTTCATGCCGGCTGAAAGTCACCAAATAAATTTTTCGCGTTTGATACCGCACTGATCAGCCATTTGAAAAATGTTCAGCCCACCAAATTTGGATAGGTTCAGCCAACCAAATTTGAAAAATAAATGCATTTCTAAATTCCGAAATTTAAATAGCTGACTGTCCCTTCGCACAACGTGATTGTAATGTGTTTACGTCCAATGTGTGAGAGAATGCGTGTGATTCACGTGAGCGTGCGTGGTGGGTTCAGTTCACGGTGCTTTGAGCCAATTGGTAAAGCGCCTATACAATACTCATTATTATTATTATTATTCTTTCACGGAACCCAGTACCTGTTCCTTTAACCTTATTTTCCAGGGCAAGGGCCAAAGCGTCTCTCTCTCTCTCTCTCTCTTAAGACCCCAGCAATGAGCGGCCACACATATAATTTTATCTGTGTGTCGTAAAATCCACACTCCACAAGTGGTATCTGAAGCAGACGAGTGGGTGGGGTGTGGGGGGTTGGGGGTTTAACGTCCCTTTCCACCACATACTGGTTATATCAAAGACGGAGTAACGATGAAAAATCAGCAGAAATATTTGGTCCCAGCCGGGATACGAATTCACGACCCGAGCATTAGAAGTCCAACGCTCTACCATTCGGCCACCCCGAAAGCAGACGATAATAAGTCCAATTAGTGCCTTTTGCACACGAGAAGGTCACATAGTCGCTTTGAAGAAAAGAAGGCTTAGGAGTCGCCATGGTTCAAAAGAAAATTCTACTCTGAAAAGGACGATACTTCTCGCAACACGTCACGACCCATACATCAACATTCACTTTATGCCGAGCCCTTCGTTTATGTACAGCCCATGTCCCATTCAAGTTTCCAAAAAAACTGACGAATGTGCACGTGCTTTTTTTTGCTGATTTTATCGCCACCCCCCCCCCCCCCCCTCTCCCGCGCGCCAACGGGTTTGCTGATACGATCTTGATTGCACTAGAGTATCGCACGGTGTTTTGCGGAACAAAACTGCTCCCCGTTGCTGAACGCCGAGTCCGGTCGGTCCAAATGGTGTGAGGGACGTTCGAGGAAGAGCTCAACTGAAATGATTAGACAGAATATGCGTCTGCGGTAGTCGTGTTGAAATGAGAAAACAAAAAGTTTAGTAAGGACATCATGTGAAACATAGGCACGTGTCCTACTAACGCCTTTAGGGGTGAGATGCGGGTGTTTGCTGATTAGCTATTATATTGATCCATGGCGTGTCGCAGCTATTCAGGGCCAAGGCAAGTCTTCACACCTTTTGAGACTGGTGCCGATAGGAATGGGTCAGGGAGTCTTTACCTTTGTTACCGCTTTTCCTGATTAGCTGATAATCGAGCTAAACCGGGTACATTGTTTTAATTAACAGAGAGAGAGAGAGAGAGCACCCAATATCCATTTCTGGGTTGTGACGTGTATACACTGGGCCCGCTTGCTAAAAACTAATAAGGTCAACGTGATATATGCCCGCTGGCGCGTGCCGTTTACACTTCTTCACATGTCCCTGGTGTCTGCTACGCGTAACCAACCCGGGGTATTGGAAGCTCCACGCCACCCTGGCGCCGCGAGCGTGTCCCGTCTTCGGAGTGTCTGCTGCGGGGTATTGGACATTTCACACCACTGCGATACATGACTGCGAGCGGCGCAGGTGGTGAAGTATTCTCGGAAGTATTAATCCACAAAGAGTGAAAAGACCTCCTTACTTTTTTGTTGTTTAACAAGAAGCCTAAAATTTGTCACGCACCACACAGTTAACTGAAGTAAATAAGTTAAAAATTCGTAACTATCAAAGTAACGACTTAAGGGTAATTAAACAAACAGTGCGATACACAACAAGAAAGTGGAGAAACTCATATGCGAGGTGAGGTTTTGTGTACAATGTTTGTTTCCTTGGTCAGTTACCATCTCAGCCCCACCTGCCCCCCCCCCCCCCCGGCCCCTAAGTTACCAAAAACCATGACACCAAGGTGTTTCAGATATATATTTGTTTAGTCCGTGCTGTTCAACGGTCGCAGCTGCTTGTACGCCATGATACCTAAATCGTTCACGCAAGAAAGAAGGATTTTTTCCTTCCATTCTTCTCTTCCTTTTTTATTTTTGTTTTTGTTGGTTTCTTTCGTCCATCCTTCACCATTTTCCGACTTCTTTTTATTCATTCGCATGTTTACAATGCGCATTTCATAACAATAACAATAATGCGTCAGGTTCAAGCTGTGCCGTCAGCCGCTTATCCTTTTTGGGTTAACGTGTACACGCACATTTTTTATCAGTGAAAAAAAAATTATTGCAGGACGGAAATTTATATATTTAACACTCAATGAGCACAAATAAGCTTTAGCTTATACAGTCTTCACAAAAGTTAAGGACCAGTCAACATAATGGGTGACAGTTTCAATAAATCAGAAAAAAATAAACGAATAAGATTTTTCCCGTAAAATTCGGTAGCAAGGTTAAGGGGTAATTAGTGAACATGGCGGCCACTGTGTGGATGGCACGTGCGCGTCACACAACATGCTTGGCGCGTTTGAAAATCTGCAATTCCGGCAAAACTAGACGGAGTTTCAGTGTTCAATGAGTGATACCTGGGGCTTTCTGCACGGAAAAAAATGAGATGCAGGTCAAAGAATGCATCCCTGGTTATGAACTGTGCTCATTTGTTTGCCTACATAAGCTGCTGTTTCAGCGATGTTCAGCACTACACCAGCATGCAACCACGACAAAAGTTGAATGATATTTGCAAGTGGTCCTTAACTTTTTGTGACGGCTGTAGTAACGCTCAGGGTGAAACAAACACAGTGTAACGGTATTGCAATGGCAGACTAAATTAATCCTAAAATCTCATTAATCAATACTAGCGAGAGAGCGGGGGGGGGGGGGGGGGAGTGTGTGTAGGTTGACAAAAAGATAAATACATGTATATATATATACAAAGATAAAACAAAATAAAAAGAAATAAAGAACCCCCAAAAGCAAGAAATAATTAAAAAAAATATAAAAAAAGATAAAAATTTCCTATGGTCTACACTAGACACAGTTAAGGAAGTATCAGTAAGCAGACAAAATTACTCCTAAAATCTGATAAATTTACACAACAGAAGAGAGAGAGAGAGAGTGGTGTTGCCAGGAGTTTTTTTGTTCGGCGATTTAGCCAAAACAGCCATGAAAGTTTCGGCTTTTTACAGAAAGTTTCGGCTCTCTCTGCCGAAGCAGTTTCACAGGTTTTTCGACTAGATTCCCTACTGTTACGTGCTCCCTCCACCTCCATGAATTAAAGATGTTCTGTAGATATATATCTTCGCAATAAAACAAGTCTTTGGAGTAAAATAACAAAATTGAACAAACTTTATTTCCCTGAACTTTAGAATGCTGTCTACCAAACATTCAGCACAAATCCAAGAAAAAGTGGGACTGTGAGTGTGACTGTCCCTTGGAAATTGGTCCAGCCAGCACAGGAATCTCACAGAAACGGACATAATCGAGCCGATTCACTCGTGAAAACTTCGGCTCGGCCAGCCGACATGACAGACAGATTATCGGCTTTTTACAAACAAACAAAAATTCGGCTTTTAGCCGAGATCCGTCAGATCTACACACTGCGCGCGTGTCTGACTGGGCACGCGGCGGCTCGTGGCATAGGCTACGTGATAGTATTAGTTTCCGGGGCATGTAGTAAGAACTCGGCTAAATATAGTATAAAATCTTTGCCCCTTTAAAAATTTGTGTGCATAGTAAAATATGGCAATCTGGTGCTTTTTGTTGGCTTTGTAAACAAGTTTCATGCCAGGTAATAGTAAAATTAGGGAAAAATGAGGCTGGCTTGTGGACTATTTGTATTCATGCGCGGCTGGCACAGGAGCCAGCAGACGACCGTGGAATGAGGGGGTATGTGGTCGCTGCCAACATTGCCAAAAAACGGAATATTGGAATTTGTTTAAATTTCCTCTACGTATGAGTCTATGGCTGCCTGATTTTTGTGAATTTTTTGGTGAATTTTAAAGCATTTCTAGGGTGTCATCTGCAGCGTTATGTGTAAGAGGAATATATAGCGTTTTCCTCCAGATTTGCATCTGTATCACGTAGCCTGTATAGCGCTGGCCAGAGAACAGAGGGGGTAGTGCGCTAGACACTGTTAAGGAAGTATCAGTATCTGTATTTTCTGGTAGAAACAGTTCTTGCCAGTAACCAATGTTTTTGAAGCCATTCTTTCTTCCGAATGACCCGGCGCACATAGCGTATGGCAAGGACTGAAGTTATCCAACAGAAACAAAATCCACGTTTCAAGCATGCGCATCGAAGGCATTTCCCCAAGTTTAAATAGATTGCCGAGTAAGCTCGTCCACGCTCTGGCAACTCCCGCGTCACGGGTCTGCCTTCAAACGTTAGGAACAAGAGGATAAAAGGGGCTGTTTCGCAGATCAAAGGCGCCGCTACAGAGGGGCGGAGCATCAACTCCCGCGCCACACCCGTGCTGTAAGAGGCGAGGGGACATGGCGGCTCTCAGACGATGAGATCAAAAGGAAATGGGCGGAGCTTCAGTTCCCTTGAGACAGAGCGCGCACCCACTTCAGGGCTGCCGTGACGATTGCGGCGACTGCTTGACAACAGAGACAACGATTAAGCGGGTATTCCTTCTTGGCGGGACAGGTAGCCATACCGGAGATCGATCTGGCCTGTTTTAGCGGCTCCAACGCATAGTGACGGAGGAGACCAAATGACCGGCTGAGTACAATAATGTTTTAGTAAACCGGGCACTTGCCTTTTGCTAGAAAGCCAGTAAAGATTTGACATGTTTTATAGTTTAGCTGTTATTTCCCATCAAGCCGAGTATTTGGATCCAAGATGCAAATCAACACCGAGCTTTACCTCAGTAAAGGCAATTTTTCCGCGAAAAAGCAGCCGTCAATCCCCCCCCCCCCAAAAAAAAAAACAAAAAAAAAACAAAAAAAAACAACAACAACAAAAAACAACAACAAAAAAGACAAATATGGGGCGCCGTTTGCAACCAGAACTGAAACGCATTTGGCTTGCCCAAGCTCACTGAGTGAAGATACAATATACTGTCCGTGTGAAAAGCCACGGTGTGCATCGCCACATTGCCTAATTAAGTGGAGCGACGTCACTAGTGTTGCGAGCAGTATAGGCTCTAGCAGACGACGTTTTTTGTATACGCTGCACGATGGCACCGTGTACTATACACAAACGACTATACATGTGTGTTACAGTAGCACCGTGTATTATCGTCAGTGAATCTTGGAATCAGCTGATACAATTTCAAGCCAGAATGAGTTTCAGACACCACGTGTGCCCTGCGACGTGTCAGTGTAGTCGTGCACTGACCGGCTGAGGCAGCTTGCTTACTTTGTGTCTGACACTGACCATTCGTAACGGACCTCGTGAATGCTGACGGTACACACTCAGTACACACCTGACACACACACACACACACACACACACACACACGTGGACGCTGGTCCTTACTGGACTGACCACAGACGCTGTGCACAGCGTGAATACGGCCGCCAGCGGTAAACCAGCAAATCAATCAATACTTTATTAATCTATGTATTAACGATTCTCTCTCTCTAGTTGTCAGTTCTTCTTCTCCTTTCAAAAGTATTGGTCGTTACTGACTCAGTGGTTGTACACGTGTATCACAACTTTCTGCACTTGGCCTTCAGCTCTTACGCACCTTAAGCTCGGTATCAGAACTGATCTTCAGCCGCGGTTTGGTGCAATGGCGCCCCGTATTATGCCGTCAGTTTTTTTTTGTTTTTTTTTTTTCGGGAAAAACAAGGGCGGCGGTTTTTTTAGCGAAAAAAAAAAACAACAAACAAACAAAAAATGACGGCGCTGACAGTGTGGCCGGGCTAGTTTGTTTTGTTTTGTTATGTTTTCTTTTTGTTTTTCTCGCGAAAAACGGCCATTAACTTTCTGCAGAAAAAAATGCATACCATTTTTTTTCAAAACAACATTAGTCTTTGTGGCTTGCTCCTGTTTCCTTAGGTTTTTTTTTTTTTTTTTTTTTAAGATACCCCCATCATCCTTGTCGATTTGGAGGAGAAAAACTATTCTTTTTCCCTTTTGTCAGACAGTTCCATTGCACTTCGGAACTGTTTTCAGCAGTTCCGTCGCACCAAGGAACTGTTTATTTGACTATGACCTATGACCACATAGGGTGATATCAAAGACGGGGCATCGATGAAAAACCCAGTACAAATATTTGGCCCCAGCCGGGATCGAACTCACGACCCGAGCATTAGAAGTCCAACGCTCTACCATTCGACCACCCCGGCTCCCCGAGAGAGAGAGAGAGAGAGAGAGAGATATTTCTTTGACAACTAATGAAATTGTATCACAGAGTGGGAAAGAGTGTTTCGTAATTTACACCTTCAAAATTCAGTGCATGACTGTGCTTTACCACGTAATCTGAGAGAGAGAGAGAGAGAGAGAGGGTTACCGCCAGATTGATATGGGGTACAAGGCTTGAGTTTTTCACCGTACGTAAACTTTCCGCATCCACGCGACACCTCACATCTTCGTCCACAGTGAAGTAAAATTTTAAGTATTCTGAAAAGATGAGTTCTGTCAGGGCTCGTTCACTGGCGTTGAGTAGAAACAGAAAGACTGATAGCCCAACCGTCATGAAATGTATCAGGTCACCACGCCAGTATCAACTTTTTTTTTTTTTTTTTTTTTTTTGATAGGTATATATATTGCGAACGTGGCTCCGTAAGAAGTTATCAACTAAAATTATTGGCGACTGAATAAAGAAACGCATTATACCGTTTACTTGTTCTTTTGTGCAGCCAACAATAGATGTGTGCATTTATTTCCTAGTTTTCTCAGTTCAGAAAACGGTTGAAAAAGAATAAGGACAAAGAGCATTTTCTCTAAGTAGTGCACATAGCATTTTACTCTCACGTTTGTTTGATTTTAATGAGTAACAATAACACAAATAAGTGGGGAGGAAGGGGTGTGGGGGGGGGGTCGTCCACACAGTCCGGGGTTGGGGGGGGGGGAGGGGGCGTCTTTTAGTATAGCAGGATCATTGTAGACAGGTAATTTTCTATCCTTTTTGAAAGAAATCTCTCCCCGTCACCAACCTCACCACTTCCTCCGCTCCCCTCCCCCCCTCGCCTCGCTTAGCCCAACACACCCGCACCATACCCCAGCTCTCTCTCTCTCTTTCTGTGAAAATCTATGTGGCCATAGTTGTCAAAGACATTCTCTGTCTGTCACACTCAGTAAAACACAGTAGCTAATTTGTCATGAACTATGCATCTGAGAGTATAACTCGGGAAACTTTCTCTCTGAAAGTCTCCCTGATACAATTCCGTTAGTTCCCTCTCTGGTAGTATAACTCACGAAGTCTCCCTGATGCAATTTCGTTAGTTGTCAACTCCCTCTCTCTCTCTCTCTCTCTGTGATATAAATCCATTAGTTGTCAAAGAAAATATCCCTCTCCCCCTCTCTCTGAATAATTATATGGCTTCACTCGTCAAAGAAATTCTGTCTGTTTCATTGAGTAACACAGTTGCGAATTTTGTCATGAACTAAGCATCTGATAATACAACTCAGGAAACTTTCTCTCTGAAAGTCTCCCTGATACAATTCCGTTAGTTGTCAAATCCCCCTCTATTCTCTCTCTCACTTTCTGGTAGTATCACTCACGAAACATTCTCTCTCAAAGTCTCCCTGATGCAATTCCGTTAGTTGTCAACCCCCCCCCCCCCTCTCTCTCTCTCTTTGATACTATTCCGTTAGTTGCCAAAGAAACTCTCTCTCTCTGGATAACTATATGGCTTTAGTCGAGTGTTTCCAGCTTGTGCAGAGTGAGTTCTACGGGCATAAAGCCACGCAAAGCTTGTGCAGAATAAAACCCTGACTAACTAATTAACTGGCTTCAATTGTTAAAGAAATTCGTTCTGTCTGTCACATTGAGTAAAGCACAGTAGCGAATTTTTGTCATGAACAATGTATCTGATAATATAACTCAGGAAACTTGCTCTCTCAAAGTCTCCCAGATACATTTCCGCTAGTTTTCAAATCCCCCCCCCCCCCCCCCCCCCCCCCCCGTCTCTCTGTGTGATACTATTCCCGTAGTTGTCAAAGGAAATCTCTCTCTCTCTCTCTCTCTCTCTCTCTGACTTGGTAAACCACAGCATTTTGTTGGAGAAATTATCCATATACATGTACATCCCTGATCCTAAGACAATCTCCTTATTTTGTTCATATCTTCAAGGTAGAAGGCAGAAAGTCTACCACAATGGTGGTTTTCTGAGGAAGGTGTTGTTAAGCTCGGTATGCCCCAGAGGCTCTATCCTTGGCCCAGTTTTCTTTTGTTTATTCGTCAATGATATGCCCCTCTCCATCTCAAACTCTAATGTAAGCTGTGATATGTTTGCTGACGACTCCACGCGCCATGCGTCGGATATGGATGAGTCCAAAGTAAACGAAGTATTGCAGCATAGCCTCATTGAAGTCTCCCAGTGGTGTAAAAGTCAACCACATGGCAATCAATACCTAAAAAAAACAAAAAAACACCCTAAAGCATGCTAATAACAACGTGCCAAAATCAACAACGCAAACTATCTCCTCTGCGGTTGTCAGTTGGATCGGAGTCCATCGAGCAAGTCTCAAACCACCGTCTACTATGTGTCATAATTGACGACCAACTAAAGTGGAAAATGCATGTTGATGGTATCTGTAAATTAATATAAAAAATCTGTTCTTGCTATCTAAACTAAGTCGCTTAGTCCTGACACCTGCAAGCTGTTCTTTCAGGCCCACGTGCAAAGTCATCTGGATTTTGCGCCCACTCTGTGGCAGGAGTGCAGCGAAAACTCAGTTCAAAAAGGTAAACTCCATTCACTGGCGCGCTGTCAAACTCTTACACTCGGGTAAATCTAATACCGACCAAAAGTTTAAAATCCTCAAACTTCTTCCTCTAAACGGCATCTGGAATTTAACAATGCTAACTGATGCACAAAACTGTTAGCTGCAAAGCCCCAACATATCTTTATCAACTATTTAATTTCAAACATGATAAACAACACAAGGAACAGTCTGCTCCTAATGCCTTCGTCCAAGGGTTGATATCTAAATGTCTTTCTCAGGGGCATCCATATGGAACTCCGGCTTTACCACTGAGTATCTGAAACGTTTCCAGATTCATTAACTTCAAACAAATTCTACATGACACGCTCATCTGACCATATGGATAGAACCCTAACCATTCCTTGATTCATGATACTGGCAACGATGAAAGACACGATACTGCCTAGGAAGGGGTGATAAAAAATGACAAAATTTTAATGGGGTTGGTATAGGTCTGCATGTATTTTTTTGTCCATCTACTTTCTCAGAGAGGCTAAAATCAGGGGAGCACCAGCATGTGCAATGTGCTTCTAAATTTTAGTCGCAAGTTTTTTAGAATAATCTTCTCCGATTTGAAGTGACTGTGACTTACATCTTAAGTGGAACTGGTCAGAGTACACAGGGTTTAGTCTGTCTGACTTGTAGGGGTAATTGTGGGTTTAATGCTATTGAAATGTTTGCCTCCTACACAGAGGGAAACTGTGCAGATTTAGTGTTGTGGACAGTTGATTTGGCTTTCAAATTTTTTCCTCCATTAAACAATAAGTCAACTTGGTTTTTTTTTTGTTTTTGTTTTTTTTTGTTTGTTGATTGAAATGGAAGTGAATGGCAAGACACAGGGTCTTGAGGAAAAAGCCAAATGTGTCACCCCCAGTGAAAATATTCTACTGCATTCAGTCCTCATTTGAATTTTAATGGCTATATTTGACCTGCGTTATGGTAAGTTGTGTTTTTCTTCAGTTCTGAACTACTCACTAAGGTGACAGGAAAGGCCTGGAGATGTGCATTTAAATGAGCATTGTTCAGTTGCCTTGTGAAAAGTTTTAGAATCAATTAGCAAATAGTTTACAAGGTCAGGAGCATAGGCAAGGATAAAAGTGTGACAAATAGTAGCAATCCAGGCGTCTAATGCACCAACCCCGCCTAACCGAAGGCTGGCCTTGAGTCATGGCTTTTGACTTAGTTGGCTATAGCCTAAGTCGCCGCCAGTTCTTATGCATGCGACCGAGACACTGGTCGAGACAACGGAGTCAAAGCCTGCCGGCCAGTGCAATGACGTCATGCATTCCTCCTGTGTGTGGAATTCCCGGGCATCCCTAGGAATTTCGCGCTGTGCGCATGTCCGAACACCGTTTCCTCTTTCCCGCGTGTTGTCGTGTTCGGTAATCGTCTGCTATTTGTTTATGGAAAGAAGACATCGACTTTACCCAGTAACCCCATCCAGATATATATATATATTATATATATATATATATATATATATATATATATTTGTAAGGAAAAGGAATAATATAAGTATTATAACCAACAAACTAACGAAAACTTAGGTGAGAAGAGGAATACTTATAGTGGAGCGATGAATTTATTTCTTATTTCTTATGGAGATGAGAATGAAATGAGTATGAAAGATGATTTGAAGTGTGTAGCAGTGTACGTGTGTGTTGGTTAGTGTTTATCAGTGTGAGTGTGTGTTGGTTTGTTAGGTGTCTGTTAAAAGTGGTGTGCGTGGGCGTCTGTATGGGTCAGTGTGTGGCTGGGTTGGAAGTAACGTTTTTATGCAGTGTGGTGAAGTAAGATGGTCTGTGTGATCTGTTTGGTGTGGCATATGTGGGTGTTGTGTATGGGTGTCGTGGTTTGGTGCAGGGTATTTGAGGTGTGATAGAGGATGATGTGGGGCAGATGTGGATGTGAATGGTGTGTTCGTATGTGTGGATGAGGGTGGTTTGGATGCGGATGTGGAAGACTGGTGGTGCTAGGTGTAGGTTTACTGATGAGGGTGGTTCAAGGTGTATGTGTGGATGAGGTTGCTGGTTTGGTAGAAATGTGGTGCAGGATGTGGATGTGTGTGAGGGTAGTGGTAAGTGTATATGTGGATGGGGGTGGTGCCAGATGTAGATGTGGGTTGTGTGTGCACAGGTTCAGGTGTGGATGCAGGTGTAGGTGTGGGCATGCCGTAAGCGTGGGTGGAAGAGGTGTGTTGTTGGTGCATTGTGTTACGCGATATACGTGTACCTGCGTAGTCCATTGTACTGCGCATTGTTTGCGTAGTTCATGAAACTGTCCGGACGCTGTTGCATAGTTCATGAACTGCGTGCAACAATCTGCGCAGTTCATGAAATACGCAAAGTAGACCTGCTCATTACATGAACTGCGCAAAGGGTGTAATCTCGGTGGTGAACACGAATCGCAGACTGTGAATTTCATGAACTATGCCAATGTCGCTGTTTATCTTTATTGCCACAGCAAAACAAAAAACCAAAACAAAACCACTAAATTCTGACCTCAATGTCAATCGAAACTATAGCGGAATTGTTTGCAAGTAATACGGGCATGACATTGCACTGGTGCAATCTCTTTTGTTTTTGAAACATTTGCACCTGATTTTAAGACATCCTGTCTTGCAAGACCATTTCACCTTTCCTGACCCTCACCCACCGACAACAGGCTGAACAGCTGTTACGGATGGACATCTCATCTGATGGTCAACATGTAATCTTATTAAACTTTGTCATTTCAATTGGTTTCGTGCAAATTACCCTGATAAAACCCCAGCTTTTGTTCCTATTTTGAACCCTCTCTCACTTTTTTCTATGACACACCAGTCAGGTTGTAGTGGATCCCCCCCCCCTCCCCCGATCAAACTCAGACACTGGTACAAGAACGTTATCGCCAACATCAAGAGCCTTCATTTTCGCAACTGATCGGTTCGAGCATTCTTTTTGCTTGTCGTTTTAGACCATGTGCTGCAGCTGCTCTGATTACTATGATAATGGTCATTTTGGAGTTCCATCTGCCTCTGTTCCGCGTCACTCTGAGTCTGATCTGTCTCGTGTCGCGTCATCCTGAGTCTTATCTGTCTAACTGTCGCGTCATCCTGAGTCTGATCTGTCTCTGGCCAGCGCTCAACTGCTCTGAGTCTGATCTGTCCTCTGTCGCTTCAATCCTGAGTCTGATCTGCCTCTGTCGCGTTCACTCTGAGTCTGATCTGTCTCTGTCGTGCGTCACTCTGAGTCATGATCCTGCCTCTGTCGCGTCACTGCTGAGATCTGATCTGTCTCTGTCGCGTCACTCGAGGTCTGATCTGTCTCTGTCGCGTCACTTCTGAGTTCTGATCAGTCTCTGCTCGCGTCACTTTCAGTCCTCGTCCGGGTTGTTGCGCCACAGCTGATTTCCAAAATTGTTGCGTCCGGTATGAGTCTCATAATAATCGTCTGTGTCCATGTCTTCTTCTATTGCCCCCTTTGCATTGAGCTTCCCGGTCTTCTTTTTGCCTGTAAGAGGCCTTCGTAAAATCTCTAACCCTTTTTTTTCATAGTCACTCAGACCACAAGCCTCACGCCGAGTCATTTGTATTGACACTCATCTTGCTTCAGAATCGTTTGTGTTCAAGCACCTGTGCGAAAGATTGTTGATCTGCCTAAAAATAATCCTGTTTTTCAGACATAATTGGCTTTGAGTGTATGTCTTTTACATCATATCAGGGATGTCACTGGTGGCCCGGACACAGGACTATGACCGATAGACTGGCCAAATGTCCGATGAAAAAAACTGTCCAGCAGGACAGATGTCCGATTGTTTATTTCAAGAGGATGTCATATGTCCGATTGTGTTTCTGTTCATCGCGGACAAACTAGTGACATTTTTCCGAGTGAGGGGCTGCCGCCTTGCGCTACTCGGGGAGCTTGCTCACTTGCGACAGAGAATATTTTTAGTTGCACGCCCGCAAAGCGAGTGACCTGTGGTATCTTCCTAAAAGAAGCCCTCTGATTGGCAAAGAGTTTAACCCTGACCTTTGTTTATGTGGTTCCTGTTTTTACAATGCTTTATGCCAGGAATGTCCTATTGTTTCGTTCCAGTTCAGGACAAATGTCCTATTCATCTGCCACCTTCCAGGACATTTGTCCTATAGGTTTCAAGCTCCAGTGACATCCCCCTGCATAATTAACGTGTGCTGTGCAAATTAGCAGAAAATATCTTGTGGTAGCGACACCTCAAGTCTGTAAGAATGTTTGACTGGTGGACACAGGGTGAGTGGGTGGGTGTTTGGGGGTTTATCGTTCTTTTCCACCACATATGGTGATATCAAAGACGGGGGTCAACGATGAAAAAAGCAGGCACCGATTCCCTGGATTTCCCTGTTTACGTTCACAGGAAACAGACCTCGGCAAACATGGGAAAGCTAATTACTCAGCTTGAACTCGCATGAACAGACTCTTATTATTTGTTCATGTAGTGACTTTATAAGGTTGCCACGTAGTGTCTGCTGGTTGTGTCTGAGTCCCGAATATACATGCAGCAGTTGTGTTCGACCACCAGTGTGGAAAGACAGTGTTCTGCCTAATAAGTCCTTTTTTCAGATCACTTGGCTTTAAGTGTATGTCTTTTACATCATATTAAAGTGTGCTGTGCAAATTAGCTGAAATGTCCCGTGGTAGCGACACCTCTAGTCTGTAAGAATGTTTGACTGGTTGACACAGGGTGAGTGGGTGGGTGTTTGGGGGTTTATCGTCCTTTTCCACCACATAGGATGAGACGGGGCAACGATGAAAAAGCTAGCACAAATATTTGGCCCCAACCGGGATCAAACTCATGACCTGAGCAGTAGAAGTCCAACGCTCTACCATTTGACCACCCCGGCTTCCCTACTTGTGGACACAGAGATTCCCTGGATTTCCCGGTTTACGTTAACAGGAAACAGATGTCGTTCAACATTGCGAAGTTAATTACTCAGCTTCAACACTCGTGAACAGCTTCTATTTATTTGTTTATGCAATGACTTTCTCACGTTCCCACATTGTATTGGCTGGTTGTGTCTGAGTCCCGATTATACATGCAGCAGTTTGTGTTCGAGCACCAGTGCGGAAGACTGAATTCTGCCTAAAAATAATCCTTTTGTCAGACCACTTGGACTTTGAGTGGATGTCTTTTACCTCATATTAGCGTGTGCCTGTGCAACTTATCTTAAATTATTCCATGGTAGCGACACCTAAAGTCTGTAAGAATGTTTGACTGGTGGGCACAGATTCCCTGGATTTCCCGGTTACGTTAACAGGAAACAGATGTCGTTCACATTGCAAAGTTAATTACTCAGCTTCAACACTCGTGAACAGCTTCTATTCATTTGTTTATGCAATGACTTTCTCACGTTCCCACATTGTATTGGCTGTTGTGTCTGAGTCCCGACTATACATGCAGCAGTTGTGTTCGAGCACCAGTGCGGAAGACTGAATCTGCTAAAAAATAATCCTCTTTTCAGACCACTTGGCTTGAGTGATGTTCTTTACATTCATATTAAACGTGTGCTACGCAAATTAACTGAAATATCCCACGGTAGCAACACATGATGCCCGTAAGAATGTTTTGGCTGGTGGGCACGATTCCCTGGATTTCCCGGTTTATGTTTACAGGAAAACAGATGTCAACCTACGTGGCAAAGCTAATTACTCAGCTTGAACACTCGCAAACAGCTTCTTTTTATATGTTTATGCAATGACTTTCTCACGTTCCCACATTGTACTGGCTGGTTGTGTCTGAGTTCCCGACTATACATGCAGCAGTTGTGTTCGAGCACCAGTGCGGGAAGGACTGATTTCTGCTTAAAAATAAACCTCTTTTCACACCACTTGGCTTTTAATGTCTGTCTTTTACGGCATATTACAGTGTGCGATGCAAATTACCTGGAAATATCGCACAGGCAAATGTGTGTAAGAACAGGGATATTAAACCCAGAATTTTGATGTGTACACGGGACGTGTGTAAATTTGTGTAAGCCTACACACTTACACATATGCGTTGTGGGGACCTCACCACAACTTAACCTGAAACCAATTTTTTAGGCATTTTAGAGGTCATACAACACGTTCTTACACTAGTGCAATGTGAGAACGTTCTCACAAAACACCTCCGCTTCCCCACACCGTATCATGGATTAGTGTCTGAGTTCCCACAGTGCACGTCGGACACGCGCACACACACACACACACACACACACACACTATCCGAAGTATTACTTGACTGAATAACTATGTAGCCAGGCGGTTTTGCACTTTTCGTACCTGCACACAGACTGACAGAACTAGTGATGCAAGACTGAGGCTCAGCGGTGATGAGTAAACAATGACACATCCGGCCATCAGTCTACACGATGCCTCTTGCACGACATAGTGTATGATTGATTATAGTGTTTAGTCAGTGGTGCACGGGAGGCAACTGACCACTACAGTTGATTAGTAGACTCCAGAGTGCAGTCCCTTTTCGGCGGGGCGTGAAAATGTGACTGCTTACACCCAGCGCCATTTTTAAAAATGGCGAATTTTTTTTTAGAAAAGCAGAGACTTGTGTGTCATATGATTCGATTTGAAACGAAGTCTTGAATATCCGACCACTTTTCGTTTGGGCAAAATCTTTGCCAGCGGACAATTATTGTTGCGCTTTGATGGCACTGTTTACGTGGTACACTGATCCAACAGGATGTGAGTAAACGGCAAGGGGGTTGCACTCTGACAGGCAAGGGTGCACTCTCTGGGGCACAGAGTCTTTCAGTGGAAAGTACCTCTGTGCACGGTGGGGAAATGGCGCTCACTGCGCTACCGTGACGGGCCTAAATTGTCTCGGTGCTCTCAAACACAAGGTCGCGCACTATGTCATCCTTGACCAGCTTTGAACCCACAGGGATCCTCAATGGCGCAAGTGATGGCAGGTTGTCTTCAGAGTGAAAGTAGGCGTGTTTCTGAATCAGAGACATACATAACATGTCTCTGTCTGAATGGACAGATCTATATTACATTCAGTCCTAGAGCACGGGTGTGTATGCTTTTGTAATCGTCTCTTATTCCACCACAAGGCAGGTACGTGATCCTCTGCACCGTGCAATAATACTTGCCTGTAGAGTGCAGCACCTTGGCCTGTCAGAGTGCAACCCCCTTGCCGTTTACTCACATCCTGTTGGATCAGTGTACCACGTAAACAGTGCCATCAAAGCGCAACAATAATTGTCCGCTGGCAAAGATTTTGCCCAAACGAAAAGTGGTCGGATATTCAAGACTTCGTTTCAAATCGAATCGTATGACACACAAGTCTCTGCTTTTCTAAAAAAAATTCACCATTTTTAAAAATGGCGCTGGGTGTAAGCAGTCACATTTTCACGCCCCGCCGAAAAGGGACTGCACTCTGGAGTCTAGCAAGGGTGTTGCACTCTACAGGCAAGTATTATTGCACGGTGCAGACGATCACGTACCTGCCATTGTGGTGGAATAAGAGACGATTACAAAGCATACACACCCGTGCTCTAGGACTGAAGTAATAATAGATCGTCCATTCAGACAGAGACATGTTATGATGTCCTCTGATTCAGAAACACGCCCTACTTTCACTCTGAAGACAGCCTGCCATCACTTGCGCCATTGAGGATTCCTCTGGGTTCGAAGCTGGTCAAGGATGCGCGACCTTGTGTTTGAGAGCACCGAGACAATTTAGGCCCGTCACGGTTAGCGCAGTGAGCGCCATTTCCCCACCGTACACAGAGGTACTTTCCACTGAAAGACTCTGTGCCCCAGAGAGTGGTTGGATTAGACTCCAGAGTGCAGTCCCTTTCGGCGGGGCGTACTTTCCACTGAAAGACTCTCAGTGTGCCCAGAGAGTGAAAGACTCTGTGCCCCAGAGAGTGAAAGACTCTGTGCCCCCAGATAGTGACAGTTGATACGCAAAAAACGTAATTGTGATTCCCTGCGATTATCACCCTTGAACGTTGTTCCAGTCTCTCTCTCTCTCTCTCTCCCTCTCTCAGTGTGTACAGTTTGGTCAGTGTGCATGTGCGGTATTTAGAGGGGGGGGGGGGGAGAAAGAGACAGAAATGAGCAGCAGCAACAGTAGCGCACAGTGGTCGCCGGACTGACGGTAAACTCGCCAGCCGTCAAGCCGCGAACTTTGGATACTGAACCGGATCAGTCCCCTCAACCGACTCGAGTCACGGCCGCCGGCCATGGCCGGCATGACCCGGCCGGCCCTCTGGCTGCTAAAATGCCTCAGCCGCTATGAAAATCAGAGCCGTGAGCTCTCAGTGTAACCTGACGGGCTAAGTCGGTCTCCAACGCCTGCAAAGCTTCATAGAGTGAGTCGAGCAGGTGTGGGTCGAGTTCAAAATTCAGTCTCAGTTTTGAGAACGAAAAACAGTGATCGACCTGACTATGGCCGTGGGTCGACCACACTTGGGTCCGAGTTGATGGATCGAATTTACTTCATTACGCAGTTATCCACATGCACAAATCTATATAACATTTGCATAAACAACGCAGTTGTGGTTGTTTCTTCTTATACCACAGCAAAATGAGTTGTGACTCAATTCATTTCATGAAAAGTTAGTGAATTAGTTTCATTTACTTCTGTGCACACGCTACCTTTTCATTCTTTTTTTTTGAGATTGGTGTATATAGACGAAATACGTCAGACCATGATGGAGGATTGTTAGTAACGTCTTTTGCTTCCATCATTTTCCCCATTTATCCCATACCAAAAATACAAAAAAAAACGGCATTATGTTCAAATCATCGATGGGCAGTGCTAGGCGGAGCCACTGCAGCGTTCCTTGCAGCAGTGTATGTGTTTTGGGGACCGCCAAGAAAGCGACAACGGAGAGGTCAGTTATTTTCTGTGTCTGTTCCACAAATTATATCGGTCGCTTCCTCGGGTTCTGTCTCTCCCTCTCTCTGTCTCGTTCTGACGGGATGGTTACTAATGACAGATCATGAAATATGCAGAACATAGACAGAATCCCTTTCTTGTGGCAGTACTGTTCTTTGTGTGTAAAACAATCCGTTATTGGTTTTGTGCCAATATAGGGCAAGGCGGACTTGTCCACTGGCATACAAAGCACACACACATCTCCTAGATCTAGGGAGCGCTCTCAGCTTTACTTACTTCCCCTATATATATATATATGGTCTGTTGGTTATCAGCATTACATAACATACACAGACAATAGACACATAATGTAGGAATAGCAAGGGTCCACATCTCGTCAAAAACAATATCACTGACGTCAAAAGCCCACAGCAGTAAATTGCATCAGCACTGGGTCTAAGTAAAACAACAATCACATCCAGCTTTGTGGTAGTCATTTTTCGAAGGGAGTGTGGAGCAAGCGCCTGCTAGCCACAAGCGGGGAACGAGGTACTTCGCAACATCCCTGGAAGAGACTGAAATCCAGACTGAAGTAGGATGGAATGTTACAGCAGGGCTCCTAAAGCTACAGACCTAAAGGGTCCACTGACCCCCAGTTCAAAATTTTAGGGGGTCTTTGTACCTCCACTTTCAATTTTTAAAGGGTCAGAATCATTTCTCAAGTTTTTAGTGCATTGAATTATAAATTCAGTAAATACTGCTGAACAGATGTGTGTGTGTGTGTGTGCGCGCGCGCAGCAACTGAATTTTATCAACTTCAAATCACATAATTAAATGAAGTGGGTACAATTTCAGTTTTGAAAGTTGGAAAACTCTGACTTTTTGCTGCTCTGTGCCGACTCTGATGCGACGTCTGAATCGTAGCTATGCGACGCTGAAGTGCACCCGCTGCCGGGCGAGGGCTCGAGCCCCTCCACAACTTTTCCTACTGACGAAAAAGTCCATAGTCTTTTGAACTTTCACCTTTTTCGGTGGCATGATTTCGTCGCAGAGAAAGCGAATCCGATCGGTAACAAGAGTACTGACTCTAAAATCTTTCGTCCATAGTTTCGAGCGCAGAAGCGGAAAAAGATGGGGCACGTTCACTACTAGCGCGAGTGGCTGTAGTAGCCGCCGATCTGCAGCAGCAGACAGTTAACTTTTTCGCTACGGCGCGCCTCGAGCCTCGGCTGTTCCCAGCGCACGTCGCGCTCAGTCTCCCCGCACAATCCGTTGCGTACGTAGCATTTTTAGCAGTTTTCGGATTTTTTGTTCACCGCTTTGGCAGTGTTTTATGCCCTAGTGTTTGGTATGGATGGAAAGTTCAACATTAGCACTTTCAGAGAAAAATATTCGCCTGTGTGCTGATTTCACAAGAGAGACACCAGAACGTGCTAAACAACACGTGAAAAGTAAACACAAACAGACATTGTTTTCATGCAGCTGTGTTATTACAGAACAGAAGCGATCGTCTTTTCAACAATGTAAATTGTGTCCTTACCTTGAAATGGTTTGCAAAAATTCAGAACTGTATACCAGGTAACATTTTGTAGTTAGATGAAGAAAATCCTCGAAAAAAACACCAAACTTTTCACGAGTTCACTCGGCACTGTTTAGATCTAGCAGCGCTGGCCCATGTTTCAAAGTGCGACTTGATTTGGTCCTATATCCAGCACGTAATTCCTTATTATCAGCATCATCCGCTCCTTCATCTTCACTTTCTACAGGTAAATCCCCCTCTTCGTCCGATCCCTCAGCTAGAACCTCTTAAATTGTAGTGAAACGCGCGCACATGGTTTTTTTTTTTTCTGGGTGCCGCCATTTTGTTTTCCTGCAAGCTCGGTCACATTCCATTCTGCAAGTGGGTCAAGGAAAAGTTCCAGAAAAAATAACAGACCTTTTCTATAAAGGCCAGTAACAGCAGATTTACTCGTCGATAACCACTGAAAAATTATAGCAAGAGTTGCCTCTCTTAGACCGCAGAGGTGTGGAAGGGGAATTTTTACAGTACGTGTCACAGCGCGCGATGTGCCCCGTACAGCGCAGACTAGCGAGTGGCACAGCTCGGGATGTGCCGCGGACAGAGGGGAAGACAGCATGTCACATGGCCGCATGTGACGCGGTGCGAAAAGTTAACGCCTGCGCGCCAAAAACAGAACCGAACTGAACGTGGCCATGGCAAGGGAGAACACTCACTCGATCACAACAAGCCTATAGGCGTACGCACGGTAGTGCAGAGGTAGTGCGTCAAGCTAAGCACAGATCGCGTTCATAATGCTTCAACGTACCCCCTCGAATTTTTTTTAGGACATAAATTTTTACTTCAGTGTGTAAATTACGCACAGACGCACAGTTTAGGGAGCCCTGGTTACAGGCTTCTACTTTTCACATGGTTACTTTGGTGTTCTTCTCATAGTCATAGCACTAAATGGAGAGTGTATCAGTCAATATCATTTCATCTTCAGTGTTTCTGATTGCCCACTATAGTACGTAAAACATGCACAGAAATCCGAAAATGACGCAGACAATTTAAGCCACTGCTTCCCTGGGATTACGTGGTTGGAAAGGATGTTAAATTCCTAAACACCCACCCACCCACCCCACCCACCTCCCAGGGATCTACACATGTTTTCTTCTGGTACTGTCCTGCCCATTCAAATGATCTTTGCTTAGAGCTGACAACAGAATAATTCCGCAGGTAGTGATAATTTGACTAAGTTGTTAGTTCAGCGGCCAGCCAGAGGAAGAGACCGGCAAGTCACACTTTGATGGAAGACATAAACCCCCTGCCAGACAGCAGCAGTGTGCCGGAAGGTTCAGAAACGAAAACAACCCCCCCCCCCCCCCCATATTACTAAGGGACTCTCAGAAATTGCAAAAGGATCCCCAGAAATTATGGACGGGGATCTCTTGGACCCTTTGATATGAAAGCTGTTGGAAACGCTGATCTTTTCGCCTTTGATTTTGAATACAAAAATGAAAAAGTGAAAAAGACCTTAATAGATAAATACTTACAGGGGTTCTGTTTTGGTGATATTTGATGCTTGCTAGGGGTGCAGCTGTAGATGACAAGGGTGCTGTGTATGATTCTAATTTCTATGAATCTCTGATTAAGTTTGTTTTAATTATAATTTATATACATGTATATTTCCAGGTTTCCCAGGATTACATAACTTTGGCAACTCCTGTTTCTTGAATGTGATCCTTCAGTCCTGGGCTGCATGTCCGTCACTTTTGCGCTGGTTAAATGCACAGTGCACACAACAGCATGTTTCTTCAGGATCCCTTATTGCAGCAGTTCTGAAATTGCTGAAAGGTAAGAGGGATATTTTTTCTTCTTCTTCTTTTTTTTTTTTTTTTTTTTTAATGATTTCCCTACTTTCAACATAACCCTGTAAATGAGAGGATTCTGTTCATGACCAAGGGGGGAGCCGGGGTGGGCGAATGGTAGAGCTTTGGACTTCTAGTTCTAATGCTCATGAGTTCATATCCCGGCTGGAGCCAAATATTTGTGCTGGCTTTTTCATCGTTGCCCCGTCTTTGACATATCACCTGTATGCGGTGAAAAAGGGCGTTAAACCCTCAAACACCCACCCCACCCCTGATGACCAAGGACAGCTATATCCAGCATGAGAAATAAAAATAAAAAATCTTTTTCCGTGTCAGTTCTGTTTTCTTGAACTTTTCAGTGCCTGTAGATTGTTTTTATAATTTTAGCTCACATAATTTATTTCTTGTTTACCTTATCAGTTTATAAATTACACGATTTTCTCCGCTGGTTTCCAGTGCTGAATAATTCATCAGATGAGTCTGCAGTTGATGTCTATAGTCCTGCACCTGTACTTACTGCCATGGAAAGGAAAGGGTGGATGATATCCCCTGGACAACAGGTAATCAACATTTCTTTTTCTTTTCTTTTTTTTCTTTTTTTTTTTCCTTTTACTAGTTTGAGTAATTCATTTGTAGTTGAGGTGTTTTAGCTGTTGTTGGTGTGTGTGTGGGGGGGGGGGGGGGGGGGTCTGTTTTTTTTTTTTTTTTTTTTAAGGGGATTACAATGCTGACTAATCCTGCAATTCTACCAAACATAACGAAATAAAAGAGATCCCCCAAAAGGGGTCAAAACACATTACTTTCACTGAACAAAAACAAAAAACCAAAAACAAAACAAAAAAGACTTCTTTTTTTACCGTGCTTCCCCACCAGCAACATGCATAGTTTTCAAACTAAAGGCATATCGTACAAATTCTCTGGTCCCATTTTGCATAAATGGTTTTAAAGTAAGAAAATATACATGAGTGTGCAGGACTGTCATGAACTGATGCACGCCATGTCTGAGACTCTGGAGGAAGAAGTGTCTCGCGCACCCAGAGTTCTGTCGCTGTTTGACGTCAAAGCTCTACACCTTCAGGTAAAGTGTGCTGTGTGGCCATAAATTTGACTGTTGCAACAGCATTAGGCATCAGATATGTGTGTGTGCATGCACATTCTCCATGTTGAGCTTCATATTGCACTTTCAGTCTGCCACATGATGCCCTATAGGGCTGTTGTTAGAAGTTCACAGATATATATATACATGCTCACAAAACGAAAAAAAAACTTCGTAAACACATTCAGATTATGACTTTCGGAAAGTTATACCTGTTGGTTTTCCCTTAATACCTCATCTTTGGTAGAATAATAAAATTTTGTGGTAGAATAGAACATTAAAATTTAAACCCCTGAGCAACCATCCAGTTGTAGAAGTCAAGTGCATCATGCAATGTTGTCGGCTCAGGACTCCAAGAACAGCTACCAGCTTCAGTCAAGCGCGTGGACACGGTCGTGTGGATCTCTGCCGGTGTTGCCTGGGCGACATGAATCACCGCTGCATGGTTTGCTGGCATCACAAGCAGTGTGCCTGACATGTGGATTCCGCTGCCCAGTCAAGTACGACATGTTTGACAGCCTCAGCTTAAATCTGCCACAGTACTCGACCTTCGTGAGTATTCTCTGAGTCCTGATTTAGTTTTAACTCTTCGCTTTGGTCCTTTGTACATGTCTTAATTGTCCATAGCCACAATCTTTGGGAGTGTGTGTGTGTGTGTGTGTGTGTGTGTGTGTGTGTGTGTGTGCAATCTGGTCTTTAAACTGAGGGGACTCTAATTTCTAGTCATGCTATTGTTATTATTAATATCATTATTTAGCCTAATTTACTATCGGAATTACTAAGCGTATACTTTTATGTTGTGATATTCTTAACCTTATTTATTTTATATTCTGCAGAGCAGGCACCAAAAGAAAATTTTCTGGTTTTTTAACTGGACAATAAAGATGATTTGATTTGATTTGATATGATATAGTCTTTGATGCTTACACAGCTACACAGCGTAAAGCCTTAAATACCTAGCTATCAGTGGTCCTTTGGTGGAAAAAAAAAGGGGGGAAAAAAGCCAATTTCTAAAGTACAGTGTATCTTAATAATTATTCACTGATGAAAATGAAAACTAGCATACACTTTCAAGATCATTTAGAAAACTGGATGTGGCATAATCTTGATGCTGGAAATTGGAAATGTTCAGCCCACCAAATTTGAAAAATAAATGCAATTCTAAATTCTGAAATTTAAATAGCTGAGCTGGCCCTTCGTACCACGTGATTGTAATGTGTTTATGTCCAGTGTGTGAGAGAATGCGTGTGATTCACGTGAGCGTGCGTGTTGGGTTCAGTTCGTGGCGCTTTGAGCCGATTCAGGAAATTGGGTAAAGCGCCTATACAATACTCATTATTATTACGCTCAAGTAAACATTAACATTACACACATCTTCACCCAGAGCTGAGCAAGTTGAATCCACACACAGACACCTACCTGTTGGACAACATCTAATCTTCAAAGTCAGATGGTATGAAGGGTCAGCTCAGCTGTTCTCATTCTGCACTTTTTCAGGACGGCGTGAGCGTAGAGAGCCTGCTCCAGAAGTATGTGCGGCCTGAAATGCTAGAGGGCGCCTCATGCCCAAACTGTGTCAAGAACAGGGAGGTGGACGTGCGTGCACCACAGTCGCTTGTCCAGCGCACACTCACCATTGGAAAGGTACAGGGTCTGGTTTTCTGGCAAAACATGTAACAAATGTGCAGGACTGGCAGAGTGCACTCATCTTGTTGTCTAAGATGGATAAAAAATAAATAAATAAATAAATATTTTATCAAAATTAATTCACGGTTGAAAACGTGTCTGCTCTGCTAATTGGGTTTGTTTTGTTGTTGTGGGTTGTTTGTTTTTTTTGTTTTTTTTTGGGGGGGTGTCTTCCAAATGTTTTGTGGGGAGGGGGGGGGGTCTTTCAAATGTCTTGTTTGCGGGATTCATTTGCTTAAGCCTATCCATGTTCATCTCTATTTTGTTTTTACTTCTGAAGTAGTATTTTTATAGTGAAAATGGGAAGGTAATAATTCACACTGCACAATACTAGACGTGTTTTTGAAGGAATAATGTTTTATTTCTCTGCTAACTTGGTCATCTTCTGCCAGTGCATTTATGCCTCTGTGTGTGTGTGTGTGTGTGTGTGTGTGTATAGCTGCCCCAGTGCCTGTGTCTGCACATCCAGAGGCTACAGATCTACCCAGTAGGCGTTCTCATCAAACGGCAGGATCATGTGACCTTCCCAGAAACCCTTACCATGGACCCCTACCTCTACAACAAGGCGGGCAGTCACATGCTGAGCAAGCAGGGACTGTGTGGGGGCAAAATGGCGTCGCACTCCACTTTAGGGTAAAGTGCAAGTGATTTGTATGCATATACAGCCTGTAATATAAGATAGTTCTGTCCTCTCTTTGACAACTGTTGTTTTGACACAGCTGTGCATGGGGGTTTGCCTGTACATATATATAATTTACACGCCTAGAAATGTCATGTTGTGCGCCTTTGCAGTTGTAAGACGCTGTATACATGTACACAAGCTTTTCACAGCTCGAGTTATTTACGGCAAGATTTGAACTGCACTGTATACCTGTATGTCATTGTGTCTCCTGTACACAGGACCAGCGCACCCGTCAACTTGCTGCGAGCACTCAACTACGATGCCTCCTGTGCCCGCAACGGCCTCTTTCTCCGGCCTCCGTCACCATTGGTTGTCCCAGGACCTGTAGCAGGTGTTAGTCAGAATGACCCCACCTCAGTGACAGATGTCAACCATAACGGCCCCACCTTCTTCAAGTCACAGGTAAGGCTGACCTTGGTTTACTGGGGGTGGGGTGGGGTGTCTGTCTGTCTGCTTAAATTGGAAATGTTCAGCCCACCAAATTTGGAACATAAATGCAATTCTAAGTTCCGAAATTTCAATATCTGAGCTGACGCTTCGCACCATGTGACTGTAATATGTGTTTATGTCCAGTGTGTGAGAGAATGCGTGTGATTCACGTGAGCGTGCGTGTTGGGTTCAGTTCGCAGCGCTTTGAGCCGATTCATGAAATTGGGTAAAGCTCCTATAGAATACTCATTATTATTGTTATTATAATTATTATTATTTTTAATAATTATTAAATTTTGGAAAATCAGGATTGCTTCCTCCACTTGCAGCTCTACCCACATACCTATTTTTGAAGGGTTTTACATTACACATTTCACGTTACTGTGTGCAGTGACTGTGTAAAGTGTGTGTGTGTGTGTGTTATGTTGTGTTGTTTTAATGCCAGTAGTCTGAATTATTTTTGCACAAATTAGTTCCTTCCTGTGGTAAACACAAGAGGTGTGACAAATGACATTTTCCTCTGCAGACTGGTGGCCAGTATGTCTACCGACTGACGTCTATTGTCTCACACCTTGGTGACGGAACATCGGGTCACTTTGTCACATACCGACGGGGGCCAACGACGATGAAATCTGAACAGCAGCAACAACTGTCCGAGACGTGGTGGTTGACGTCTGACTGCACAGTTGAGCGAGCGTCGCTTGACACTGTTCTTTCTTGCCAGGCCTACATGCTCTTTTATGAGCGCGTGTGAACCGATTCTGAAAAGGCTTCTTTTCCTTTGAACAAAATGTTGAGCATCTGAGCATTCGACATGATGGCTCATGCCTGAACCACAACTGACATGCTTTCTGGAAAGGTTTGCTGTGAAACCAGACATTCTGTAAGCCGATATTTGGTGTTCCGCACGCGTCATGTGAGGCATGCTTTGTGATTGCAGTATTCTTCTCAAAACATATTACCCTGTGTAAACTAAGATGCGTTTGTGAAACCAGCGACAGTTCTCCTTCAGTGTAATGCGCTTCAGTGTAAAGTACAAAGATCAAGTAGTGAATGAACGTCATTTTGTAAACGCCGAACACTGTGTTGTTGTAAAGATGATATTAACAAAGGAATACGATGGACGCTTCTGTTCCTCTCTCTTTTACCAGCATTTGTAGGTCACATTAAAAAAAAATAATGTCTAAATTCTCTTTTTCCATTCCCTTCCACCAGTTGTAGGTTCACGGTTGCACATTTAAGTCGGTCCCAGGACATTGACCTATAAAAATTTCAAATGTCCTGTTTTTCCCACCTCAAGTGGACATTTGTCCTATTAAAAAATTTTTTGCCACTAAGTGGCCAGGACACTGTGTCCTATCATTTTGCTGTTTCCAGGACACTTTGTCCTATAGAAGCTGTGGAAAATGTGCAACCCTGAGGTTATTGTGTGTTTCATCTGTACTCGATTTTGGGATATCAGAAAATTTACCGGTTGCGATTGGTTGTCTAGTCAAAGATTGACCAAACAGTGACCTCTACACCATGTTCAGAAAGTTGAAGTTTCAGGGAAATGAACAGACTGACAAGATGTGTACAGTTTTGCATATGATTTAAAAAAAAAAAAAAAAATTGTGACATAAATGGAGTACATTTGATTCATGTATTACACCAATATAGCTTTACGCTGTTAATGTGATATCTTATTCTGTGGCATTTGATCTGTATGTGTATGTTGACAAACTAAGTGTGGCCATAGATCAGTTCATGCACCGAGTATGAGAGTTTGGCATGGGTGCCATTTTTGATTTGAGGGCAAGTGACCACAACAGCTTCAGGAAAGTCATGGTCTTGCCGTGGTGAAAATGATCAACAAGTGAGAGTGATTCAAGGGTGCTGTGCATAAATTGAAGAAACATTATATGTTCTCATTATACACTTTGGATGCTTTCAGTGTATTAATGCACTTTTTATTCATTTGTAATTTGCGTGTGTGTGGAGAGAGAGAGAATGGGACATGTCAGTACAGTTGTAGGGGAAGGCACTATGACATAATGGTACATGTATAAGGAATGTTTTTTGTGCAAACAATGCAATGCTTTTATTCAGTAGCTTTTCAAATCGTTTGTGTGAGGGACGTGGGAAGTTTGCCTGTGCTGGTAGAGTCAGAATTACTTGGGGGGGGGGAAAAAATCCAAGGGAACTGTAATCACACGAACCTTTAGTTTGCTTCCTGATGACTTTAGCTCCCACTGTTGTGCTGTGTGATGGTGTAACTGTGCATGCGAGTGACTGTGCTTTCGCCAGGAATCTGCAGGCGCCCCTCCTTTGCTTTCAAGGAAAGATCTAAATGATTTTGAGTCCCATGTCAGATTTATGTGTCAGAATGTGTTTATGATTTTCAAAGCTTGAATGTGCAAGGTTCACAACAGTTCACTGGTTTGTGTATGGTGTCCTTGGTTTGAAATTGAATAAAACAGTTGAGTTTACCAGGGGTGTCTGTGCGTCAGAGAGAGATTGAGAGAAAATGCAATATACAAAACACAGAAAATAATGCAAGGTAGTTCAAGGAAACTAGCTCAACCAGAAGGCACATTACCAGTTGAGTTATTTATTTTGGACTAACTGATAATTTTTTTCCTTTGTCTTGGATCAAGCTCACACTTACACCTTCACAAACAAACAAAACAAAAAACAACAAACAATCTATTCAAGACAATTTCACCCCCATAATTCTGTGCATGCATTTATTTTACAGAAACCTCTTGACAAACATACCTTTCACACCACACACGTACATGCAGTCAGTTCTCTTGCTACAATTCTTCTATATGCATACACAACAAACACCCAAACAAGAAAAAAATTCAAAGGGAAAAAAAAAACTGTTCCAGCCAAAAGTTAAAGCCCACCAGCGGGCAGGGACTGATTGCCCGCCCGAGTTACGGATTGACAAGCAGTAGGTGCTGGTAACCAACACACACCTGCCACACATCAAGTAACGGTTTGACTGGCAAACCATCCCTGACCTCCAGCAAGCTTTCAGCCAAACATTTCAAATCATTCCCCAAATCAGTATACTTGTATCCATGGGAGAGTAACAAACAGAAGAAACGTCAGAACATCTTGAACATTTCATGGCCGATACTGCCGCTGACCGTAAGCCAATATCAAACTGTGATGGCGACAGAGCGTCATGTCAGCAGTACAGCTTGATCAATTCATCGCTGACAGCTGACGGTGTCAGTATGCCAATGTCGGAGAACAGCAGCGTGATGTAGGAGGGAGGAGTGTAGTCGACCAGCGGATGTTCCAACTGTAGGTCCGTACCTGACCGCAGTGTTGATGCCCTGTACTGCCAAACACACAAAAAAATCGATTTCAATGGCAACGCTGAGATCGTCCGAACACAAATAATGGACTTTTGGCACTAAGCAGTACTTAACTCTTAAGTCCTTGTACTGCTGCATTCCGCTCCGTTCTGTCAGTACCATACCGCTACGTTCCGCTCCGTATTTATCGCTATGTGGTCTAAGAGAAGCAACTACTAGTTAGTGCTCTTCTATGTGAGAAATCAGGTTTAGTCACTTCCTGTATTCCTCGTGGTGGTGTTTTTTCTGTAAACTTTATGGGACTGAGGCTTGGCAGTAGTAGAAAACCTTATGGGACATTATGAGTTAACAAAAATGTCTTGTAAGCTGACATTGACAGTTCTTTGTGTTGATGTAGTTCTTCTGTCCAATTATCAAATTAAGGGAAATTCGGGCTATTCCCCCAAGGGCAGTGCAACACTGTCACACAGCACGACTCATGTTTTCTTGCAACCATGGTAGTCTTGTTTCCCACGACCCCTCCCGGACGGAATGGGATCTTCCGTGCGCACTTCTGACATGATGTTTGATATGTATACGGTTTCTGCATGCATACAAAAAGGTGAGACAGGCACAATAAATGAGTCTGCAAGTTAATTTTGACTTGGTTTGGCAAGGAAAAATCTCTAACCTAATTCCTACCCATCGGGTGTTTTGAACCTCATACGTGTAATTCAGGATCTGCACGGGTGTACCTTAACCTCTAAGGGCCCTTGCACACTGGTGTCATGCGACATTGTCGCGCCACGCGTGCAGCAAATTTTGTCGCGCATCTACGTATGCAACCCCTTGAAGCGCGAAGCGACAGACGTAGCACGATTGAAAAATTCTGTCGCGCGAGGATAGGAACTGTTCTATTCGGCGCGCTTGACGCGCGCGTGTAGCGTGGCTTCAGCCAATCAGAAGAGCCAGCCAGCAAGGGCTGACTCGCCATCCTCTTCTCTTCCAAGATGGCGGAATTGCGCGAAGATGAAATGTTTCGCCTCATCGACCTGTATCGTGAATAGGAAAACCTCTACAATTTTCAGCTCGATTCATATCACAGTCGACGGGTATGCCGTTTTGTTGTGTCACTCTCCGCTGACTCACACTACGGTAAATACGTAAATGGAGTAAATAAAACTAGACACACTGACTGAACCGCCGTGTGTTGTCACTGCCGGGTCTCTCATCGTCTACGATATCATTCTACAGCAAAGCCTCGATCACCAGTCTCTATTCAGACTGCGAACAAGCAGCCTGAAGTTTATGATACGTTTCAGATCCCTAATTTCGCATTCCATCGCACACTCAGAAGCACTGACTCGTGGCGAGATCTCCGAAGCACTGCACTGACGCGGCGCGCGTTTAACTCCACGTGTGAGAGCCCAACTGTGCTTGAGGCACACAAGGCGCGACACGCGTGGCGCGCGCGATGTAGCACCGACGCTACTGTGCACCGGCCTTAAGCCAGATCCCCTGTATGCTACGCATACTTCAACACTTTTAAGTGGTTCACATACAAGATGGTGACTTGCTGGTGAATTGATGGTGAAGCTAAAAAAGTAAAAACATCAGTACCTTATATTCATTAGGAAGATCTTGCTGGTTCAGTGGGTAGACTCGTGCAAATTTGAATGTTTCTGCCACAGCATAGAATGGTTTGTTCATGGCCCGGGCTTGAATGGCAATCGAGAATGTTCCGATTTTGTTGATGATGCCTCCATTTTCCACAACGCTCTCAGCCCCTACCAAGACCATGTCCACCTTCTCCATGATGTACCTGCCACAAGAGATACACCATTACACTTCATCTTGAACGGTAACCGTAACCCTAGTCTTGCTGAATTAATTTTGTAATTAATTAATTTGTCATGCCAAAAAAAGCCAAAGAATTAACCCGATATATTCCGGGCTCAGCACTACCAGGGTTCAGATTATTACTATTTTTAGCAGTTACTGTATTTGCCAATTTCCTACTCTTCTTGTCAGTAAGTAGCAGGGAAAAATGCACCCCTGAGCCACCGGCAACCCAAGGCATATACCAGCTGTATTTTTCTCCTGCTATGTCGCTCTCTCGGTGCACTCGCAGATACAACAGGTTACAACTCCAATACTTTTATTAACAGAAGATGCGTGGAAAACAAACTCATGAAAGAAGAAGAACCCAGAACGCTGTGCAGGGCTGCTTATATACTAAACAGGTCAGATCTAGAACATTCCTCAACTTACTGGCAAGTACGGAATCTTTCCAAGGTTACGTAGTCTACTGACGTTACTGCACTCACATGTCCTGGGGTAGTCTAGAAATTTCCATCGAAATGCAGTGACTTTTCACGATCTCTACAACAATACTTACTTACTTAGGCCCTTGGCTCCACGTGGAGCATAGGCCATCGACAACCCTTCGCCATCGCACTCTGTTCTGGGCTAGTCTTGCCACTCCAGTCCAGTTGGTCCCCTGCTTACATAGCTCTGCCTCAGTGTCCCGCCTCCAGCTGTTGCGAGGCCGGCCTCTCTTCCTTTTCCCCTGCGGGTTCCATGTCAGGGCTTGGCGTGTGGTGCTGGATGCTGGCTTCCTGAGGGTGTGTCCAATCCAGCCCCACTTCCTCCGCAGGATCTGCTTGGCCACTGGTTCCTGCCCCGCTCGCTCCCACAGCTCTTCATTCCGGATCTTCTCTGGCCATCGGATGTTGAAGATGCGCCTCAGACAGGTGTTGAGAAATGTCTGGATCTTCTGCTGCATCGTCTTCGTTGTCCTCCATGTTTCGCATCCGTAGAGCAGAGCTGACTTCACGTTGGAGTTGAAGATGCGAAGTTTGGTTCTTATGCTGACAACTTTGGATGCCCAGACGTTCTTCAGCATGACCATTGCTGCCCTTGCCTTGCCGATTCTGGCTGTGACGTCTCGGTCTGTGCCTCCCTGTCTATCAACCACACTCCCCAGGTAGACAAAAGACTCCACCTCCCTGATGGGCTCTCCACCGACTGTGACTGGTGTGTTGGCAGTGGTGTTGATCTTCATCAGCTCGGTTTTCTTCCTGTTGATCTTGAGCCCTGTTCCGGCTGATGTGGCTTCCAGGCACGTAGTCTTGTCCTGCATCTGGCTGTGGCTGTGAGACAGGAGCGCCAGGTCGTCCGCGAAGTCGAGGTCATCCAGCTGCGTCCAGAGTGTCCACTGAATCCCGTTTTTCCTGCCTGCTCTACAACAATACCCACAACAATACCCAACCCTCAAACATTTGCTCTCCTTCTCCTGTGGCACAAAAGCATGTGCACACCGGTTCAGCCTCAGACTCCTTCCTGCTTGACTAGCGATAGGGCGTAGTACATCAGTGTATTGCATTCAGAACTGTACTAATCTTGACTATTTCTGAGCATACAGGCACCACTGCTCCAAAATAAAAGCTGTCTTCTTTGAAGCCTAGATATGCTGGATGGTGCGTCTCGTGTACACTATGTAAGCAAAGTAGTTTCCTTTGACAGAAACGTCATACATACCCAACAGAAGCGTCCAAAATGACTGTAGTGGGGATGTCGAGTGCCGTCAATTCTGCATAAGCCCTCTGCCTGGAATCCAAAGATATTCGTTGTGAGAATATAAGATAGACATTCGTTGTGAGAATATAAGATCACTATTTTTACACAACAACAAAAGTGAAGCCTTCAAAGAACTGCATCGAGCTTTTCTTTTCCCCATTTTGTCTCTGTATATTTTGATGAATTCCCTGCTAATGTTGTTCTGATCAAGAATGTATATTACAGTGGGTGGGTGGGTGTTTGGGAGTTTAACGTCCTTTTCCACCACATAAGGGTGATACCAAAGACGGGGCAACAATGAAAAAGCCAGCACAAATATTTGGCCCCAGCCGGGATTCAAACTCATGACCCGAGCACTGGAAGTCCAACGCTCTACCATTCGGCCACCCTGGCTCCCCGTATATTACAGTGGAAGAAAACGAGAAAGACATATAACATACTACATGTACACCCATAACTATTCACCAGACAAAACAATGACAACACCCCAAGTGTTGCATACTACCAAAACAATACACACCAGCAGCATACATGTTCCAACGGTTAACTTTCATGATACAGTAGTGTATACTGACCCTGCCCCGTCAGGAAGAGACTGAGTGACATACACTCTGAAGTGTTTCTGGGCTGCAGTGGCTTCTTTCAGAACTCGCATCACAACACGCGAGTAACCATGCAGAAGAATTGTCTGCAAATTACGTACAGAACCAGTCATAAGTAAACATACCAACTTCATGCTTCCTGTGGTGTTGTGGTAACTGTCTCTGACTACTGGCTGAGAGACCTGTGTTCAAATCCCAGCCAAAATAAATGGGATTTTTTCCTGTATAAATCAGCTGCTACCAAGACTAGGTGTGCTATGGGCCTAATGAAAAGGCTGTGGATGCACAGCTGAGACTAGAACTTATCGACTTCCTGGGTGTGAGTTTGGCTGTTTTTTGTTTGTTTTGATTTGTTGTTTGTTTCCTTCTTTTTTTTTTCTTCTTTTTTTTTGTGGGGGGGGGGGGGGGGGGGCTTCTCTTGATAATAACACATCACATGATATGGAAGATTACGTGGCTGGATCAGGAGGAAACATAGTTCCTGGGCCTGGTTACTTAAGACTAGGATAATTTAAGACAGGAAGCGCGGAATGCATCCCATTCACTTCAGTTTGGTGCATTCCCAAACCACTCAGACTTCCATAAATGCACCTTACATGATTAAAGAAAAACTACTCCAGTATCAGAGACCTCCATAGATTCCAAACACAAACTGGGAGCTGGGGCCTGCAAGAAATAGATAAGTAAACCACACCAGGTTGATAGTCAAACTTAGTTCTTACCGCTCCATCAGTGACAAAATGGTGTGCCTTTCCTGCAATTCTTTCTCTTGCATTGGAGTGCTTCTGAAGGAATTTTGTTCCCCTGTAGATCAGGATCTTTTGAATTTCTTCAAAGTCCTGAAAGAAAATAACCAATTAATTGCTTAACCCCAAACTTTCTGATTTAAAAAAAAAAAAAATGCTTGAAAATCGGATTTAATCCTTCACCACTCAACTGCTGTGGCCAATGTTAGACATTAACAACAGTACCACTATCAGTGTTTCTTTAAATATTGCTCCTGATACATGTACTACTGGTCGGCACAATGCTGCATGGACACGAAAAAAGGCTCGGCATTGGCACACTGACCTGCTAATGCTATGTTTGCTTGGCATTACCAGTTGCAGAAAAGTTTGTAATTGTTTAACAATATGCTCCAGTTTCTCCTGCCCATGGTAGATTCTTACTTGTGTGCGTGCTTGCATACATGTGTGTTTTTATAATTCTTAACTTTCTTCCTCCAACTATTCTAATTTTGAATGTTTTGAAACTTGGAAAAAATTGTTAAAAATCATTGACATTTAGTTCAAGGATTCGTCCACAACTTCAAAGTTGTCATACTCACAGCTCGCTGGATGTTTGTCAGGGTGATGAATCGCACAAACTGTTCGCAGCCTGACTGTATAGAGGGGACGCTAAGGTCGGACTGGGTCATGGCCTTGATGGCCTCTGCTAAACGAGCACGGATCTCAGCAATCGTCTCCACTGAAGAAGAAATAGATTTTTTTTTTTTTTTTTTTAACCAAAGGGCAACTTGCCTTGCATAGCAGATGCATACGATGAAAAAATAAATAACTTGGAACAAAAAGTTTGTCAAAAAGGGGCTGAGAATTACTATAAATAGACACAGAATCAGTTACAATTAATTATAAATTACCATAGGTAAAAGTACTAAAAAAAAATATCAGTCACAATTTCTCAATTTCAAAGCAAGTCATGTGATGCTAACACATGCCTAGAGAGTCTAGATTGTACATACTTAGAAACCCTGCTACAATGAAACAACAAGCATGCACTGTCTATAGTTCCATGCCATAGACTTACTCTTGTGTGTTTCCAGGAACCAGAGCAGTGTCTGTATTGCAGCTACTCCTGCTGATATATCTGGGTGAGTCTGCGTGATCTCTGTGAAATGCCTCTGGACCTCTGGAGAGTGTAAACTGGAGTGTTTCACATGTAACAACCATGGTATTAGAAGTACATTTTGAAGTTTCTCTGTCAAGGATACAAATTACAATCAAAAGAGAGGAGTTTGACTGGACTGTTCCCATGAGGTAGCTGTCCCCTCCCAATTAAATCATAGCTTATCTACCCGTCGTTGTGCTTCACAACAGAACAAAGAAGGCGCCTCAAACAAATCCTCCGGGCTGGACCTCCAAAAGCGGTTCTTTAGCTTAAGAAATTATACAAACTTTTAGAATTAGAACAACTGCCACCTGATGTTGCCAATTGATACATGTACCTAACACCTTCAATGCGAGACTTTATCTGTTCTACACATTTTATTAGCCTTACCTTGGCCGTCTTTTGTCTCTGCCTCCATTTTGCCTTTACCTTACACAACGTGGAAAATATCAAATGCACTTATGGCTATGATACTGCATTAAATCTGTCAGGCTACCTATTCTCGTGTTTCGTCGGGAAACAAGCTTTCATCAGCTTGAAACCAGAGTGGTGTCCCCTGATTATCCACAAATAGTTCAGAGTAATTTGGAAACCACAGTATATCGTGAAATAATGGACACAAAATCTTCCAATCGGAGGTCTTTTCCCCATTTCCGTGCGAGTTGTTAACAAAAAGAGTAAGAAATTATGGTTAAACTATTATTCTACCTCTTTTCTATTATTTCTGACGTGATTTTATTTCAAAGGGCTACTTTGAGGGGGTTTCCTAGCGAAAACGTCCGCGTGCGTCCGCGATCGCTGCGCGTAGTTATCCGGTTTCCGTGACCGCTCGCGAAGAGCGTAAGCGAACGTAAGCGAGCGGCCCGGGAAGGTAGTTCGCCGCGAGCAAAAGGTCACGTGGTCAGTTTTTATGTAAACAAAGATGGCGGCGCCCACCGAAGGCCTCGTTGAAGTGGAACTAAGAAATGGTTTAAAATGAATTTGCGGGTGGATGGAGACCCTCTGTCCCAACTTGTAATTGTGTAGAATAGTATATGAAAATAATTTGAGCTAATTGCACCGGGCCGTGGTCGCCAGTCATTCAGGGATATGTTGTGCGTGTTTGTGGGGAAGGAGTGGTCAAAGTGAGTACGTAGGGGTGCCTTACGTCTCCGTTTTGCATCGAGCAGAACATGCATACTAGCGGTATAGTCATGCTCCAAGCCAGTAATTATTGCTCCTCCTCAAAAACGTCGTCTTCTGCGCTCAAAAGATGACTAATAGCTGCGAGCACTAGAGTTTTCTTCTTCCTTTTCAGCCTTGCCAACAACCGTGTTCGTGATTCAGCCGCCATTTTGAAAGCGCCTTTTTCTAATTGGCCGTTTCCCAACGAGGAAAAGCGACCTCCGCAAGCGCCCGCGAGCGCATTTGCGTAAGCAACGCGGCCTTTATTTGTGTGCCCGAATATTTACGTTTCGGTCAGTATGAGAATCAATCCAAATGCAGAAAAATGGCTGACAAAGGGGAGAACTTGTGCACGGACTGATGTTTGCGCTATACTGCCTGAAATTACTGCCTAAACGAACAATCGTTGGGGCAAAAAAAGACGTGCATAGAGAATTGTATTGACGGTTCCATCATGCCGATGAATCGGGAAGCTTGCTCTTTGCTTGCAGAGACAATTGGCATTATTTTGGCAGAGTTTGCAGACGAACCTGAAAATGAACACAAGAGTTTGATTCTGAAAGAAGCGGAATACATCACCAAAAAATCATGGACACAGTGTAGTATCGTCGGACACATTGCTGTCAAGTATGGTGGTAGTTCTCGGCGTCGTGCGGTGAGAAGGGCAGGAGTAAAACCTGGCCGGAAACGAAAGGTTGAACTAGACGAGAATGGGTTCGTATACATTTCTCTCTCGCGAAGGCACTATATCTGCGAAACTGTTAGTTGAAACACTTATTCTGATTTTCTAATTTGCTGTCATGTCAGTTTCTGGTAGACCTCATTTTTACACACACACACACACACACACACACACACACACACACTGACACACACACACACACTGACACACACACACACACACACACACACACATTGCTCATTTCAAACATTATCCACAAAGTTACAGTTCTTGCTACTTAAGATGAACACAATATGGAAGAGGGACATTACAATTTGTGTAAGTGGTGACAGGTAATGTAAGTGCTGACAGGAATTTCTGTGGATGATGCTGTGCTCTCTGCCTTATGTCTGGCAGCATGAGTCCGATACCATAGTGGATAGGGTCCATAACGTTTTGTAAACTGTCTCTGCAAAGGAGTACCTAATTTATTCAGGAAAATACTCTTACTGTTTTTCATTTCAAATGCATACATTTCACATCACTTTCACATGACAGATCTCTTCTGTAAAAAGCTAAATATGCGGACGCTGAGACAGTAACATTCAAATTTCAGGCTGCCTGTCAAAAAGCCTCGGAAGAAGAAACCACCATCAGAAAGACCAAAGAAGCCCAAACCTCCACCTAAGCAAAAGCCTAAAGTGTGGAAGCGTGTCAAGAATCCGCGGAAAAAGCTGGGCAAGATAAAGAAGGAAGGAGAGGAAGAGGGGGCCAGCTTGGGGCTGGGTGGCCATGAGGAGGACGAAGAAGATGAAACAGGGCTGACAGACACGCAGATCATGCAGAGGGAGCTGGAAAAGATCCCGTATTTCAGGGACCCGTCTTTCAAGAGTTCATTCCACATGGAAAGGAGCACATTCCAGGTATGTAC
Source organism: Batillaria attramentaria (assembly GCA_018292915.2). Classification (NCBI taxonomy): domain Eukaryota; kingdom Metazoa; phylum Mollusca; class Gastropoda; family Batillariidae; genus Batillaria; species Batillaria attramentaria. The sequence goes on along the minus strand of JACVVK020000556.1, from coordinate 97,156 downwards.
TGATCATGTTGACACCTCTCACAATGACATGAACGGAATGAATAATAAGTGTAGTAACTGTAAAAGCCATGCAATGTGCTGTTAAGCCTTACACTGGTTATAAATCACAGCTGTTGTGTGTACACTGTTTCTGTTGCTAACTGTTGTATGTAGTGTCAATATATGGTGTCAGGGAAATAACCCATTATTATGGTCATCCCCCTGGATGAAAGGATTGCCGTTTTCAAGCCACACACTGTCTTCAGAGGACTAGGTTTATTGCTAATTTTTTAAGTATCATTCTGTGAAATAATCCTTTAACCATATTTTGAAATGAAATTTTCAGAAAGATTTACTGACTTTCTGTATACATGTACTGAATTTCTGTTCTGTGGTTGCAGGCATTGTGTGAGGTGGTTGGATTCAAAGTGGCTGGCAGGACTGTGAGCCCCTACTCCAAGTTGATGGGTGTGTTGTGGTGGCTGGCGGGCAGAGAGAGCATGAAGCAGCTGGTCAAACGCTTCGACTGGAGCATCGGCACTTTCCATGGTGCCGTGCACCTCTTCAGTACAGCCATTGTGGAACATCTGATGCCGCAGACGATCCGCTGGCCGTCCACGGAAGATGAGGTCAAACGCTGTCTCACAATATTTGAACAGAACTACAATTTCCAAGGTACTTCTTGGGGGGGGAGGGGGGGGGGGGTGGTCAGGAAAGGAGTAGCGTGTGTGTGTGTTTGCGCGTGTGTGTGTGTGTGTGTGTGTGTGTGTGTGTGTGTGTGTGTGTGGGTGTGCGTGCGCAGAACTTTCATTCTGATTCACCTGGTCCAGGAGTACTTGCTTAAATACTATCACACGTCCAAGCAGCAATGCTGATAAATTTTTCAAGTTATCAAAATTTCAAAGCAAAAACAAGATGATTTTCTAGACAATACGATACTTTTGGCATCTCTGACTGCCTGGAAAAACAAGTTACACTTACAACCAGTGTGATCTTCCTGAACAAATAGGCCCAGCACCGATTTTTATGGTTACGACAATATCAGTATTTAACTTTTTATTGAATATAACTGAGTCATAGTTTTTGCAGTGTTTGACTGTTTATTTGATTTACTGGCAAATGTTGTGAATGCATAAAGAGTATGACGTTGATGATCATTTGTGTTCTCACAAAAGGGACCATAAGTCGAAAATTATCAATTGTGAGATATTATACCACTGCAATTTACTGGTTATGCAGTTTAATTCAATAAATATAAGAATGAAAGCTGTACTACTAAAACTGACAGAGATATCAGCAGTTGAAGTTGGCTACTCACAAGGCGGCCATACTGACCCCCGGCACTGTTTTCGCCTGTAGCGGCGTTCGGCCTAGCGCGACTTGTGGTCCCTTTTGTGAGAACGGGTCACATTTTAGTGATGCACATTTTGTACTTGTGCATGGATCCCACTCTGGGTTTTTTAAATGGATTAAAATCCTACAGGTGTGATGGGTTGCCTTGGCGCTTGTCGACTACCACTACGTCTTCGTTCAGCGAAGCGTGGAGCTCCATATCGAGACCCAAATGGACGCCCGTCTATTCTGTTGCAAGCTGTTTGCGATGCCAATCGTCGATTCCTGCACGTCAGCGCCGGCTGGCCTGGTACTACTGCTGAACATGCTGCATTCCATGAGAGTGATCTCCCTGGGCTTCTGGATAAACTTCCGGACTATGCACAGGTTTGTCCGATTTACATTTATCGGCACTTTTTTTTTTGGGGGGGGGGGGGGTGGTCAAAGACGGAGGGAAAAGTTACTTTGGTTAAAAACAACAACAAAAAATTTGTTTAACTGTGTCACTTTCAGTGAGTTGGTGAAAGCAGACTAAAAAAAATGACAGCAACAAAAACAAGAAACAAATTTCATTGAGCAGGAACTCTTTCTTTCAGTCTGGCAATTTATTACTCAGTCTAAGAAGACGTCAATACTTGTTGCTTTCAGGTGCTGGCCAGTCGCGACTACCCAGCCAGAAATCACGTGTGGATTCCATTCTCCCAGAGCGCACCTATGTCAGACGAAATGTTCTACTTCAACCGACTTCACGCGGCCAGCATGGTTGCGCTGGATCGCACCACCAACCTCTTGAAAAACACGTTCCAGAGACTTGAGTTGCTGGAGATGCTTCCAGACAAAATTCCGTCCGTGGTGCTGGCGGCCTGTGCGCTGATCAACTTTATCATAGAACGAGAGGAGGTGATAGGAGAGGAGCGGTTCCCAGTGCTGAGTGGCAGTGGTTTTGATGGCATTCCTGGCAGCGGCGCTAGCACTGGTGGTGGGAAAAAGAAGAAAGTGGTGATGTAACTCTGTGGTGGACAGTTAGCGACTGAGGATTATAGAGCTTCCTTGTGCAGAGACAGTGGAAATGTTTGTGTTTTTTTCAGGACTTGCCTCTCAGTGCTAGTCGTCCATTTTACAGTACAACTTCTTTTGGGCGACCACCCCTCTGGCCAGACAAGAGTGGTCTTAAAAGAGAGGTGGTCACCCAAAAGAAGCTTCAGACAGTGAAGAAGTGCAACCCAGTATCATTGTAACTTTGGTCTGCACAGGCAGGTGGTCTCCCAAAGGGGTGGCCACCCAAAAGAGGTTCTACTGTATTTTCATTAGCTTAGAGATACTAATGCTACTGTTTTTAGGCTCAAAGATAGTTCTGGGCTGTTTTGGTTGTGCTTAGCATCACACTGCTAAGACACATACACAAATACATCGACAGACAGGCTTGCATTCAGCTGATTGAGGCCAAAACGCAGTAGCCAGTTGAATTATTTGAAAGTCGAGGTTAATTTAACCCACGGCTACAGGCTAGTTAAATTAACCTCGACTTTTACATTCGGGCCTTGGTCTATTTGTTTCATTTGGAGGTCCACTGATTTCCAAGATGGACTGATTTGAGAGCACAGGCGTAGTTGCAAGCGCAACTGTTCCCAAAGCAGAAATCTCTGTATAACACCTAGTAATGCTAGCATTCTTTTTAGATCTTCAAGTACACCTGGAACAGCGCCGGGGCCAGCATTTGGGTGTCCTTATAAGCGAGGGTTCTTATAAGCATACCTCGGATAAAAGGCCAGTTGTGCTAGTGCATGTTCTTATAACCAAGGAAAGAAGAAAATATTGTGGACAAGCGAAAAAGAGTCGTATATCGACCTCTAATGGTCTGTGTGTGTGCGTGCGTGTGTGTGTGTGTGTGTGTGTGTGTGTGTGTGTGTGTGTGTGTGTGTGTGTCCACGGCAATCTCTTGCTTGTTTAAGCCTTTGCGTCAATGAAGTGGAACTTGCTGGTTGGCTTGATCTCGATGCAATATAGTTTACTTCTTTTGCGTACGTGAAACATAAATTTAATGCAAATAACTCTAGAAGTTATGTAACAGTAGCTGTCTTAATGAAAATGAGAGAGAGAGACAGACAGAGAGAGAGACAGACAGAGTCACGATCACATTTTGACAAAATGACTTTAAAGAATACAAGGATACAAGGAAATTTATTGGCCAAGTTTTCAACAACAACAAAAAACAAGATGGCCAGACATTCAAATGTTCCCAGTCTACGGCGTTTGCAGGGGAAAATAACGGTTTTTAACGCTCCGCCATCTTGTAGAAGAAATGTTTCTTGGAAATTCCGGGAAATGAAACGGAACGAAAATGAACCTAGCATAACTTCTACTTTCGGTTCTTATATCCGAGGGGAGGTCGTGTTGGGACCAAGCAGATGGTGTCTTTACAAGCGAGGGTTCCAAAAATAGAATAATCGCAGACTTCCTAGAAATGATCATTCCTACTTGCGGTTCTTATATCCGAGGAAAGTTTGATGTGGGGACCTAGCAAGTGCTGTCCATATAAGCGATGAACCCTATATCAGAGGGTTCTTCTATGCGAGTTTTAATAAGTGATCACAAAGAACAACTTTGGCAGGGACCTGCTTTGGGGTGTCCCTATAAGCGATGGTTCTTATATCGGAGGTCCTTATAAATATAAGTGGAGTCCACTGTAGGTGTGTGCTGGTACACTGCTGAGAGAAAAGTACTGAAAGTTAAATATCAGCTTGCTGCATCGATGGAGGCATTGATCCATCTTTTTGAAAATCCAGTGTATAACCCATTCTGATGCCAGTGCATTGATGCTAGGTGGGAGGCGGTAGGAAACAGGAAGTTTTGCTGAAGGTATAGACCAGCTGGTGCTACGTAAAGTTGGAAATGCTGGTACTTGGTGTGTGCAGTCGTCCGTGCATGTGTCAGGTGATGGTTTGAGTGGCTGAGTGTCAGACTTTGTCAGTTTGTGTGTTTGAATGTCAACACTCTGAAATTTTAATGGAGCGCCTGTCTGAAGTATCACCTTTGTGGTGGTGAGGGGGGGGGGGGGGGGGAGTTATGTCTCAAAATACTTGCCCACCCTTTGTCTGTATTTGAGTATGCATGTGTGCGTGCATGTGTCTCTGTGTGTGTGTGTGTGTGTGTGTGTGAGGTGTGTGGGGCTACCTCTTCAATTTTTAAGTACTGCCAGTATATTGTATACAATGCATTTTGTGCTTATGTGAAGAACAATGAGCTGAACTGTTTCCTTACAATGATCTTTGACTGGTCACATCATGCAGAAGATTCTGAGGATCTGTTCAGTGATACTGACAGTGAAATGTCTGTACATGTATCCGAGTTGAGTGGATTTCATCTCCACAGTTTTGCGTTCTTCGTCCGAATGCTAGGAATGTGAACATTGTGCAGAATCACTGTTTTACTTTTGTATGGTAGTCTTGCTACATTAATAAAACAAAATTTTAACAAAAATCCAAACCAATCATGGTTCTGGTGTTTCGCTATGATTCATACATGTTAGAAGTGAGAGGTGCCTGGAGATGCACGGACTCATTCACACTTCATACCTTGTTTGAAACTATCAATTTGATTCAAATTCAAGCAGTCACTTAGGTTTCAACCATTTATTTGTGAAACATCTCATACTGCTGCAAAATAACACTGGAGTGTCAAAAACACAATGCTGTCAATGCACATGTACACTGTATATGCACTGATAACTTGCAGAACGACTGGCAAAACTGTTTTGTCAATGTATACCAGCTACTTGATCAACAGTATCTAAAGGTACAGCAGTATCCACTTCTTCCTCTCAGGCTACAAAACACACACACACTCTCTCACACACACACACACACACAACTCTCTCAACTGTTGACGCAACCAACTAAAAAAAGTTTCAGGTACAAATATTCACACACAAATACACCATATATACACACAGCTACTGGTCCTAGTCCATACACACCTTTGGAATTAAGGAATGACTAATTGATCATCAAACACAGCATATCTTTATTAAAAAAAAAAAAAATTAAATGATGCATGAAAATGAATACATGTACTGGCACACTACCGAGCTTAGAATAGAACAATCATACTGCTTACAAGCAGCATGATTATGTACAGAGATATTGCTTGGTATCATCTTTGTACCTCTCTCGGGGAGCCGGGCTGGCCGAATGGTAGAGCGTTTGACTCTTCAGTGCTCGGGTCATGAGTTCAAATCCCGCCAGCTGGGGCCAAATATTTGTGCTGGCCTTTTTTCTCGTTGCCCCGTCTTTGGTTGCCCCTTATGTGGTGGAAAAGGACAAACTCCCAAGCACCCACTTACCCACCCCTTGTACCTCTCTCACTCTCTCTCTCTCTCACACACACACACACACACACACACACACACACACACTGCAAAATATGTATTACCAAACCTGAAGTTGTTCACAGTCAACAACTGCTGTGCAGTCTGCCACAATATGTGAATTGTGATGGTTAACTTTCTTTCCTTTGTCCATATCACCATCACGACACATCAGTGTGTCTTGTCCACGTCCAACAATATTTGTAGTAGTGAGATAATAAGAGTTGTACACATTCATGATGAAATGCAATTCCTTTGGATCACTGGCAGCTGAACCAGGAATTTCACCCTGTTTCATTTAGTGATTTACACAATTACACACCGAGTTTCAGCTCAGTTGCACTACACCTACTTTGCCTCAAGATGAGAGGGTGGGTGGGTGTTTGGGAGTTTAACGTCCTTTCCCACCATGTACGGGTAATATCAAAGACGAGGCAACGAGAAAAAGGCCAGCACAAATATGTGGCCCCGGCCGGGATTCGAACTCACGACCTGAGCATCGGGAGTCCAACGCTTTATCATTCTGCTATCCCGACTCCCCGCCTCAAGATGAGACAACAGTACATCTTAGTAATCTTTCTATTGCTATTATACTACTTTAAAAGCATAGTAAGATAATGATAAGGGTGGCTCTTAGACGAGCATGACTCAGTATGTTACTAGTACTAAATACTAGTCTCTGCTGCGTGATGTTTTCCAAAGAGGAATGGATCCTTTGCTTTTCCCCATTGATAAGAGATAGTTGGAAGTTCCTCTAGCACCGGGAGTTGCAGTTGTGAATGTTATCATTATTCACTCACTTGGTCGGCTTACAAAACGGCCTCAATAAGAGTAGTATCTCCACACTTGAGTTTCATCTTTACATGGAGGACAACAAAGACGATGCAGCAGAAGATCCAGACATTTCTCAACACCTGTCTGAGGCGCATCTTCAACATCCGATGGCCAGAGAAGATCCGGAACAAAGAGGTGTGGGAGCGAGCAGGGCAGGAACTAGAGGCCAAGCAGATCCTGCGGAGGAAGTGGGGCTGGATTGGACACGCCCTCAGGAAGCCAGCATCCAGCACCACACGCCAAGTCCTGACATGGAACCCGCAGGGGAAAAGGAAGAGAGGCCGGCCTCGCAACAACTGGAGGTGGGACACTGAGGCAGAGCTATATAAGCAGGGGACCAACTGGACTGGAGTGGTATGAATAGCCCAGAACAGAGTGCGATGGCGAAGGGTTGTCGATGGCCTATGCTCCACTTGGAGCCAGGGGCCTAAGTAAGTCAGTCAGTCAGTTTCATCTTTGCAAAAGTGACTTGAATTCAGCCAGAGACTCCATCAGATTCTTCAGCAGCTCGTTTTTCTGTCGGGCAACCTCCATGCTCTGTCGTTGGAGCTCCAGGCTTTCTTGGTGCATCTCTTTCAGCTCCTCTAATCGTCGGTTGTTTTCCGCACGTGTCCGCTTCTCATACATCTTAAACCACTGTGGCATCGTGACCATCTGTCTGACTTGTGTTGGCTGGTTGTTGCACAGCTGTCCAGCCTCGTTCACAAACAGTCCCGTCGGGGTGGAGGTCGTCTGCACCACCTGCCCGTCGTCCCCGACAACCAGCTGTGACTGAGGCATGCACAAGCTCTTTCCTAAAGCCTGAAGGCCACTCACAGGCCCTAGAGGTCCTAGAGTTTTCTTGGCTTTTGCTTTCACTGGCTCTCCGCTGAAGTTCCTGCCGATGACTATCTCCCCGTCCTGCTCAGAATCCTTCGCCTTTTTAGCAGCTGGTCCGTTTGTGTCGGACAATGACCTTTTGCGGTGTGAATCGTCCACGTCCGAGTCCCCTAGATCTGCCTCACCATCCTCACTTCTAGACGTACTGGCCTGTGCGTTGTTCCCGAATGCCACGTTCTGGGCCCGAACTTCATTCTCACAGGTGATGGTACCTTTGGCTGGCCTGCTGGTGGGTTCCTGCTCCAGGATCATCTTCTCCAGCTTCATCACCTCCTTCATGATGGGGTAGTACTGCCACGTGTGGGCACGGCCGCCTGTCGTAGTGCGTCTGTAGCTGTAGACACAGAAGCCGATTAATTGGGTAATTTTACAGAGTAAAATAAAAATGTACATAACACTGACAATGTTCACCTCTTCCAAATCATAAGCAGTGCTGGGCTGTTATGGGGCAGTTTTTTTTTGGGGTTTTTTTTTTGGCTGTGTTACTAAAGCTGGCCTGTCATCAAATATTCACTACAGGCTGATGATTTCATGGCAGTTTGCACATCAGCACATGTATGCAGCTGGATCACCAGCATAAACTGCATTCCAACTCCAAGTACTAACAGGATCAGTAAACCCACTGGTTTCACTAGTCTTAACTAGCATTCAGAATGCAGAGCTCATCCGTTCTCATCCACCTCTGAACCAGCACTTCTGAATTTTAAAAAATGTTGACATCATGCAAACCAGCACTTCTGAATTTAAAAAAATGTTGACATCATGCAAAGCAAAGATAAACAAAGTGTGAGTATTTTTGTTTACATTTTAACAGGCTAAAATGTCAAAGTGCTTCAGAAAATAAACTGAATTGAGTTGAATTACATGATCAGCCTCACACTGCTTCACATTGAAGATATCAACAACATCCACGTACCTGTCACGTAAACTTCTGAACTTTGCGCTACACTCGGCCCAGGAGAAGTTGCCAAAGCCTTTTGAGATGAGCTCCTCAGTGACCCTCTGCCACACATTCATCTTGCGCTGGCCGAACTTGTGGAACTCCGGCAGGTATTTCTTGTACAGCTGGATCAACTCCACTGTGTCTTCATGGCTCCAGAACTTGAGACGTGACGGATCCACTGCTGCAGAGTATATATGAACATGACCACAGAGTAAAAAAGAACTGTCATCAGTATTGTGTTGGCAAAGAGCTCAGCTTATATCTGTGGGCCCATTTCCTGCACCCAGGAGACTTGGTCTCCTGTAGGTTACAACACTATAACAAGAACAACTGTATGATGCAAAAATGCGAAGTGAACACAGGAGCAAAAACAAATCACACACATGACTGTCGTATGTTGTAATAGTCCAAATGAACCTTTATGTATCAATGACCTTAAAAAATGAAAAAAAAAAATTAACAAGAAACTTCTAATTTACTTGACCAAAATGACCTGGCAGAAATTTGCCTTGAGGTGGAAAAGTTCCATCCAGACATACAAATTATAACAAAAGTCTGTACAGAATTATTACTAATATTAGCAATATTACATACAGTATGTATAAAGCTGCAGGTCGAGGGTGCAATGCAGCACATACTGTTTCTGAAAGTTGTCATCCGGTTGACAGGTTTGTACATGCTGGCATCAGTAGGTGACATGCACTGATGCAGTCATGGACATACTTATGACAAAAAAACAATGACATATATATATACTATGTGATGTACCCAACCAAGACCTCTGGGAGCGAACAAGACAGGTCCCCATCGAGCAGGAGATCAAGAAAAGGAAATGGGGATGGATCGGACACACTTTGCGAAAGCCAACATCAAATGTCACCAGGCAGTCCCTTGATTGGAACCCCCAGGGAAAGCGCAAAGTGGGCCGACCGAAGCAGACCTGGCGGAGGAGTACGGACGCTGAAGCCAAGGCCGCCGGAACGACGTGGGCCGAACTAAAGAGGGCGTCCCAGAACCGAGTGCGCTGGCGGAGTGTGGTTGCAGCCCTATGTTCCCCAGGGAATTAAGAGGACTAAACTAAACTAAACTATGTGATGTACACCCTAGTAATACTATGACTGGCACCAATCACCCTGTCCTGGCACAAAATGATTAAAACCCTTTCCAAGGGTGCTGAAAATTCATGAAGATTGCAAGTGGCTCTCAAAACAGTTGTCCTTCTCGCCAACCTACCTACACATCAGCAAACAAACAAACATTTTGAGGTATCCCTGCCAGAACATACTATCTCTCTTCTGTTTTTCTGTATCGCTAGTGCCTTCTGGCAGGAAACCTTCAATTTCTTCAAGAAGGAAATACAGTATACCTAACCTTCAGTGGACTCACTGGTATTAGGCTGATCTGGTGTGGCTTTATTCTGGGGCGCACTCGTGATCAGCTGTACAGGCTCTGGGGGAGCGCTGGTGGTTGTGGGAATATGAGCGCCATGCAGGCCACGAGCAGTAGGCACAGCGACCTTGTTCAAGTGCGGATTTTCAGCACTGTGCATGAAACCTGGGTTTGGGTACACTGGCATTGGCATCATGGGGATGTCAGGCCTGCCCGTAGGTATGGCTGACATTTTATCATGCGCTGGCGCACCCTGGGATGTCACTGAATTAAAACTGGAAATAACGGAAGATGAACATATAAATATAACTCACAAAAACAGCAAACCATTAATAAACTTGTAATGTCATAACTTGAACATTTGACAATTGAATATGCCAGCTGTGGATGGTGCATTTGCCCCATTTTATAAAAAAACAAAAAACATGTTCCACTATTAATTATGCATTTAAAGTAAGACCATGTTACTAACTAAGAGCAAGACTAACACTAGTCAATACAATGGCTATCAAAGTTTCTCAGCACACTTCTTTTAGGCTTAACCCGATTGACTCAACATCAAAAACAACAGAACTTTAACATTCTGCCTAAAAAATGAACACATAAATCATCTGAGTCATTATGCCCATTATGCTTGACACAACTCACGTACGGTCGCTTTGTGAAAACACGCCACTCAAATGTATGCACATGTACCGCGAGTTCAGCCCGAATACTAGCAGACGGCAATGAAAAGGGGAAGTAATTACATACAGCATACACAGCTATACGAATACGTCACAACACGCGCTGAACTCGCGACGCGCTGCGCAACTGGCTGAACTCACGTAGACTACGTAAGAAACAGTTCGTGTTACAGGCATGTTTGTTTGCGCGTAAAGATTTCTACTCAAAATAGGTTGTTCTTACAACCACCACCGCATTTCATGTGAATTGAAAAGATCCAGACTTTACTGTCAAATGAAAATGTTGCCACCAAAGGCCACGCACAAAGTCGTCTGCGCGAATTCTTTATCCTCGAACGCATTATCATGTTCAAGATGGCGTCTTGCAAGAAAGGCTGAACTCGCGAAACGGGTAATCTCATTCCAGTGTTTCGGTACGACAGACGCTGATGCGCGGTTCAAAAATATCGCACTATTTTTCGCAATCATTTGTCTGAAAACAGAAGCAAGCTCAACAGATTTCCTTATCTTGAAAACGATTTTGTAGGACACTAAACTTACCGCCACCGTGTTCAGTGGGAACCGAGTGCGCGAGCCCGCGTGTATATGCAAATGAGTTCACTGTGCGCCTCTTCCCGAACTGACCCGCGGCGGCGTTCTTTGTCGGCGTACCCTTTCGTTGCGGGCCGTCCAGAAGTGAGCAAAGTGGCGCAGGGGTAGTGCTAGAACATCGTTCCAGATATTTCTTTCAAATATCATAGTTTGTATGGCAACTGACGGGGGAAAAATTTGACGCAGATAAGGCCTCCAATGCTCATCAGAGTTTACTTCCAATGGGAAATGTCCCAGTCCACGAATTTGTTTCTCAGTCAGTTGCCGCGCGGAGCTCACGGCAGTGGCCTGGCCGCAGTGTGATGGCCGCCGGACTCGATGACTGATTTCGACTGTGGCCGTCACATAATGGCCGGGGGGGGGGGGAGGAGGGGCACCATTTCAGTTGAAGATTCTGCCGCCCTTGTGTCTTTCGGCAGTTGTGATTCAAAGAACTGAGACCGGAACTGAAATGTCCACACTGACGTACCGGCAGTGCATCAGTTCCAGTTTTCCTTGCAAGCCCAGCTCAGTTTCAAGACGCTCAGCCGCATGCTCGTAGCGCGGGGGAGGGGGGGGGTTAAGTTTTAACAGGAAACGCCGGGGGAGCACTGAGGTGGGGGGGGGGGGAGTCTCAGTGCATCAGAACTTTGAGAAAAGACTGGCCGGCCGGGTCTTCAGGTGGCTCCGTCCTATGCACAAATACCATTTTAAATTACCTTGACCCAAAATCATTAAAACAGTCTCAGTTTGGAAATTTTTACGTTTGCATTTTCTCAGAATCTAGAAGAACCAGAAGCATCAAACCGGCTTTGCATGATGATAGACACTGGCAACACCTTTACCGACATACCTGTGTTCAACGACTTTTAGTCAAGGTCAAGGCCATACAAACGGTTTTTGGGAAAATTGTAACTTGATTTTCTTCCGTGTGTAAGATTTCCGAGCCGGTAGTCCCTCGGAAATGAAACATAATTTACAAGTTATAAAAAGAGTACAACAACATGAGAGACCAATCTGCATGCCAGAACATCATTTGCAACTGAGAAAACAAAATTACACGCGCCGGCCCGGCGGAGAGACCACTGCCCGGAGTCTGCCTGCCTCACCGCCACTTGTGTGTGAACGTCAGTAAGTAGGAAGTCGGTGAATGATCCAACCAATGGGGGCCGGTTCAGGGTGCTGCGGAGACAGCTGCATGTGCAGTATAGCTTCGGAATTCAGTTTAAGACTGTGATGCACCGGCTGACTATGATCAGTCCGCAGTTTGACTCGGTGACTAGCGGTCCAGCCGGCGGCCGGTAAGTAAGAACGCGGCCGCCGGGTCCGCTTGTTTTCTGTTTTGTTTTGTTTTTTCCAAATATTTTTCGGGAAAACTCGCAGCTCGCGGCGGTGTGGCGAAGAGAAGCCCACCCCCGTTCACAGAGTTAGATATGCAGACGACTGGGTGTGCATACACGTGTTCTTTGTGTAGAGTTGTCACGCTAAATAGGGAGAAGTCGGTGTTCAAGAGTCCGACGCTGGTCTGTCAAAAAAATCGAAAACCATTTCTGTAGCTATTTCCTAAAAAGTATCCTTTTTATCGATAGTAGAAAAATACGACAGGTTTTTCTTTAGGTGTTTATTTTGAATAAGCTGAAATTTATGGCTCAATCACCTTCTCCGCACTATAAATAATGATGAGAGGGAGCAGTTTGTGCGAGTTACAGGACTTGGCGAACATGGCAGCACGATTGCATGGTTTCTGTTCGGGTGTGGACAAATAAGCGATCAGTGCGACTTTCTGTCCAGTAGATGATCACACATACTTCAGAAAACAATTACGTCGTGTTTCAGAGTTTTTCAGTGGATTTGCCAGAGAAACAAAATGCCACGCTACGGTCAACTTGTGATGGGCCCTGCCGGGTCGGGAAAGGTACTCGCTGTCTTCTTCTTTGTTTTCACTTTTGGCTGCCACCGTAAACTACTGATCGAATAAACTACACTGTTTTAAGGAATTGTGCAGAGAGAAAGAAAGCATATGATTAGAGAGAGGAAAAAAAGATAATTACTACTGTTCTAGGTAATTACTACTGTTCTCGACTCCTCGGAACCGTATGAAAAATTAGGCGATGCATACCTCTGTTGATCATGTCATGTCTCCGGTGATACACGGTTATCACACTCACCTTTTTGTCCTCCATCTTTGGGCAGTCAGATTGTACTACTATGCCGTAATCACACTCATACATGCATGTATCACAGTGACAGCGATCGTCAAATGTGTCAGGACCATGGTAGCCATTCGGGCTACTGCCCTGAACAAAACTGGTAGCCCGAAAAAAAATCTGGTAGTAGGAGTGGCTGCTAGGTTCTGATTCATCTCAGAATTCCTGCTCGCCATTCGGGCTACCGCTACCGGAGCTTTCACTCGCCCGACGGTAAATTTGGTAGCGAAAGCGAGCGGGCGAGCGCATTTGACGATCGCTGCAGTGATAAATTTTCCCTGTTGCACTTACAGTCCACATACTGCAGTAACATTGTGAAGCATTGTGAGGCGATTCGGCGAACGGTGCAAGTTGTCAACCTTGACCCTGCTGCAGAGCATTTTGATTACCCTGTCTACGCAGGTAAGTTGCCACATAAACTTTCATGTGTTCCAGGGATTACTGAATAGTATTAGTCTTCTGTGATCAGATGTTTAATAGTTAGACCACATTTTCATAACTGCAAGATATTGACTATTAATCAACACAAGAAGCTTGTTCTAGTGTTTTGCTTCTTACAAGGATAGTTTATTGAATATTTTCTTTATTTTATTTTGTATTTATTTTCTTTTTCCTTTTTAACAGACATTCGGGAATTGATACACATTGATGATGCCATGGAAGACGATGCTTTGCACTTCGGACCTAATGGTGGCCTCGTTTTCTGTATGGAGTAAGTTTGGGGTCCTACTAATTACCGAAAACAACTCTTAATACGGGTAGAACGCAGTTAAAACATAGAAATAACAACACATAACCATGATTAAAGGTGAAAAAAGAGGCCTTAAAACTAGTTAAAAGGGAAAAAAGTACTTATACACTCCAAGAGAACAGGACGAAATAAACGTGTCTCCCAAGGGAAGCGACTCCGTCTGGTCCGGACTGGTTATTTTCTGCAATGTCACCTTTTTTCTTTTTAGCTTTTTTAAGGCCTCTTTTTCACATTAAATCATGTTTGTGTGTTGTTATTATGTTTGTGTGTTGTTATTTCTATGTTTTTGCCGCGTTCTACCCGTATTAAGAGTTGTTTTCGGTTGTTTTCAGTAATTAGTAGGACCGGTAAGTTTGTTGGGTGGAGGGGCATACAGTGGCGTACAGTTTCAGTTTGTGAAATTTACACATAATCAGACCCTTGTTGAGCTTTTATCATGGCATTACTCATCACATTACTATAAGGGGTACTAATCCTTGAATCTTTCATTTCTAAAGAGTTGTTTCAGGAATTTTCTTTGAGCAAAGTCATATTCCTTGTTTTTGACCTGAGTCTGTGCCTCCAATGCATCTGAAGTTGACAGCTTGTTTGTTTTCGATTTGGTGCACTTCATGCACAGCGATCGTCAAATGCGCTCGCCCGCTCGCTTTCGCGACCAAATTTACCGTCGGGCGAGTGAAAGCTCCGGTAGCGGTAGCCCGAATGGCGAGCAGGAATTCTGAGATGATTGATCTCATGAATCAGAACCTAGCAGCCACTCCCGTCAAGCAAAGACCCGTAGATATCTACGGTCTTTGCGTCAAGTGTTTAGCTTCTCTATCATCGATGTCGTCTGCTGTGCCAATGTGGGCCCGCCATACAGTTTCCGCGCATGCGCTTCGGCTGCGGTATTTTCAAAACATCCCGTCTGCAATGCGAGCTTCCGGCAGACGCCATGTGGCGATTTGTGCCTGGTCTCGTGGCTCCTCCGCCGGCGAAAAAACCCAAACTGAGATGACAAGCAAAAGTACGAAGCCAAAAGAGAAAGGAAGTTTCTGGAAAAGTGGAAGACCAGGAAAGATGGCACTCCAAGACAGTGGCTCGTCTATGACGAAGACAATAACCACATGGTTTGCAGTTACTGCACATTATTTTCATCCGACAAAACCACCGAGTTTGTTCAGTTTCCAAA
Source organism: Batillaria attramentaria (assembly GCA_018292915.2). NCBI lineage: Eukaryota > Metazoa > Mollusca > Gastropoda > Batillariidae > Batillaria > Batillaria attramentaria. Next base: position 82,049 of record JACVVK020000556.1, on the reverse strand, counting down.
GTGTTATTGAAAATAGATGTTCAAAAGTATCTGTATACCATGTAACAACGAGAAACTGAAAATAGAAACAATCCGTTTGATTTGATATGTGGTAAAACTAGAGAGGCAAAAGCCTCCATGGCTCCCTTGTGACAAGGGTCAAGGTCATTCACACAAGTGTATGTTTGTAAAGCTCTTATCACTATCTATCATCATGGCAAGTAAAGTGTCTCTGGCGTTCCGAGTTCCTGGCAATATTACAATTTTCCCCCAAACAGTTTGTATGGCCTTGACCTTGGGTCAAGGTCATTAAAATGAGATCACCTCAATGTCTCTTATTATGCCAAGTTTGACGCCTCTAGTATTTGTAGTTCCTCTGAAAACGGTAATGTTAAAATTCACAACAGACAGCTTTAATGACCTTGACCTTCAGTCAAGGTCATTCAAAAAGGTAGGTCTCATTGCGGTCTATCATCATGCCTTGTTTGGTGCCTCAACTGTTTGTTGTTTCAGAGAAAATGCCAAGGTTAAAGTTTCCCCAAAACAGCCTGCATGGCCTTGACCTTGACTAAAAGTGATTGAACACAGGTATGTCAGTGAAGGTGTTGCCAATAACTATCATCATGCAAAGTTTGAAGCTTCTGGTTCTTCTAGATTCCGAAAAAATGCAAATGCAAAAGTTTCCAAACAGACTGCTTTAATGACCTTGACCTTGGGTCAAGGTCATTTAAAATGGTTTGTGTGCATAGGTCTTTTCACTGTCTATCAGAAGGCCAAGTTTGGCGCCTCTGCTGTTTGTTATTTCTGAGAAAATGCCAATGTTAAGGTTTCACATAAATAGCTTGTATGGCCTTGACCTTGACACAAGGCCATTGAATACATGTATATCTGTAAAGTTCTTATCAATGTCTATCATCATGCAAAGTTTCAAACCTCTGGTCTTTGTAGATTCCATGAAAATGCCAATGTAAAATTTTCCAACAGACAGCGTTAGTGACCTTGACCTTGAGTCAAGGTCATTCAAAATGATATGTTTTGAAAGGTCTTATGGTTGTCTATCAGCATGCAAAGTTTGGTGTCTCTGCTGTTTGTAGTTTCTGAGAAAACGACAACGTTAAAGTTTTCTGGACACACACACACACACACACACACACACACACAGACAGACAGACAGACGAGGGAGGGCTATTACATAGACTCCCATTGTTACACAAGGGAGCCAAAAAATGACCCCCCCCCCCCCCCCCTTCCTCACCCATTCACTTCACCCACCCACCACCAACGCTTCAAAAATGCTGAAATGACAAACTCAAGGTCCCATATAGACTACAGTACTAAAACCTGTATTTGCGATTCGGGCTACCAGAATTTTTTTCGGGCTACCAGTTTTGTTCAGGGCGGTAGCCCGATTGGCTACCATGGTCCTGACACATTTGACGATCGCTGCATGCATAGATCAATCAATCAATCAATCAATATAACTTTTTTGTCTGTCGATGGCAGAAAATTTTCTTCTGGCTCGCACACACACGCACGCACCCCTACATTAATTTATCTAGACATATAAATCCATACATATTAAACACAGATCCTAAAGTAATGTGTAATGTCTAAGTCTAATACTATGTTACTAAACTAAGAAATCTAAGCTAAAAGACGGCAAGGGCATAGCGGACATGACACAGCTGAGGAGCAAGCACAGTTATGAAAATCTCAACAACAAAAAATCCATACATACTGGGGACGGGCAGTAAACACAGTCATGAGTTTAAAATAGATACTGCTGAGGGAATGAAAGATTTCTTGAACAAATTTTTCCTTGCTCTCGGTACTCTGTAGCGGCGCCCAGACGGGAGTTTTTGGAACTGATCATGGAGGGGGTGGGTGGGGTCGTTGACAATTGGCAGATGGCAGCTTCGAACAATGATTTGCGGAATTCAGACTCAAAAGTAGCAAAGGGAAGTCACTGTTCAGGTGACGAAGAGTATGGATCAGAAAACTCACGTAACTTTTTTTATTGCTATGACACTGAACAGTTGACATTGATTTACCGCACTGGCATCTGGCAAGTAAGTTATTACATATAAGTTTACTCGCCAGCATTTTTGTTAATACCTGCCATGGCAAGTAAAATACTCACGACTTTCAGGATTGATGTACTAGTTCATAACTGATGTTCATCTTTGGATTTGTCTTTTACAGATATCTGATTGAGAATCTGGACTGGCTGCAGGAGCAGTTGGATGAAGTGGAGGACGATTACATTCTCTTTGACTTGCCAGGTATGATATGTTCATAATGTTGCTCATACTCGTAATCATGTCAATCAATCAATCAGTCAATACTTTATTAATCCCTTCAGGGAAATTACATGTCTGCCAGGAACATACGAACAAGACATAAAAGAGTGAATAAAAAACAAGACATATAAAATATTTTATCACCATTATACATATCACATATATATATCACAAGCGGTACATATTATAGGCATGCATATATAGGTAACATTAAAGTCACATAAAGTTACCTCTATCGCACACGCTTAAGCGCACGGTTACACGACTGCCAGTCTGCATGTTGCGGACTCGGCTGCCTGCTGGCGGGCAACGGTTTTGGCGCACACGCAGCCAGCGGCGTTGCAAGGTTTTATCAGTGATTGGTCTGTTGGCTGTACGGGCTGCCTGTGGCAAGCTGGCTGCCAGGAAAAATAGAACGGCTTTCTATTCCCGCGCCGGCACCGGCAAGGGGGATTTGCCAGCTGGCAGCCAGCGATTTAATTAGGGTTGCCAGCCCTGCAAGTACCAATCCTGGCAACGTGTAGCAGCGGCCCTTACATGTTGGTAGGTCCATAATTATATCATTTGTGCCATTACTGTAGGAAGGGAAATTTGGCTGCTTTTCATTCTCAATTTTGTAAGTGCAAGTATACCATTCATTGCCTGTTAACACATGCTGCTTTCTCTACACAATGTCCAGGTCAGATAGAGCTGTACACACATATCCCTGTCATGAGGCAGCTGGCCGACAAACTTCAGAGCTGGAATTTCCGATTGTGCGGCATCTTTCTGCTTGACGCCCAGTTTCTTATCGAGCCATCCAAGTTCGTGTCCGGCATGTTGACAGCACTGTCGGCCATGGTCAGCCTGGAGATCCCACACATTAACGTCATGTCCAAACTGGATCTTCTGAGCAAGAAAGACAAAAAGAACCTAGAGAGGTGATTTTAAAAAGTTTGATGGTGTGCATGTATATTCCATTTGCTGAAAAAAATGCCGGTGGTTTCTTTTTCACGATTTCCAGAAAACGTTACTTTTCCGTGAACATTGTCGGAAGAAAAAGGTGTACCTGGCGCAGAGACCCAACCAAATTCCATTTTTGTCTCTATCACTGTTGAGCCTTCACCTCCAAACAGATTTTCATGGCTCTAAATATGTCATTATTCTGGGATGAATACACAAATTACATTTATGTTCTTGAGCCATATTTGTACCCATTATCACATAAACTCAAACTCAGTGCAAACAATAACAATGAAAGCTTGCGCCTGCACTGAATTCTTACAATGCATGAATATTTTCGTCATTGTCTCCAGGTTAAAAGTGAAGATTTTGCTTACAATGACACCACCACGTTTACTACATAGTATCAACATGTTTATTCATGTAGTGAACATGTAACCATAAAAAAATATGCTGCAGGTACCTGGATCCTGATGTGGGCAGTCTACTGGCAGAGGAGTTTGATGAGTCTAAGTTCGGACACCGCTTCAAGGCGCTCAATGCTTCCATGGCATCAATGGTAAGTTTATCTGGTCGTTCAGTTCTTAACACATGACATATTTTCAAAATCAGCATCAGTTCGAAATCAGCTGAGTGGCGTATGGTGTGAGAAACATTCTTCCTTTTGGGAGAGAGGCAGCTTCCACTCAAGTCACCCCAACTCACTCCCTTCTGTCTTATCATTTTCGTCATGCCGAAGAAAACCATCTCTTTCAAACATAGTCCTTTTCCCTGCAGCATCCACCACTTCCTTTTCGCTTTTTGGTAAGGCTTTGGTATAAACTCAAAGCAGATTTTAGGTGTAGATAATGCAAACACAAACTTCACACCGTTCGGTGCAAGATAAAAAATGCCTAACGCCATCTGATAGAAAAGAGGCACTGTCACAAGTGATAGCTACAGCTCAGTGTCAACTACCCCACTGTCGTTAAATATAGTTTCAGTGGTTGATTTCTTGCTGTCAGTATGTGTTTTGGTCTCAGCATAGTTTTGTCTTTTCAGAAACTGAACTTCTACGGAGGCCAGTAGTATGACCATTTTGATTGAGAAAGGATCTGCTAGAACTCTTTATTTCTAGACAGGATGTGAAGCTGGGAGTGCCACAGCTAGCTTACTAACGCTTGTGATGTGTTCCAGATTGATGACTATGGTCTAGTGAAGTTCCTACCACTGGATCCTACAGATGAAGACAGCATCAATGACGTACTGATTCAAGCTGACACATCCGTCCAGTATGGAGAGGACTTGGAACCAAGGGAATACAGGGTACGTCTGATGTCACGCTGATACACTGATCCTGTGTTTGTTTCTTTGTTTGTTTGCTTTTTCAGATAGGCTGGCATTTTTCAGCCAATCTGTAAGTGTATTCATGTTTATCCCTCACACTACATCACACTGCACATCCCTCACACTACATCACACTGCACTGCCACTACATGTGGGTATGTTCACTGTAAGTTCCACAACATGCTATACACAGTTAATAATGTGAATTATACAGTGGGCACTTTACTCATTTGCTTGGCTTTAAGCAGCACTGCAAACTGAACCCAACATGCACATGTATTCACTTGAATCGTGCAGGCTGGGGGAATTTTCAGTCATTTGGCAATTTTCAGCCAAATTTCCTATTCTTTCAGCCAAAAAAAGAGAAAAGGTAGGAGGAAAAAGGTTGCAGACACTGTCATGATACATGTAATGCCACACGGGACAGTCTAACTTCATTTTGGAAGATGTGTATGTCAGTATCAAGGCAGTATTTTACTTTTGGGTGCCAGGGGAGGCTACTAAATACGTTTAAAATGATGAAATTTGTTTTCTTGAGTGGGGCATTGCCCCTGTGTTCCCCCAGCGGGACGCTGCCTCTGCACCGTAGTGTAGGTTTCAGTCTTTTTTATCCTCAGCAATTACCCAGTCTCTCACTTACACACCAGACAGTTAACAGTCAGACAGTGCAAAGGATCACATCAGCGACATGTGTTCAGATTTCTACACACTGTGAATGTGATTCAGTGTAGCAAATTTACTGACTGTTTATGTGCATACCTTGTGGGTGTGCCCTCACACATGCATACATTTCCGTGAATTTCATCTTTCTTCTTTATTGTGTGTAAACAGTCATGTATGTGATAACATCCAATCTGGTACAACTGAATGCTTGAGATCAAGTGAGAATTGAGCTTTTGAATGCAAGTGTGGGTAATATTTCACAGTCACACACAAAGTACTGTACCGGTGTGAATGAAAGTGTTCATTAGATTTAAAGATAAGCGTCTAAACATCCCATTCCACTAGATATCTCTTTGTTTAATCAACATGCATTGCTACATTTTCTTTACTTTATTTGTGTGTGAAGGAGCCTGAGGAACCAGACGATGGGATTGCAGATGTTGGTTTGGACCTGATGGTTGAATGATAAACAGCTGGCAAGACTGATGTGTGTGCGTAAGAAAGGTGTGTGGCTGAATATTGAACGCATGAAAGAAATTGATTGAATAAATCATATAAAAAGGAAAAGCTCAAGCAGAGTGTGTGTGTGTGTGTGTGTGTGTGTGAACAACAGCACCCCCCCCCCCACCCCACCCCAATTACAATTGTGCTGTGGTGAGTGGACCACATTTTCACAAATGAAACCACACACAGAACGATCATGTCTGCAGACAACAAAAGTTTCTAACAGGACAATTTGCTGCAGATTTTTATTATAGGTATCATCTCTTTACAGTAACTACAAGTACATTTTATAAAAAGTGTAGCGTTCTCATCAAAATAGGAACACTTAGTGTTCAAGGAGGGAAAAGAAGAAAGTAAGAATATTTCTAACCTTTAAAAAAAGAAGAAAAAAAAACAAAGGTAACATCTGAAGAAAATGAACAATATAATTAATGCACATGATTCTTAAATTTTTAAACTTCCATTCACTTTAACATCAGGAGAAAAACACACAAACCTTCCACAAAACTAAGTATTTCCATAACATACTACTTTCTTTCACTAGCGTCAGGAGAAAAACACCTTGTATAAAAAGCTTAGTACTTCCAATAACATAATATGTTCATCCACTGTAACATCAGGAGGAAAACACAAACACACCTTCCACAATTGAATTATTATTTCCAATAATATGTTTCCCCTATTTTTCAAATGAGGTAATATCTACTACAGGGTTCTAATAAAGACGGAAGTGTGTCCACAGACTGAAGACTTACACTCATGCCATGTAAACACTACACTGGGGGAGTGAGTGAAGTGAGTTTTTAGGGCTTAAAGCCGCGCAAGCCACAAACTTGACAAAGACTAATGCGACAATGGCGAAGAGGGAAACTGGCAAGGATGGCTCAAACACAATGACAGGCCTATAATGCTTGTCCATGTATGTAAATGCGATGATACTGTATCTGACATGTTATTGAGGTAAACACTACACATATATACATGTGGTACCCTGATCATAACTGGCATACACATCATGTGACCCACAACAAAAGCATCCACCTCAACATTCAGCCTGATGAACAGTTTGATAACACCTGCATATCAATGCTACATAATTATCATTAAAGTCTTCAACAAACACTGCAAATGTAATGATAATCATACAGTGCACACTAAGTCCACCAAGGCACCGGCAATTAAAGCACATGTACACCTGAATCACAGACACTTCATGCACAAATATTCAACCGTATAAAACCTAACAAACACTATATTTGTGCACACAATTAAAACAACTACATGCACAAAACTACCGAGGGATCATGCTCCTGTCAGTGCCAGGCAAGGTTCTCAAAAGAATTCTACTGGAGAGGAGGAGGGAGGCAGTCGACCCTATGCTCCGAGACCAGCAGGCGGGCTTTCGCAGGAACAGGTCCTGCGCTGACCAGATCGCCAGCCTACGCATCATTGTTGAGCAGTCACTGGAGTGGAACTCCCCCCTCTACATCAACTTCATAGACTATGAGAAGGCCTTCGACAGTGTAGACAGAGAGGCGCTGTGGAAGCTGCTAAGGCACTATGGAGTTCCCCGGAAGATCATCTCCCTGATCCAGTGCACCTACAAAGACATGAGCTGCAGGATTGCCCATGCCGGCCAGTTGTCAGTTGTACCAACTGGACTGGAGTGGCAAGAATAGCCCAGAACAGAGTGCGATGGCGAAGGGTTGTCGATGTCCTATGCTCCACGTGGAGCCAGGGGCCTAAGTAAGTAAGTACATGTACAAAAGATCACCAACGGTAGCATAGATCTCAAAACACATGCATCCACTAACACCCCCACTCAGCTACAAAGGCCCGCGTGGCTAGGCTTCTCTCTAATTAAAATAATGAAGTACCACATTCAAAATATCGCAGTCAAGCAAATTGCTATTCTGTACTGTACACATATTAAGGAAACATTTAAAAAACACCATTCTACCATGTACTAATCCTAATACCATTATAATAGGCCTGGTTGTGATAGTTCCAAGTTACAAAGTGCCTTCTTTCTCCAAGTTCTATCGGTTTATTGAGGTAACCAGTGATAAAATGTGACCTTCCATGAGAAAACCAGGCTTAAGTGCAAAATTTTCAATTGTTTGTTTTTGGAGCCATCTTAAAGAAACAGGCTTGCTCTTTATAGTGCAAAAAAAAAAAACACAAAAAAAAACACCTCCTTTTAAGACATCATAATTTAAGGGCAGAACTACCTGATTTTGGCAAAATCTCTATATCGACCAGATAGCACCCGCTGACCTTTGTTAGCCTCTAGCTTGGAACAGCGGTGTGCGTCTTACGCTGGGTTTTCCTCGTGGATGGTCACAAATACGTCTCTGAGGTACACGAACAGATGAAAGGATAGCCAGGTGCTATCATCCCTCCATTCTCACTGACACAGGGTGTATAAAATATGATTTCTGTACAGACCCCATCACTACCATTGACATCGTCATGGAATTTTGGCATGACTGGATTTTGAGGACGACATACATAATAAGTACATGTACGCTTCTCCTGTGCTGGTCTCTCAGTGGAGTTACACCAAACTTCTTTGATGACCTCTACATCCGTGACGACCTTATGATAAGATTTCTGGCAGAGACGGATAGGCGCGGTCCTGCTGTACAGTGTCAACAGTTTATATGGTACATGTATCCAATTAAATTAACCCCGATCTTGCTGAGAACAGAATATCCCAGACTACCTCTGTGTTTATTTCAACACAACACATGTAAGTTCAGCAAGGCCAGGGTTAATAATACTACAACTGGTAGACTGTGACCTTTGCAAAACACCGAGGAGAAATACTTTTTATCATGCCACTTGATTGTCGTTCTTGACACAGCAAAACAAAGTGAATGTCCATGCCATGTCCAGACTAACAATGGCAGAAGTCACCACTTTGCTCTGAAAAGTGGCATACGACATCACTTTGTGCTGCAAACATTTTCACAGTCATCACTATGTGCTGGAAAAGCCTTTTGGGCATGATTATATCACTTTGTTCTCGGGAGAAGTCAAAAAGAAGTCTTCAGTCCCTCACTTTGTTCTGTAGAAGTTGTCAGCAGTCACCACTAAGTCTTTGTTCTGCAAAAGCTGTCAGCAGTCATCACTCTGTTCCATAAAAGCTGTCAGCAGATTTCACCAGGCAATCATGACTGGCCCTTTCAGCTCATAATCCACAGTGCTGAATGAATGAATGCCGCATGTATGTTCTGAGGGGGTGGGGGTGGGTGTCTGAGCGTTTAATGTCCTTTTCCACCACACACAGGTGATATCAAAGATAAAGAAAAGGCCAGCACAATTTTCTGGACAGTTGGGATACAAACTCATGACCCAAACACTGAAAGTCCAGCACCCTACCGCTCGACCATCCCAGCTCGCTGTATGTTTTGAGGGCCTGTGTCTCCCTGAAGTTGATGTTATGACCTGCGTTTCAGATCAGGAAACCATGAGGTTGAAACTACCTGAAATTCCTGAAGGTCACTTTGGAACAGTGACCTTGTGACCTTTGCTGTCTGCCCACATTTTGAGCAGTTGGTCCTGTTGTGAGAGCTGTTTCTCAAACTTTGCACACAGAGATTTGAGGTCCTTTATACTCGTGTCCCTTTCTTTGACGGTCACTGCCAGCTTCTCCGCCCGTGCTGTAGCTTCAGCGCAGTTCTGACAATGCCCCTGTAGCAAGGATGAGAAAACATCAGGGCAACTTGTACATTTTGAATTGAATGCTGGTTGGTTGGTTAACTGTTTGAGAGTTTAACATCCCTTGCCACCAAAGATGGGTATCAAAGACAAAGAAAAAGCCAACAGAAAGTTTGGCAACCTACATGGATTTAAACTCACGACCCAAGCATTGGAAGTCCAACGCTCTACTATCACTGCTTTCCCAGCTCCCAAGATACAAGCTGAGACTGGATGCTCGCCGGTGTGTGTGTGTGTGTGTGTGTGTGTGTGTGTCTGTGTGTCTGTCTGTCTGCAGGTGCACACATGCACATGTGTTCCATGTCTTAAGATTCATGCAATACATTGTACCACAAAGACCTGTATTTTTGCGAAGTGGTGTACCGGTAAATACTGATAATGTCACCTCTCCAGATTTTAGGGAGGATGAAACACATAAAAGATGACAAATGAAACATGTACAAAGGTACACACATGCACATGTAATCCATGTCTTAAGATTCATGCAATACATTGTACCACAAAGACCTGTACTTTTGTAAAGTGGTGTACCGGTAAATACCGATAATGTCACCTCTCCAGATTTTAGGGAGGATGAAACAAGTAAAAGACGACAAATGAAACATGTACAAAGGTACATGTGAAAAGCGTAAACATCTCAGGATGAAATTACCGGTTTGGTTTTGGAAAGAGATTTCAGTTTGCTGCGCAGCATGTCACACTCTTCCTGGATGCGGGCCAAATCCTTGGTCAGCTCCTCAAGCTGCTGCTGTCGCTCCCTGTCAAAAATAGAAACGCAACACTCATTGCCCTTCTTACTTGGAAATTCTGAACTTTGGTTGAACCGTCGGTGTCCCCCAAAACGGCAGACCCGGACTAGACTCTATTTTCAGGTTTAGATGCTACATGTATAACTTATCATTTAGAATGGAAGTGAGCCATAAAAACTGAACCAAACACCAACCATGAGTTTCCCTTGAGAGCGTCGGCCATCTGCATTTTGAGTCTGTTCAGCTTCTGATCTTTGTCGGCGATCTCTTTGTCCTTGAGTGTGGCCATCTCTGTCATCTGTCGTGTCAACTGTACAGCCAAACCAATCATATATGATCATTTCCAAATGAAACAGCTTTTTCGACTTCAGTGTTACGCATCTGAGTGCAATGCAAAATCCAACTCAGCATTATCAATTCTGTGGTTCCCAAGAGGTAAAGGTTCCCTTCAGGTAAAGCCTAACGTATCAATGTACCGCAAATATGTATGAAGTAGTCCCATTCTGTGTACATGTACCTCAAGACACAAGGGAGACATATTAAGAAATGACCTGAACAACAATGAAATTGAACAACTGCAAGCTGGGAATGCAATGGATGTGAGAGTGAAGGGGGGGAAAAAGGGGGTGGGAGTGCATGGCCAGGAGCTGACAGGACTAGCATCAGGTTGCGCACATGGAATAGGTGTGAATAGAAAATGAAAACACTGGAGGGAAAAAAGTAAAGAAAAAAAACACACATATATAAACACCATAATTGCTAAAGCTGTTTTGCTTACATCTGTTCTGATGAGATCCATCTTCTCTTTGAGTTCCTTTTCCTGGGCTTCCAGCCTGCCTAATGCAGACTCCAGCTTGCTCTGCGCTGACTGCAAAGTTTGCTGCGTTACTGCGTGGCTGGACTGTTCGTCTTCCACTTTCTTTTTGTAGCCCTCCTCCTGAAAAATGAAATCAGATCTGTAGAGTTTTTGTTTGTTTGTTTGTTTTTTAGATCTTCAGCACAATAAAGTTTTGATCACACTGAAAAACTGGGCAGCAAAACAGCAACAGGAAAAAAAAAAAAAAAAAAACCCCGTAAGATCACATTCAGCTTGAGAGCTGAAATCAGCACACCCTAAGAAGCTGCCTACCCTGCTGGCTTTCAAAGTTGTCTTTTCTCAGAACCAGGCATCCTCTTTTTATTTGCAAGGTAGATGAAAAGGATACCTGATGCACTCTCAACCCTTATCTCCAACAAGACAGCCGAGACGAGTGACAATATAAATAGTGTGCACTTCCCAAACAGAACAATAATGGTGAGCCTAATGAAATTAAAGGTGCACTAATGCAGTAAGCAGAAAACAAACAATGATAAATATACAATAAAAATATCGTTTCTGTGTGACGGTTTTAAGCCTCCCACCATAATCTGCATGTCCTTGTTCAAGGTTTGTACGACTTGTTCCTTCTCCGACACCTGCCTGGTCAGCGTTCTCCACCTGTTTCTGCAGCTGGGCAATTTTCTCCTTTAAATCTTTCTCTCGTGCCTGCAACACTACAAAGACAACTCTCCTTAAGAAAACTGTTTTTATGGGGAGATGGCGTGAAGTCCCAGTAACTTCATTGTAACTAGAGTGTACATCAGAGGGATGTGGCACAGAGCTACATGTGGGGACCAGACTTTTTGGACTTGGAGAGTGACAACAGGTACACAGATAACTTTGCAAGGACATGAAGGATGCCACATGAACATCACTCAGTGCATGCACGGGGAGGGGGGGGGGGAGAGGATGGGGGGGTAGACTACAACAATAACAAGAAAAAAAAACATACAACACAAACAAAAAAACAGCAAACTATATTTATTGAATGTACTGGATATATGTAATGTTGTCCTGTATGTTTAGATGTACCCCCCCAAATGAATTTACCCCCCCCCCCCATTGAAAAAACCAAAAACAATAACAATAGAAAAAAAAATAACACAAACAAAAATTCACAACACCCCCCCCCCCAAAAAAAAAAAAAAAAAAAAACAAACAAACCAACAACAAACACACACACACACACAAAAAGACAGCAACAACAACAATTTACAAATAAATAAAACAACAACAACAAAAACAACAAACCACAATATAAACAAGCAAACAGAAACCTCCAATAATCCTATCTTAGACAATATGTTACACATATCCTAACAACAAACTTGAGAGCATTGACTGTGTTTCAGTCTGCTGACTCATCAATGAGTGCATGCTGGGTTCTTTAATTCCTTTTCTCAATTTACCTCTGAACATATGACATTACTTTCATTTATATAAAAGTTTCATTTATACAAGTACAAGTTCCTTTTTCACAGTGGAAAAAGCCCTGCAGAAGCAGGAGTACGTCTCTTCGTAGTAAAAAGCATGTCACTGAAATAATTCCTACGTAAATACGCCACTGATGTAATTGCACACACACACAGGGGGCTCCAGCCCACCGCTGGCGTCGTTCTAAACACACATTCAGCGAAATTCACTTTTGAACAGCCGCCTTATCTGTGTGTGGTGAGGGTTTATGAGGCCCCGGGTTATGGATCAATTCTCCCTACAATACATTGTGTCCAGGCAATGCCCACATAACAGAAGGCTGTGTGTACTCATGCTTCAATGTAAGGGCCTCAATATTAGCATGTAAACTCTCTTTCTATGGGGAAATCATAAGGCTGGGCGGGCACAGAACCATTTCACTGTTAATTCATTTACTTGGCTGAGGGCTCTTGTCAGTGCTGAAATGAAATTTACGATACACTTTGCTGGCGTTTTTCACCTTCAGCGGTGCATGGAAATGCAGGGTGAGAAATTAACACCACTGGCATTTTTGATTTCTAAGGGCAGATTTTAAAACAGCTGTACAACAACACCCCCCCCCCAAAAAAAAAAAAAAAAAAAAAAAAAACAACAACAACAACAACAACAAACAAACAAACAAACAACAACAACAAAAACATTTTCAGGCAATTTCCGACTTGTGTGGGGGGCTGATACTGCTCCCCTAAGAGCATGTCTAAATTCGGGCTCGAGGTCTATTATGTTCACCCAGGCACATGTTCCAACAGCAACCCTACCCTAACCTAATGACACAAAGAAAGAACATAGAGCAGGGAACATGGACTTGGGGGAACACAGACCTGGGGAACATGGACCTGCGGGAACATAAGGCTGACCCCCGCACTGAATAATTGTGTGTGTGTGTGTGGTGATGACAGAATGGAAGGGTATTTGCACACAACATTGCATGACAACGCTAACGTTATCTCAGTATTTGATCAAGCATGGGGTTCTTTTGTGATCATATTGATCACACCTATCCATCATTCAGTTCACAGGGCTTGCAGTGAGTCAACTGCTCTGTGTGTTTTTGGTGCTAAAGTAGGTCTCATTCAGCGCTCCCACAGATCTGTGAAAGCCCACCACTGTTGGCCATTAACAGCTCCCAACAAAGGTATGGCCGTCTCAATTCCTACCCTGTCCCACTAGAGTCAAGTTAGCGGAGATAAAGCAGTCACTCACAATGGGCGCGATTGTGGGGTGGGGGTGGGGTGTACATGGGTGGGGTATCAGTATGCGCTGGCAGGTCTCAACTCTCCCTTAAATTCCATGATCAAAAGTACTCTGCTGTATCCACCTCCCTATACAGATACATTAATTGTATAGTCAAGCAGGTTGAGTGCTGAACCGTCAATGCACGGGTTGTGAATCCCAGTTGAGCCACAGATTTGTGCCGACCTTATACTAGTTGCCCAATCTTTGATATCATCCTTGTGTATAGGAAAAGGACATTAACACCCCCCCCCCCCCCATCTCCCCTCTAAAAACTAAAATCAGTATGTCATCACTACTCAAATGAACAACAACAACAACAGCAGCAGCAGCAGCAAACTGTATCAGTAGTCTATCTGTGCAAGAGCCAAGCAGTCATGGATATCAGATACAACAAAAAGCTACGTATCAGATTTGTGCAGTCTACTTTTGCGCAGCAGCAAACTAGTGGCCGTAATTCTGCGGGATCTGCACACTGCAGGCCTGGAACATAATCAAGTGGTTGGGGCTTTCAGCTAAATCTCAATATACCCTCCAAAGGGATTTATTCAGAATTTGTCTCCTGGCAGTCCCCGCATTTGCCCCATGGTTCCTCCCTCTACAATGCACCGGGGTTTGGGAAATATTTTGATGTATTTGACAGGGGAGAAAGGTGACATGGCAGTTACATGGACATTTCCTGACAGCTTCAATTGCACATACTAGCAATATATACACAGGTATTGCCTCTGTGAAGCACAGCCATGATGACTTCCAGTATTTGCAATACTTGATTTATGCTGTTTCATAACAAAATGAGACTGACTGGACAGATCTGTCGCGTAAAAAAAATTGTTCAGTGGAAGCCATTCAATTTGACAAAACCCTCAAAACCTTTCTTCAAAACTGACCTGATCTGATTCAAGCAATGTCACAATGAAACGGCAAATACACCAAGCTGCCTGTAAAAACACTCAGGCGATTTATCACCCAAACAGGTTACATGTGCTTGCTGGGTTCCTACAGCTTTTTGTGTGTGGTCTGCTTACGAAGTCAAAATCAGGTCTAACATGGTACATGCAGGGCACATTGAGACAACAGGTTACACCTTCCAGTTTAACAGGAAGGGCTAAACTAATCCACTCTTTTTTTCTTTCTTTTTTTCTTTTTTTTTTCTTTTTTTCTGCCCCAACTCTTTTGCCAGTTCCAGTGGTGTTCCTCCCAGGTAATGGGTAGAATCCACGGAGGGCTAGGAAGCTGGGACAATTTTTATTATGCGTGATGATGGGATGAGGATGATGGTTAGATGATGCTATGGAGGTCCGTGTGGTTTGGGACTGCGGGACAGGGCCGCATTCCACGCTTCCTGTCATAAATATCCCAGCATTAACCAGGCCCGGGAACTACGGCACCTGCGGTGCTGGCCGTGTAATCATCCACATCATAAGACGTGTCATACCAAGGGAAGCACCCCCAAAGTCGCACCCGTGAAGTGGGTGAAACTCGGCTGTGTGGCAACAACCTCCCCATTGGGTCCATAGCACACCCGCTCTGGGTAGGAGCCGACCTAGGTAGGAAAAATCCCGCTTGCCTCGGCTGGGACTCGAACCCGGGTCTCCCGGTCCATGGTCCGAAGTGCTAACCACTACACTACGGGGGCCGGTACTAATCCACTCTTATCCTGTTTGCTTTGCTGAGAGGGTAATGGACACAATGAGCCACATACTGTGAAGGCAATGTTATGCAAAACACACCAGTAACAGGCTGAGTGCAGGTGTAACGTACCCGTACATTACAAACCAGCGCAATGACACTTTTTCAATCTATATTTCAAGGTGTACGTCCATTCATGATTATTATTTTTTTATGTGATTTGTTTCAATTGTTAAGTATCATTTTTAACCAGTAATAATCTCCAATGAGACAATGAGAAAAGTCACTTTGATGGAGCTCAAGATAATTAAACCATCACTGCATGAACGCTGAACCAAAAACAGAAGGCGTTTCTACAGTCCTACAGGTCAACAGTCCTATGTGTCTATAGTCCAACAGTGGACGGTCCTACGTGTTGATAGTACGATGATTTACGTCGATAGTCCTAATTATCAACAGTCCTGTGCTCGGTAGTCCTACATGTTGATAGTCCTGCGCTTACTCAAAGTCTCGTCAGTCCTACATATTAATCCTACGTGATGATAGTCCTACCGGAAAAATCCAAAGGAGCATAGGATTATCGACATGTAGGAATTATGATACATAGGACTGACAAGACTTCAAGTAAGTGTAGGACAATCAACACATAGGACAGTTGACTGTAAGACCATGGAGACTTCAAACTATCGACATGTAGGCACAGGACTATCAAAGTCAAAGTCAAAATGTTTATTCCTGTAGCCCCTTCTGAGGTGGGAAGGAAATGCAGAAAATCAGAGTGAACGTGAATGCTCTGAATATACAACTGTTACAAAACTGTACAAAGGATTATGCAAGGTAACTCCAGTGATAGCCAGGACTCGATTTGCTGTTGGTGTTATTGTTGGCTTTCGTCGTCGTGTCACATTGTGAGTTTATCAGTATGTGCGTGTATGTGTGCCACACGGCATGTGCGAGTTTGTGTGTGCACTGGTGCGTGTGTGTGTGAGCGTCAGCGTCAATGGTGTTCAGCTAGGGGATCATACGAGCGAGAGGATCGTGTGTTTGTGTGTGTGTGTGTGTGTGTGTGTGTGTGTGTGTGTGTTAGCGTATTATTATAGATTTCTTCCAGTGTTTGTAATCCTTTTGTATACTTTGTATTGCGTTTTCAAGTATTAATGACATTTAGTAATAGTAACTTCACGGTTCATGTACGTCAGTAAAATTATCTGCTTTGTGACGGGCCGATGGCCTAAACAATAAAGAATTGAATTGAATTGAAACTGTACAAAGGATAGGATAAAAAAAAAAACAAAAAAAAAAAACATGAAGAGTACAATACACTGAGAAAAGTGCACAAATTCAGGCGTTAACTAATTTGCGCCAACACATGGGACAGTCGACATGTAGGACTAGCAACACGCATCCCTGAAAACATGCTTTTCTCTGGCAGCTCTTAATTCTAAAACTATCCCCATAGGTGCATTTATGAATGTTATCTCAGTAATCCTCTACTGCAGGTTACCCTTGATGTAAAACACACAATAACATGAATCAGTAAACCATATCACAGACCTCTGTATCTATCCACTAGGGCTCCATAATTATGCGGTTGTAAGGTGTCAATAACTCATTGTTAGTGGTATACATGCTTGACAATAAGACATAATTTGCTGTCAAGCATGTAACTGAATAAATCATTAACTGAGCCAGATAATGGTTAGTGTGAAAGCTTTTCTGAAGCACCCTGCTTGAAATCTTATTCCAGTTAATGTATTAGCAACACCTGTCATTCAGACAACCATTAATAATTATATGATTCTAGTCATTAACCCTACTACAAGGTTGTAGGTCTTTGCAAGCCAACCATCTGTTTTCCATGACCACTTAATAGCTGTGGTTGCTGCTGCTTTACAGTTGTTTTTCAAAACAGATATTGTTCTGCAAAAGTTGTGAATGTAAACCTGTCAACCCAAAGAATAGGCCGTTGGTATGCTCGCAGCGATCGTCAAATGTGCTCGCCCGCTCGCTTTCGCTACCAAATTTACCATCGGGCGAGGTGAAAGCTCCGGTAGCGGTAGCCCGAATGGCGAGCAGGAATTCTGAGATGAATCAGAACCTAGCAGCTACTCCGGCTTCCAGAATTTTTTTCGGGCTACCAGTTTTGTTCAGGGCGGTAGCCCGAATGGCTACCATGGTCCTGACACATTTGACGATCGCTGTGCTCGCCAATGGTTTTAGGTGTAACTTCAGTACCTTAGGCCCAAAAAAATATATATATATATATATTGTTGTTTCTGGTAACATGGCTAAAAAAAAAAAAGGGTAGGTAGGTAAGGGTTTTGGGGTTGTTTTTATGTTTTGTTTTTACCCCCCCCCCCCCCCCCCCCCACACACACACACACACACACATATCCAAGAACAAAGAAACAGGGTATTAATAAGAAATGATGCTCTGTGAAACTGTATTTAATATTATAACACGCTATTTTACCATATTTCGTTCTAATCTTGGGTCCGCGATGGCGCACGACTTCCCTGACGACAGGCGCATGAAACCCAAAACTGATCGTGCTTGTATTTTTTTATTTTTTTTTTTTCAGCAGCCACAAAAAATTTTTAGGGTCGGGGGGGGGGGGGGGGGGGGGGGGGGGGGGGGGGGGAAATAGAGTCGGTCCGGGTTACCAGAAACAACAATATATATATATATATTTTTTTGCCTTATCAATACTCCTCAGCAAGCCAGACAAACCGTCTTGTCCCAGCTACTACACTCCATTTAAATTGTATTGCAGTGCACGTATATCTATAAAACAAGTACCAAGAGAGGCATGCTTCTGTCTTCAATTTTAGCAACACCTGCTATAGTCTGCACAGAATCTGATTATAGTACGTTCAAGGTTCTTGTACCAGCGAATACAGTACATAATAATGTATAGCAGTGCCTGAAGAAACCATTACCCAAAATCTCAACAAGGTTTAGTGTATATCACCTCTAGCGGTCAGCATAAGCCACAAGCACTGAAGCGTTCTATGGTCAGTGTGTTAACACATGCCGTTTGTCAAAGGCTCAACTGACGTTATGAGCTCGTCGCGGTCAGTAGACCGCAAACAAGAGGTAAAGCCTTGAGCACTGAGTATCAAGTGGTGCCAGTGACATTATCTAACACATTGTCAGTCATACCATGCTGAATCAGATAACTTTACTATGTTCTCTTTCTGCAGTTTTCCCAGATACCCCCCCCCCCCCCCCCCCCCTAAATACTGTGGTTCCAGCACACAAAAGACTCAGCGGGGGTGGGGGGGGGGGGAGTCACTTCCCCCTTTTCTTATTTTATGTGTTTCTTTTTTTCTTTTTGCCTCAAGTTTCTTGCTATGATCTTCTAAAGTAGTACTAAAGTAGTCACAGACAAAACTGACTGCATGAACAGGTACAGCATTTTTAACCCAACTGAACAGTAGAAGAAAGATGCTGAAAACATAAGGGAAGGCCAATACAACTCACCAAACCCTCCTTTATCTCCTTCTCACATGCTTCATGTGACACACCGCTGGCTGACGATGCTGATGCTGACTTGGGAGGATCCTTCTGAACATGTGGGACGGATTTTCTCCTCTCCTCTGGCCG
Source organism: Batillaria attramentaria (assembly GCA_018292915.2). Lineage (NCBI taxonomy): Eukaryota > Metazoa > Mollusca > Gastropoda > Batillariidae > Batillaria > Batillaria attramentaria. The sequence goes on along the minus strand of JACVVK020000556.1, from coordinate 63,059 downwards.
TAAAGACTCCTTCGGCGTTGGGAGAGTCATTGCATTACCTTGGATGCCACCGTCAAGCTTCTCATCTTCATGCCCCTTGGGTATCACATTCAGTTTGGGTAAATTCACTTTTTCATCAGGTGATATCATGTGCCTCAAAGACCCAAGCGGTCTGGTCCGTTTTCCACCACGCATTTGTGACACAGAACTCATTGTAACTCACCACCGCTCCAAGTAAACACTCAAGCAACGAAAAACTCACACGAGTGTCTTGTGTGTATCACTGACCCATCAAATCAGCTCTGGTATAAAAGGCTTTATCCATGTGTTCGCAACCCTTAATCCGTTTTGACCTGGATTTAGCCTGGGTTCTGCTGCACAGTGAAATCATCCTGTCATTATTGTCACCATCTGCAAATACAGTAACAGAGCAAATTACCTGTCATTACTGAGAAAACAAAATCATCGGCCAACCCCCTCCTCCCCCCACCGTCTCCCCCGAGCTCCTATCCCTAATATCCCACCCCTGCCTCCTCGTACTGCGTACGTTTTTGATCCGCATGTCGCACCATGAATATAAGTATTCAATTCTCTCTCCGTCTCGTTTCACCGTGCTCCACAATCAGAACATACAATCACAAGGCAATGTTGGTTACTGACTCCAGTTACGTGCATGTGCCCGATCCACTCGCAGCTTGAGGTACGGCTGATACGCATACGCCAGTTGCAAAACTCAGAGTATTAACCTTACGGCGAGGTAAAAAAAACATCTTTTCGCGATCTCTGCACAAAAATGTATGGCTATTGTCTCACTTCAGTTCTGAAGTACTGAATCGACTGCGGCATGCTCCTCTTTCTCTCTGCACTAAAATACCGCGCGCACTGTGATAAAGTGAACATATACGAGTGTGAACTTACACAGCTGCCTTATCGATTCGCTATTCACAGCACAGATATCTCACACTGGCCGGCCGATTCCTTGTAGGGCAGAAAAACTCCGTCTTTCCTCCGCGGTAGCGTCGCGGTATCTAAGCCGAAAGTACCCAGCAGTGATTCGTTTCTTTTTTTCTCATTGGTCGATTTGACCAAGGGAAGTCACTCGTGCAACCTTCTTTGGAAGTCAAGCAGACGACGTTTTCTTCATATTAGCTGGGGTTTAGTTTTGTGATTATTTCACATTTTCCAAAAGTCAGTGGACAGTCACCAGAACCAAGAGAAAAACTGACAAGTTTGGGGGGAAATGCATGAATTGGTATGTAAACCTTAGATAAGCATCAGTCAGTAAACTGAGAAACATTAACAACTGAGAAGACTCCCCCCCACCCCCCACCACCACCACGTACATATAGGTGTAGAGTTTCCCTCCTGCACGTGTTATCTCTCTTCTTTCTGGTCTGTATCGATAGTAACACTAGGCAGGGAACCCTCGGTATCATACCTAGCCTGTCTGAAATATATCAAGCATGAGATTTTTTCCCAGGCCCTCTAAGCCAATTTCGCCGTGTCAGTTTGTGTTTTTACGCCGTTGCAACGTCGATGCATAATGATTAAAGGTGGAATACGCCGGACAGTCAATGAGCATCTTATATTTTACAAAACATTACAGGGATCATTTTTTGTGGGCCCCTAGAGCAAATTTGCCACCCTCCCCCCCACCCCCCCTTTTTTTTTGTGCAGAGTTTCATGAAGAAAAAATGTTGGATATGCAGGTCATGATGCCCCCAGCCACCCCCCCCCCCCCCCCCAAAAAAGAAAAAGAAAAAAAGAAGTGGTTTAAGTATTTATTCCTTGTAAAATGCCATGGATTTTCTGATGTGCACAGACACACACAGACACACATACACACACACACACACACCAAACATGTTTCACTTCTGCTCTCTGAAAGAATGCAGCACAATCTGTTTTATTAAATCATAAGAATGACCAAAAAAAAATGACAAACATGATAATAAAAGATGTAATATTTGCACAGATGACATGAAACAAGCAGCTCCACATAAATCATATAAAGCAGTAACAAAGAATCTGTCTGATAACAAGATTGAAGAACGAAGTCCAAAAATAAAAGGTCGCTTGACACAGAACATGCAAGATTTTTTTTTTTATCCTACAAGAGGACACGTGAACACAATTCCCAGAAAAATGTGACAACATAACCCTGTGAGAACAGAATATCCCTGACTATATACTAACCTTAAAACAGCTGGCGAGCACGCATTTAGCTTTGCTGCCCCGTCACTCTGGAACGCACTACCTGCCGGCCTGCGAGACCAATCGAACATAGATAATTTCAAGTCTAACTTGAAAACGCATATGTTCTGGCTGGCTTTCGACTAGGCCCACTTACCTCCTCCTGATTCAGCTGCTCTGTGTGTGTGTGTGTGTGTGTGTGTGTGTGTGTGTGTGTGTTTGCATATTTGTTGGTAGGAGTGCCGGAGTACGCGCATTGAGTCACTTTGTGAGAATTTTGCACTATATAAGTACAATTCATTAAGATTTTTTTTTTTTTTTTTTGATAATAAGACAAATTAATTCAGCAAAACCAAGGTTATGGAGACACATCTTGTCAAACAACATAACAGAAAATTCACATTCATATCATTTGTGTTCACACACACACACACACACACACACTGCACAATCAAGCAAGCCATCTGTTATCCTAACATTCAAGAAAAAATAATTATATATAATTTATAAAACATATAATATATATATATATTACATGCAGAATAAAGTTAAAAATTACCACTCAAAATACTACTCTAATATTTTTTAAAAAGAGAAACAGTGTGCAAAAGTATATGCATACATATATGCCCCTGGCTTTTTGCTTGTGCCAGATGGTACACCTATAAATATCAAGATTGTTTTTCAGAAAATCAAATATGATTTCCACACAAATATAACAAGCAAACAAACAACAACAACAACAACAAAACCTGAAATTATGACGTCGCTGATAAAGATAATTATGGCAGTTGTAAGTGCAATGCGGAGGTCATTAATAATTTGTGTGTGTGTGACCCCAGCACTCATGTACAAGTGTACGCCATGGCACAGGAGACGGTGACTAATCAGTTATGTTCACATGCAGGATGCACACTATCATCATGCATTAACAGCAGCGACATCATTATCTTCACTGTTATCCTCCTCATCATCGTCATCATCATCTGTTTCCTCGCTTTTAGCAGCCAAGTTTAAGTCTGTGTCATGCCCAGTAAGCTGTTGTTGCCACATGCTGGCGTAGTGACCTCCTTGAGCCAGCAGTCCATCGTGCCTGCACACAAAGTGTTGCAACCAAAAAAAAAATTGAAGGTGGGTGGGTGTCCCTCTTGAACCTCAACACACAATGTAAAGCGCAAGGGGATTCCCCGTTCTTTTGAGTTCCCTTCCAACCACTTTTTTTTTTTAGTATGTTTAGTACCTCCTCAGCATCCCTCCATTAACCAACTACATGCATTTTTTCCCCCTGTGCTTTCAAAACCTCTCCCTAACTGCTGTGAGCACTCAGGGTGGAGGTGTGTGCCATGTCAAGTCTCCTTCATCATGATATTAGCTTGTGTGGTAGTTGGAAATATATGCTAACTCAAGCTCGCTTTTATTTCTATATTCCAGCTAGTGCTTCGTGTGAACAGACCATGTGTTTACTGAGCTTCCAGTCTCCGTTACTTGGGCTTACCTGGTCAGGGGAGGGTGGGTGGGTGTTGGGGGTTTAACGTCCTTTTCCACCACATACGGGTGATATCAAAGATGGGGCAACGATGAAAAAGCCAGCACAAATATTTGGCCCCAGCCGGGATATGAACTCACGACCCAAGCATTAGAAGTCCAACGCCTGGTAAAGGGAATAGTGGTCCTCTTACCACTCCCCACAAGCCCAAAGGAGCACAGAAATAATGGCAAAGGTTTATTGCACATAGACTCCCTTTGTTACACAAGTGAGCCAAAAACTATTTGTGAAAAAATCTGACCCACCTTTCTGTTTTCAGCATTTTGCTAAAATGCAAAAGCCAGTGTATTCTGGTGACTGCTCTTTACAGTTACATTTGCGCTTAAACTCACGTTCCACGTTCGATGATCTGCCCTTCACGCATGACGAGGATCTGGTGGGCATGGACGATGGTGGACAAACGATGAGCGATGATGAGGGTCGTGCGGTTCTCACACACATGGGAAAGAGCCGCTTGAATGTTTCGTTCTGTTTTGGTGTCCAGCGCGGATGTTGCCTGTAAAGGAGTGCACATTTCTGTTACAGTAAATGTCTTGGCCCTGGTGGTGCTGAGAACGAACATTCCAGACTACCTCTATGGCTTTTTCAGTGTAAGACAAATCAGTTCAGCAAGAGGATTCAGTTCGTTATGGCTGACAAGAAAAAAAAGACACCATGTTCGAAAACCACTGAGTAGAAAAAATACACCATGGTCAACATCAATTCTCATTTCAAATTTTGCATACAGCATATAGTGCAAATGGCAAATAGACAAGCATTATAGAATAAACTCAAAATTAAGCATGGACCTTAAAAACAAGAACATAACCACAAAAGAATTTTGGAAGAAAAATCACATTTCTTCAGAACCAAGCTGGCATCAAGTCTGTTTCTCACTAAACCCACCTCATCCAACAGCACAATGGCTGGAGCCTTGAGCAGAGTACGCGCGATGGCCACTCTCTGTTTCTCTCCTCCACTGAGTTTCAGGCCTCGTTCCCCTACAACTGTTTCATATTCTGAAACCAGAAACACCATGTCAGCCGAATCATTTCCCCACATGCTCTGGCACTGCAGGAAAACACGATTCTATGCCCATACATATGTCAGTATGTCAGCAGAGTTACCTTTTGTTTGTTGAAGTTATGTCCCATTTGTTTGTGTCCAGTGGAAGGCGAAAGCCGAAACGTTGACCCGTGCCGTCCTTTGTGAAAGTTAAGTGGTTTCTGTCCCTTTTATGTCGCTTTCATTTACCGTTTCCTTTTCTATGCCCATAGTAAAATATTCTGAAAACAAAACCCTACAATACATGTACCGACATGTTTCACAATGAGTTGAGGTCATGGTCATGACATACTAACTACATGGAAATTCCTGAATGATGGAGTATCATTATGCACTGTATGGGAATTCCTGGATTTGTGAGCGACACTGACATTACTTACGGTATGGGAATTCCTGAATGCGTGAGTGAATTTCTGCTGCAACTGCTGCATCTTCGACTGCCTGGTCCTCAGCGGTGACACACCCGTATCTAATGTTGTATCTGAGGGACAAGAGCAGACACCGTTGTATTACAATCAGTGCAGATCAATGATTATGATTTTCGAGACAATTATTAAAGACAATCAAGGCACAGGGCACTGCCTGCTGTGGGTTGATCTAATGCAATATTCTGCCTCATAGTACAGACACAAGATTCGATGTTACATGTATCAACAACAGATCTGCTATACAAGAAATCTAATCCGGTATTTTCCAGTATCATCTTATAGTGCAGCGTTCTTCATGGAACAGTTCATGCTCGTTGCTTCTAGCAAAACAGCAGACAGAGAGAGAGAGAGGAAAAAAAATACTGAAAAATAACTACAGAAGCACTAGTCAGAAACAAAAGTGATTTGCTGCAGTCTACTTGACAAACAAAGCCTATCTGAATTCCATCTCCAACCCCCCAAAAAGGGGTGTGAAGGAAAGTAATCGTAAGATACTAATTTATGGTTCACTTTGTCCATAGAAATGTCTCCAAAATAATGCTGGGCGTATTTTCACTATACTCACCGTATACTTTTGTTAAATAGAACAGTTTCCTGAGGCACCACACCGATACTGTTTCTCAGTGAGTTCTGGGTTACCTGCAAGAAAGTCCATCCAAAAGAGTTCAACAATCTGCAAGCCATTTTGAAATGTTGCAAGAAAAAATCACAAAAATTACACTTTTAAATTAAGTTGCTATCTTGCTGAGCGTGACTTACAATGAGTTTAGCTACAAGCTGATCATATGTCATCAAAGCGTCAGAACTGGTTGGTTGTGTGTGTGTGGTGCTTATTGTTTTAATCCAGAATTCATATATATTATATGACAGTGCCATATGTTCTTACCAATGCAATGTTCTTCCCATCAATTTTGATCACTCCACTGCTTACGTCATAGAAGCGGAACAGGAGACGGACGATAGTGCTTTTTCCGCTCCCTGTGTGCCCCACCTGACAGACAAAAGAAACTTACACGTGAGAAACTGCAAATACCTCATAAACAGTAAACAGTTTCTGTATATGCTTTCTCGGAAATAACAGGCTTCCCCAGAGCAAATGCACACACAGGCAAGCACGTCGCATGTGCACATAACACACACGCACGCACACAAAGTCATAATATCCTAAAATAATGCACACTATCCAGGTAAACTTTCTATCAACTGCTATGATATCTAACTATAAACTCACCAAAGCATAGGTCTGTCCAGGCAACACTGTGAAGTTGATGTCTTTCAGTATGGGGCGACTGGCGAGGGGGCAAAAAATCAAATGCAATTATCTACAGATCAAGCACTGTAAAAAGTAATGGTTGAAGGTGAAATGATAGCAACATGAGAAACTAAGCTGGTAATAATAATAATAATTAATAATAATGAATATTTATTTGCGCTTATTCTCTGTGGCTCTAAGCGCTTATAGAGGTAAAATAACTAAAAGAACACACACACACACACACACACACACACACACACACACAGACACAACACACAGAGAGTCCGTTATTCACTCGGCTGGTGCGGTAATTCCATAACTTGCAGCCGCACAACAGAGAAATTTCAAAGAATGCTGTTTACAATATTGGGATCAAAATAATTTAACCCATGCAGGTACTGTACTGAGTTGCAAAATCTGGCTTCCCTCAGTCAATGCACTCTACATATAGGTCAAAACCTTGTTAAAAAAAAAAGAAAAAAAAAAGTCAAAAGTCAGCCGAACGATTGTTTACCAATGGCTTTTGTGTAGATTTGTAGAGCCAGTAGGAAAAAATGGATGTATGTCCCAAATATGACTTTTCCAATGACTTACTTTTGATCATAGTGGAAACAGACATCTTGAAACTCTATCTTCCCCTCCGTGATGACCAGGTCCTCTGCCTCTGGTGCATCCTTCACCTGCATCCATCCATCCATCAATCAATCAGTGAGCGAGTCAATCAGTCAGCAAGGTGGTCAATCAATAAATCATTATCATTTCATCACCCCACCTAACCATTCCTAAGACAGGATAACTGAAATATCTTTTTGTGATCATATCACTACATGTATCTCTTAAAAATGTATTGTCAGTGTGGAATTTGATCCTTCATTTTTGGTCACACACCAACACTTCCCAACGCCCCCCCCCCCGCCCCTCCCCCCCCCAACACACACACACACACACACACACTCACACACACACACACACACACACACACACACACACACTCACTGACTTATGGCACCAATTTTTTGATAGAGTAACAGTAACAAAAGGACTGACAAAACGTGTACGCTAAGCTCTCACCTCTGGTTCCTTAATCCAACAGATCAAACATCAGTTCCACATCAATGAAACTCTGCTGTATTCACCTCTGAAAAAGACACACAAAATTACCAGATTCTTTCCAAACTCACGTGCATACGCATTCCACAATGCAGCTGTACTCCAAATGTACATATCTGCTTGTACGGTTAAAAAGTGAACAAATAAACATTTGACAGCTTGTATTTGGGCTGTGCCTGCCAAACTTTCTTCAGCAGTGCTCTATACATATTGGCTCGGGACCTGCTACAAAACAAGCAAAATGTCACCTACAACAAAAGCAGAGAAACGTACACTGGCAAGTCACGCACTTACCTGTACTGAGCCCCAAGATTGTTCAGCGGCCCAAACAACTGTGTCAGGTACGTTCCAAAGAGAACATAGTCACCCACTGTAAGGTGCGAGTCACCGACGCTTTTCACCACCGCCCATGCGCACAGTAGCAGCCCCGCGACGTACCCCATGGTGAAGATGGTATTCTGCATCCACTGCCACAGCATGACAATACTGTGGTTCTTCCATTCCGCTTCCTGGTAGAAAATGGTTTGCAAAGGCCAAAGTCAGAAAATAATACAAATTCTAAAATGACTTGGCTTCAAGCAATCAACTTTTTGTTCTGGAACAGTTGTGCTTGTGAAATGTTCCTGTATGTTTGAAACAGTTTTGTTTTTGGGTTTTTCTCTGCCCCAGCACTTTGCCCAGGTCAAGAGTGGTATCCATGGAGGGCACAGAATCTGGGACCATTTTCATAATACATGAGGATGAGGATGACGGTTATGATGATGCTATGGAGGTCCATGTGGTTTGAGACTGTGTGAAAGGGCCGCATTCCACGCTTCCTGTCACAAATATCCTAGCGGTTAACCAGGCCTGGGACCTGTGGCACTTGTGGTGCTGGCTGTGTAATCATCCATCATAGGATGTGTCATGATAAGGAAAGCACTCAAAGTCGCATCCAGAATGGGAGAGTCACGGCTGTGTGGCAACAGCCTCCCAAATTGGGCCCATAGCACACCCGCTCTGGGTAGGTGCCGACCTAGGTATGAAAAATCAAGCTTGACTCGTCTGGGATTTGAACCTGGGTCTCGTGGTCCATGGTCTAAAGTGCTAACCACTACACCACAGGGCCAGTCAAAACAGTCTGTCTTAATAATAAGTAGATTTCTAAATGCTAGCCATGCAAACGAGAACTGCAACAGCTTGCAGCTGTCCCAGTCAGCCATGCCATCACTTGCTGTGGAAGTATGCTTTCCAGCTTCCTTCTTCAGTTCAATTCAATTTCCTCTCACCTGGTACTTGCTGATGGCGTCCCGATACCGACTGATTTCAAAATCCGTGGCCCCATAATATTTCACCTGGTCAAAAAAAAAAAAAAAAAAGTCAGTTTGCACATTGATCAATAACAAGACCATTCTTAAACCTGGTCTTGCTGAGAATGGAATATTCCAGACTACCTCTATGGTTATTTCAGCATAACACAAATTTATCAGGGAAGATCAGGGTTAATTCTAAATACAGTCAAACCTGTGTAAGGTGGTCACCCAAGGGACGGGGTCAAACTGACCGCCTTAGACAGGTGACCGGGTTATCCAGGGTGGCATGTCAACAGCTAGCATTTCAGGGGATCCTCTGGGGGTGACCAGGTTAGACAGTGGCATAGCTTATACAGGTGACCCGCCTTGGCAGGTTCGACTGTATCTGTTTTTGTGATACAGAAAATACAGTTAGGTGTACTGGTACTGTGTGTGTGCACAGGTGTGCTTGTGTGCAGGCATGTGTTTGTGCATACAAAGACATTTATTTCAAAAGCAAGGAAAAGGTGAATAAAGTGATAATAACAGGAAACACATACAGTTTCAAAGTTGATCAGCGAGTCCACAGCATGAGCTTTGGCTTCATTGTCCAGTTTGTTCATTGATCGCCGATACTTGGTGCGCACCTCCGTCATCACAAATGTTATAGCTATAAAACACACACAAATAATATCCATTTTTTTTCTTTTAAAGCAATGAGAGTAACACCTGATAATCACATCCATACAGCACATGCCTTTTCTGAGTCAACAAAGTGATATATACAGCAATGCAAAACAACAACAACAAAAAGGAAAAAAATAGTTAAACATTTCTGTGAATCATCCAAACTTTTTTTTTTTTAGCCAGGATACCAAAGCTTTTTTTTAAAAAAAATGTTGTTGTTTTTGCTGTGGTTCCCCCCCCCCCTTCCCCCCCCCCCCCCCCCCAAACTTGGCCAATACTTAGAACCAGCCAAAAAGTGACTACTGGTACACGTACAAGGTAAAATTTTGCAGTCTCACCGATGTAGAAAGTGACACAAGCCAGGATAATCAGACCAAAGAGGTAGCTGAAGGTGGTGATAAAAAACACAATGGCGATCACACAGTCCACTAGCGTTGGTATAATCTGGAATGCTATCTGCCTGAAAAAGAAAATTTTACACATGTGTAAGGAATAAACTTTTAGAGCTAAGCACACAAGGGCACATCTTGCTACCCTTAAAAATAAATGAGATTTTTGAAAGCCACAGGTTTGGCTATTTTTGCCAGTCCAAAACATTCAAACACTGATATTTCTTTTAGAGGTTTCTTTTTCATGACTGTAGAATATATATATAGTCCAAGGCATGGGATACATGCCTAATATTTCATTTGTTCAGAGATCTACACACAGAAATTTAAAGTGGACTTAAGACATTTACTTTGGAGCAAAAAACAAACAAAAGAAGCTTTCCTCCAAAGACTGGCCAAATCAGGTTTACATTTTTGCCAAGAGTAACAGTATTCTTACCATGAATGTAAAACACTCACGCTAAAAGCATATTCATGCTGGCTGTTCCACGTTCCACAATGCGAAGCACCTTCCCAGTCTTGCGTTCCAAATGCCATCGAAGTGACAGACTGAAACAGGTGGACACATATGATCACCGCAGACCTGTGTTGAAAACCTGACATACATGACTACGGATCATTCTTAAACAGACAACTCTCCAATCAGTCTCCCCCCACCCCCACCTCCACTCCACCCCCAAGGACTGTTGAAAGCACAGTTTCATAAGCAAAAGAGTAGGTACTGGCAGCCTGTAGTCATCTCTCGCGCAGCTAGCAGTTCAGATTTCTGAAAATGGCAGATTTTTCTGCATGTCCTGGCTCACCATTCTAGATAAATGTTAAAACAACTTCACTTTGCAGCAGATGTCTCAACAGGCTGCATGTGGACACCACCACACACAATTCAATAAAGGTAGGGCTCACTATCAAATCTAATGCAGATTCAGACGTTCAAAGCTAGGAAATGATATAGAATGTCCACACAAAAAAAATAAAATTAACAGAAAAGTTAATAATAGCGAACCTATGAAGATGCATGAAGACATGGACCTCCATGCGCTTGCTGGTAAACTGCTGCACATTAATCCAAAGCTGACCTCGAATCTGGTTCAACATCCCTCCACCTGTTGTCACATGAAGTGGGGGCATAATAAGAATGAGCCGCAAGCAGCAGAATTAAAGTAATCAGCACAAGACATTGTCAGTGCCATGGAATATGTGTGTATAACTAATGTCTGTGAATAGGAGAGTTGAAGGAGCATTGAAAGGGTCCCAAAGACAGCACTAGAGAAACTTCTAAAATCTGGTGTGGAATGCATATGGGATTTTCAACAGATGCTATTTTAGAATTTTAGAGTCTGGAAAAAAAATCAGAAGAATCAAAATTTATAACCAGTAACTTACCCCCAGCTCCCTTCAAATAGAGCAGAGTACAGTATAATCAGGATCAGCTTCCACTGGAACTCTACATCGGTTGTCCCAGACAAACTGTTGACTAAGAAGAAAGAAAACAATGATTTAAAGCATATATAGCAAACATCCTAATAAATACATTGTACTAGCATGAACCATGAGGAAATAAGTGATAAACACACAGGCAGCACATGCAAGCTGAAGCAGCAGTATTAGTAATGTTACCGGCGCCTCATGGTGTAGTGGTTAGCACTTCGGACCGTGGACTGGGAGACTTGCCGAGGCAAGGGGGATTTTTCCTACCTAGGACGGCTCCTACCCAGAGTGGGTGTGCTATGGGCCCAGTGGGGAGGCTGTTGCCACACAGCCGAGACTCGTCCACTTACAGGTGTGACTTTAAGGGTGCTTCCCTCAAGTTATGACACATCTCATGATGTGGATGATTACACGGCCAGCACCACAGGTGCCATAGTTCCCTGGCCTGGTTGATGCCAGGATATTTATGACAAGAAGTGTGGAATGCAGCCCTGTCACACAGTCTCAAACCACATGGACCTCCATCATACCATCATCATCATCATCATGCATCAAAATTGCCCCGGCTTCTGAGCCCTCCACGGATTCCACCCATGACGGGGGAGGAAAACACTGGAACTAGTGAAGGTTTTGAACAGCAAAACAAAACAAAAAAAAGAAGAAAAGAAGTAATACTTGTAATGATGAAATGGTCAGTGCTGTATAGTTTTGGTAGCGTGGTGTGCGAGGTACTTGACAAGAGTGACAAGGTATGTGCAATCTTGGTTAACAAGTTATATTACTGAAGTTGTTAAAACAGTAACTTCTAAACTAAACCACCTTCATCCCCCCCCTCCTCACCCCCCTCCCCCAACAAAAAAACAACAAACAAACAAAACAAAACCCCACAACAACAAAAAGTATTCCTTATAAAGAGGATGAAGATGCATAAGTTTGCACTGTCAATAGCACGGTATGGGCTCTTTCTGCACTACTTTTTGACAAACAAGCTATTGCCAGCAGTCATGGCTGAGTACAGCTGGCGCTCCGAAAATCTGACATCAGCAGCAAAGCACTGTGAACATAATGTCAATAATATAAAAAAAAAGCATACAGAGATAAACCCACAACAACCAGTGGTCAGCCCTTTCACGTCTATAGCACAAAAGCCCAGTCTGTACGGATACAAACCTATTTCCTTGCCGTACACCGGCACAAAGACATTGACCACACGTCCTCCGGCCAGCAGTATGAGACAGAAAATGACAATCAGCTGCAACAAGCGATTTCCGCCCGGCCACACAAAATGCATCATGACTTTCAACTTTCTCCCGATGTCGGACCACGCAGAGTTTGAGCGGCCTTTCTCATCCTGTAACACACCACAACACAAAACGACACATGAAAGGAATAGTCAGCCAACTTAAGTGGAGACTAAAAAAAAAAATTTTTTAAAGGCAGGAATACTGATGGGTTTAGTTGTGAGGAAGATATATGGGTGCGCACAAAAAAAACAAAACAACAACAACAGAAGGCTCTTTTCATAGTAACAAATCTCACCAAACCAAAATTCTAATTCCATTTATCTGTTCTTTTGTTACTGACGAAGGCTGCTTTGCCAATATTAATAAATAATTTATTGGATTTATTTGGACTGCAGTACATGCATGTGCCAGTGGATGTATTTTGTCTTGAAACAGTTTCAGGTTTTCTGATGCATAAGAAAATATATACCATCAACATTTCGCAGACCAATTTCATCTTTTAATTTCTGCAGGTACATGTCACTAGAACTACCAAAGAAAACATTGCTAAGTCTGGCAAAATTCATTAGAAATAGTAAAATCGTCTAGTATGTCATGTAGGTATGTTTGTAACTATGTTGACATGTTTCACCTCACACACTTGCACTATTTTTTTTTTTATTATGTTTTTTTTAGAAATAGTAAAATCATCTAGTATGTCATGTAGATACGTTTGTAACTATGTTGACATGTTTCACCTCACACACGTGCACTATTGTTTTTGTTTGTTCTTTTGTAACATATGCGATGTGCAGTTTGGACTGTTGTGATTTCTTCCGTCCTACATGTGTTTTTGTAACTCTGTACGTATGAGAATCATGTATGATGCATTACTTGACATTCCTCCATACCCCAAATGGGGAGAAAGGAATAAAATCTTTGAATCTTTGAATCTTTGATTACTTTCACACGACTGTCACTAACCCTAACCCTAACTGGAAAAGGATGTGGGGGTGGGGGGTGGGTGGGGGTGGGAATAAACAAAAATATGGCAACACACACCGACATATAATTTACCTCATCATCATCTATATTTTTTCCAACAGTGATAAGGACAGACTTCAGCTCCGTGTCTTTTGTCGAAGCGTGTGTCTGAGCTGGTGAATGGCGCTTCTGAAGCAGGCCGAGGGTGAACAGACATGAGATCACAACCCAGCGCAGCAGCCATAACCCAAACTCCACTGAATGGGAATCACTGAATTAAAAAGAAAGAAGTGATACATGATACCCCTGAATAAACACAGTAAGGTACAAATCCTGTACAATTTACTGAAGTGCTACACCCAAACGAACTTAGGTACTGCAGTGCCAGCTAGTACAGTGACCAAAAGGTGCTGGGATATGAATTGTGCTCATTGTTGTCTACAAAAAATTATGAAAGTGCAGACTCAGACATAGACCCAAGGGCAATACTGAAACTCTGAGTTTAACCTAGATAGGAGTATGATCATGCCCTTGCTCAAAAGAAAACTTCTATGCTCTCGAAAATCTTCTCTGTGGATTCACAGAAAAGCAAACGTTGCTATGATCTACCTGTGCAGCTTTATGCAGATGACACTTTGTTGATCACAGGAGGTCTTGTGAGGCAAAATTTACCAGTTTATGTGAGTGTTGTGGTTTTCTATCATTTTCCTTATTGCATTTTTATTTTATTTTTTTTGTCATGTATTATCAATCTGGCTACAATGGCTGCCGTATTCCTAAACGAGGCTGCTGTTGTGATAGATCTGAATATATATATATGGGTCAACAGCTGGACTGACTGTATACAGTGACAGTATTGAATTTTATGTGAGAGCTTTGTTTGCACAGCAAGCACACGTTTCCTAACCATTTGGCCAAGGGCTGGTGTAGTGTACATGTACTACACATGTAAAATGGCAGATTAGGATCTAGAGACCCAACGAACATCATTGTTGTCCACTAGACCTTTACCTGTCACCGGCCCCCGTAGTGTAGTGGTTAGCACTTCGGACCATGGACCGGGAGACCCGGGTTCGAGTCCCAGCCGAGGCAAGCGGGATTTTTTCCTACCTAGGTCGGCTCCTACCCAGAGCGGGTGTGCTATGGGCCCAATGGGGAGGCTGTTGCCACACAGCCGAGTTTCACCCACTTCACGGGTGCGACTTTGGGGGTGCTTCCCTCGGTATGACACGTCTTATGATGTGGATGATTACACGGCCGGCACCGACAGGTGCCGTAGTTCCCGGGCCTGGTTAATGCCGGGATATTTATGACAGGAAGCGTGGAATGCGGCCCTGTCCCGCAGTCCCAAACCACACGGACCCCCATAGCATCATCTCACCATCATCCTCATCCCCATCATCATGCATAATAAAAATTGTCCCAGCTTCCCAGCCCTCAGTGGATTCTACCCATTACCTGGGAGGAACACCACTGGAACTGGCAAAGAGTTGGGGCAGCAAAAAAATAAAAAAATAAAAAAGAACTTTACCTGTCAAGGTCCCACCACCACTCCGGGTTCCACCAGGACAGAAATGCCAGATTTTCTCGGGCAAATGCAACACCCCAAAATACGAGCAGTGTGAACGAATACCTCCTGCAGTAAGGTGGGGGTAGAATACAGTTTTTCTCCAAGCCAAAGCATAACGAGTGACATCACATACGCAAACACAAACATGAACATCGACATCACGTTGCTCCCGCACAACTCCTCATCGAAGTACACATCTTGCAGGATCATGTGCACGATGCTTTCCAAGAGGCAAGGTCACCGTGAGAAGAATCTGAACTATGAACAGCCACGGCCAGCGTTGTCTGCCCATGAGGGATAATCCGTGATGCCAGGACACCACGCACTGGACGACACCAAAGCCCAGGATGGTGACCAGCATGGCTGTGGAGGACACTGAATCGAAGAAGCAGCGGTTGATTCCATTGTGCTGCCATACATTGCTCCATTGTTTTCCTTTGGGGCAAAAAGGCATTGTGTTGTGTGATCAGCTGGCTCACCACCTGTAAAGGTAAATAAAAAAGGGGGACAAAGTTATGAGACTTCTGAAACAGTAGCTTGATTTGTCTCCGTGGAGAATAACTGAGTCAAACCACTTGTTAACAAGAGATATATATCTGAAAGGTCTTCACTGTTAGTCACTCAAATCTCAGTTGCCGTCTGTCATCCAGTGCAGAGACATACATAACATGTCTCTGTCCAGTGGTACGTACATGTCAGTAGTAATATAGTCTGGACATTCCAGATCTGAGTCAGCTGCCGGTAAAAGAAACCTGCCCCCCCCCCCCCCCGGTTTATTCTATGCCAGTCTATAATGCCTGTCTCTGCGTACACTGATAATTATCTTTGAAGAACCATTCATGAGTAAGCAGATCGATACTGACAGTCAAGCTTAGTCAATCAGACCCCCCCCCCCCCAAGCACGCGCGCGCACACACACCCGCCCCGACGAATTTATGCCCACTATGGCTTCTTCGTCAGTATAACGACCACGCCCACGTGTCTGTTCATTCAGTAATATGACGTCAGTGGTGGGAGTTCGCTGGAGCCATTCAGCCGTGACCGGCGAGTCAGCAAACTGAAAGTGGAACTTATTCAGAAGTCCCTTTGTCTTTCCAACCATAGCTGAAAGTTTTCTAGCATATTTGGGGCAGCTTTCTAATGGGACAATCAGAGACCTGTCGTGGCTTGCCCATAATATCGCCTGTGATCAACAACATCGTCAAAACACAGGCAAAAAACCTCAACCGAACATTAATGCCACAGCTTTCCCGTTGGACAACTGTGCGTTCCCCCCCCGAGGGAGGGAGAGTTGCTTCCCTTCGTTGCCACTGACGCACTCCGCGCTGGTCCAGTGTTGAGGCAGCATACATTTTATTATTTAAAAAAAAATAAAAATATTACGGTTCACAGCTGTCCAACTTGCTCGCGAAACATGAGACTAAGAAACATACGTATAGAGCTCCGAATGCATTACAGTGAACGTACCGGTGTGCTGGCCGAGAGAACTTGAAATGACTGAAACCGGCGACTCGGACCCAAATCAGTCTTGCGGCGTTAGTGAAAGAGTGACAGCAACACTACGGCAGTTGCCTCAGTCGCTTTTGGGTTTACAATTACAGTTAGAGGCTCAGTACTGGCTCAGTGACAACCTGTGAGAGGATGTAACAGGCCTCTAAGTGGAGCGATGTTAGACTGCTCACTGACTATATATTAGAGGCCTATAATATAGTGCGTTTGGTAAACAGATCAGTCGCTAACGAATTTCGGCGACTAGTTTTTATGGAGCTCATTTCGTATACCTTTCAAAGAGAAAAAGTTGCCTGGCCTAATGACACAATGGATATTTCATGACACGTCCCCCCCCCCCCCTTTTTTTTTCAAGTTTGTTTTGTTTCTTCTTCTTTTTCTTGTCAGTGTTGTTGTTGTCAGTTTATTTGTTTTGCGGGTTTGGAATTTAGCAGTAGTAACCACTGAAACGCCGCTAGCTGGAAAAACATTTAATGTGAAGTACAGTATCGAAAAAATGCCTGAAATATACCCATCCGGAGAACCTCAGTCAAGTGACAAGGCCACGAAAAGCGGTAATCACGCTCAGTCAGTAACTGACGTGTGCTCTTGAAACAGCAAGAAACAGAGACGTCAGTGAGGCAGTGACGTCAAATGTATTCGAACAAGACTTGTCAGCCACGGTAGGTTTACAAAAAAGCAGCGAAAATGTACATGTTGGACGAGTCAGTGCTTTACTTACGTCGAGAAAAAAAACAGAGAAACTGAGAGCCGCGACTGTCATGAAATACATTAGGTCACTAGGCCGGGATAGACTTTTTCTCTTTGATAGGTATACGGACACTGGCTCCACATTTGAAATAGTTATCGCCGAAAATCATTGGCGATTGAATTACCAAACCCACTTTACCAAAACAGCACAAATCGTGGATTGGCCAGTAAGCCTACGTGTGTCGACTGTCGACGGAAAGTCTGACGGGCCTTTAAACTGACTTGACGGACTGAAGAGGCAACTTACTATTCAGATACCAGTCTTGACTGACGGAAGATCTCAGTGAAAAGGACGACCCTGGATGTACACGTGTATATCACGTATTCCGCCTCTCCTATCGAAGCAGCAGTGGGTGGACGGATGAGGACGGCCTTCTCAGTGTACGTCAAGACTTCGTTTTTGCCCAAGCTCGGCGACGCCTCGGTGCTTGAACCATTGGTTGGACCTGCATACACACAAGCTCTCCACCTGTCGGCTGTCCCCAGTTCCCCATGCGAAAGCAACAGTTCGCCTGGAGGACACGTCCGTGACTGACTGAGGCTGAAAAAAACGTATTCAGTTGTGATAATTCGATATTGCACTTGACTTTTATTTGACCGATATTGCAACTTGACTTTTTACGTAATTGCGTCGGTATGTCAGTTATTATCAAACCCTGTTAAAGAGGCTGTCAACGCATGAATCGGGGTTGCCGCGGTTAGGAAAGACAGGGATTGCAAATGGGATGAAGAAGCATAAACAAACAGCTACAACGAACAACTTAGCGTAGACCTTCCCTTTGCTTTTACTGAGCATATTATTTGCTTACGATTTTGGTTGTGATGTTGAAAAGCTGTGTTCAATGTTTTTGGTCGGAGATTCACTGGGACAAATTTTAGGGTCAGTCATGTTTCTCAGAACTGCCACTCACTGGTAGCCCATCCGGACAAAGAGGAAAAACTGACTCTGACTCGACTCGACTCGACTCGACTCGACTTGATGCGACTCGGCTTGACTTGACTTGACTTGACTTGACTTGACTTGGCTTGGCTTGGCTTGACTTGACTTGACTTGGCTTGGCTTGACTTGACGCGGCTTGACGTGACTCGGCTTGACGACTTGATTTGACGTCGTCTTGGCTTTGCTTGGCTTGGCTTGGCTTGGCTTGTTGCTTGGCCTGGCCTGATTTGGCTTGGCTTGACTTGATTTGACTCGGCTTGGCTTGGCTTGGCTTGGCTTGGCTTGGCTCGGCTTGGCTCGACTCGACTTGACTCGACTTGACTCGGCTCGGCTCGGCTCGGATCGGCTCGGCTTGGCTTGACGACACGGCTTGACGTGACTCGACTCGACTCGACTCGACTAGGCTCGGCTCGGCTCGGCTCGGCTCGGCTCGGCTGGGGCTTGACCTGACTCGGATTGACTTGACTTGACTTGACTTGACTTTGCTTGACCTGACTCGGATTAACATGACTTGACTTGACTTGGCTTTGCTTGACCTGGCTCGGAAATTACATGGCTTGACTTGGACACTTAGAAACGTCGGCCAGCTCATGATTAGTTCCGGTAATTTTACAGATCTGTGATTTAGTCAAAGGTTTACGGATTGTTGTTGTTTTGTTTTTTTATTTGTTTGTTTGTTTTCTACTTGAGCCAGTACTGGATCACCTGGAACATAAGTTACGAATCACTTGATTGTCCCTTTAATCTAAGGAATGTCTCCAGCCGACCCCATCACAGCCGCTATCACACGTTAGTCTTCTGATGCGCCAGCACTTGTATCTCTGTATGTGACGATGCAGATTACCCCGAATCAGGTCAGCGGGTGAAAAGTTGACCACTATCACTTTCGTGTGGCGTATCCCTGAATAGAGTCAACATTCCCAGGAAATCAGGAAAAAAGGGTGGGGGTATTTTTAGGATTTGGCACATTCCGTTACTGCGCACGAGTAGTATTCCACGTGTTTGACCCGTTTTCGGTTTTGGCCGTGCATGCAAAAATCAGGCAAGATTCATGGTTCCTTGACGGCTCTTGCTGCAGAGAATAATCAAAGTTCAACATTCCCACCGATCCGAATTAAAATCCATTTAATAATTATTTATGATTTTTTTGTGAGGTCATTGGTGCACAACCCCAAACTTTTTTTTCTGTTTTTCTTTTTTTTAACACTAAATATAAACACATAGACAAAGAATAGATATTTACATAACAGAAACAGTTACAGATAGAACAGATGTACAGATAGCCCTAGTCCATATACATACACACACACACACACACACACACACACACACACACACACACACCCTCCAACAAACAGCACAACCAAGTATCTGGTGCATGCATGAACCTGAGTGTCAACATACTACTACATGAGCCTAGCCTAGTTAGCGGATAAACCCTTACGGCAAATCAGGTAATTCCCCTCCCCCCGCCCCCCCCCCCCCCCCCCCCCCCCCCTCCTCCTCTCTCTCTCTCTCTCTCTCTCTCACGAGAAGGGGCGTTTGATCAGAGAGAATTGTACTTCACGTACCCGAATGTGTTGCTGGTGAATCTTACCCCTATTATTTTCAGTAAGATCTTTTCATATGCTCCAAGCAGCCCATTTTCTCCACATATTCTGCAAGCAGATGTGTTTCTGACAGGGCATTTGATCTGCAAGATAAAATTTCGTATTCGTGTTTTATACCTGTATACCTGTTCGATATTCATGTGAGAGGTTGTTTCCCCCCCCCCCCCCTTTAATTTGCAAGCCGCTGTCTAACGGCATAAAATGTGCACCGCCTATCGCTCACCGCGGGCGAAATGTGATATATACAACAGCAAGCACATCTACCGGCCAGTACACAGACAAACATGACATTTTGAATTCCAGTCTTATGACCGTTTGAGACAAGAAGCTGCGTCGTCAGATATTAATTTTCTGTCCGGACGCGCAGACATAGGCCGCTGGGGGGAAAAAATCCAAACAACAACACTAACCACACGAAAACCCACAGCGATGGTCTAATAGGTAGCGCGTCGGACTTAGCCATTGCGCTACTGGATCGTGCTGGACGGCCGTCACCAATGAAGCGTGGGTTCGGCCCAAGTCGAGGGGAGCCGGGGTGGTCGAATGGTAGAGCGTTGGACTTCTAATGCTCGGGTCGTGAGTTCGATCCCGGCTGGGGCCAATATTTGTGCTGGCTTTTTCATCGTTGCCCCGTCTTTGATATCACCCTATGTGGTGGAAAAGGACGTTAAACCCCAAACACCCACCCACCCTCGGCCCAAGTCGAGCTTGTGATATGCCGATACCGGTTTTCCTGGCTACCGGGCTGCTCATCGGGGTTTCTCAGTCTCCGGGTTATCCGGCTTTCCTTCCCCCCAACAACATTAAAAAGTAGGATGTTGGTATTGGGTGGTGCTGCACCACTGCCTCTGGGAAGCAGTCCGAATTTCCCTGAAAGGGCTAATGAGGCAGTAAAAGAGATTAAAAAACAACAACAACAACAACAACAACAAACCAAAGAACTTAACTCAGAAGAAATCAGCATTTTTATCCACACTTCATTTTTTTCTGGCTTGTGAACGAATGTGTTTGGCCACATTTTCATTGGCTTGTGCGCATAGACGTTTTATCAGTGACAAGGTTAAAAAATGAGATCTCTCGTAGCAGGTCATGACACGGATTACACCAACCACGTGATGTGATAGAGCACATGACAGCAAGCACGTGGTATGGCTGACATCACGGTAGATGATAAATCATTGACAATTGGAGTACACGTGACTTGAGTTTGTGCGAATAGTTTTTTTTTTTGTTGTTGTTGTTGTTGTTGTCTTCTCTTTTGCGTGGCTGATCTGGTCGAAAGTGTTTCTCGACATTTTCTACTTATCTTTATCGCTCTGGCCCTGTTAATCATCTCGTGTGGCAGGTCATATCTCACGTAAATCAAACGGGTCCTTTTCGTCGGCTTGATGTCAAGGACCTCGCCTCGTGCGCTCCGTGCTGCTCCACGTACTCTGCACGCGCTGATTTCGCTTCGTGTCTCACGGCGTCGAGCTCATTTCTGCCACAGCAACTCTGTACCAACGAGTTTCACTACGCTTATCCTCTGCACTGACCCGAAATCGGGCTGGCCGCCGTGACCTGCGCCGAGACAGGTGACAACCACAGACCTAAAAAAGATAGACCCCCTGCAGTGCTGGAAGTGTGACGCCGCCGCGCGCCATGTTGCGAGTACCTGGAAGTGCCAGACGCTATCAGCTGTTTACATAGCGCGCATAGCATTGGTCCGCTTTATCTTACGTCATATTTCTGATTACGTCTTTCTAAAGAACTTTGTATTTCGAACGGGGCGTCCTGTACACAGAGCATCTGAGTTCTGGTATTCACAAGATGGCCGCGATAGCAACACTCGCAAGCAGCGGTGGCAGCGTGCGGCGGTGGGTCTATCTTTTTTTAGGTCTGTGCCTGTGACCCAGGGTTGTCCGGCACCCATGTTCCGGGACTAACCGAGACCGAGCCGAGCTAAGTGATACCTAAGAAAGAATAAACAAAAAATACTCGGTGACAAGGAAAGTGCCGGGACAGTTGCGAACAACTTGAGGTCCCAGTGTTATTTCACAGCCTGTGCACAGAAGCGGTGAAAACTGTCGCATTCACCAGCACTGTATGCATCATCAGGGCATTTGTTGAGGGCCGGATGTTATTCTAATGGCAGATATTCTAGCATCGTGAGCCTTTTATCCATGGTGAGAGTGGGGGGAAAGGTGTGTGTGTGTGTGTGTGTGTGTGTGTGTGTGTGTGTGTTGTGTGTGTGTGTGTGTGTGTGACGGTGCGTGTGTGTTGTGTGTGTGTGTGTGTGTGTGTGTGTGTGTGTGTGTGTGTGTGTGTGCGCGGGCACACGTGTGTCTTATATTTTGTATTGCGTTGAATAAAGTTTTTTTTCATCTTTGGAAAATTATAAGATTTATTTTAAAAGATTTTTTTTATTGTGATCGCCTTATGGATAGGCAAAAGTTCCGCAGGATATTAATTTATGTTACACAGGCTGTACAGATATTGAATCACCCTAACCGGCCCCCGTAGTGCAGTGGTTAACACTTCGGACCATGGACCGGGAGACCCGGGTTCGAGTCCCAGCCGAGGCAAGCGGGATTTTTCCTACCTAGGTCGGCTCCTACCCAGAGCGGGTGTGCTATGGGCCCCAATGGGGAGGCTGTTGCCACACAGCCGAGATTCATCCACTTCACGGGTGCGAATTTGGGGATGCTTCCCTTGGTATGACACCTTTTATGATGTGGATGATTACACGGCCGGCACCGCAGGTTGCCGTAGTTCCCGCGCCTGGTTAATGCCTGGATATTTATGACAGAAAGCGTGGAATGCGGCCCTGTCCCGCAGTCCCACACGGACCTCCGTAGCATCATCTTACCATCATCCTCATCTCCATCGTCATGTGTAATAAAAATTGCCCCAGCTTCCGAACCCTCTGTGGATTCCACCCATTACCTGGGAGGAACACCACCGGAACCGGCAAAGAGTTGTGGCAGCAAAAATATATATATATATTGAATCACCTTTTGTGCTTAAACCTCAGTTTACCTACGGAATACGTATCTCATTTATCTCAGCCTGAGTGTTCTTTCTGACATAATTATTTGGTGTGGGTGGTTATTGTAATGGCCATTTTTCTCATACATTGTACTCCCCATCATCCGATTTCCTACAAGGTATAAATTAATAAGGGATAAATCAGACAAACGAACTGATTTGGATCTTAATGTGTGTTACCGCGGGGTTTTTGTCCGAAACAAACACAGACAAAACTAATACATTATACAGGCTGTCCAAAAAATATGCATATATTTCACCCGAGCTTTTAGAATAATGTGTAGTTTAATGAACAACACACTCTGATCAGATTAAACTGTGCGGAGTACTGCGGACCCACCCTTTCCGCTGTAGGCAGTCCGAGCCACCGTTTCAAACGACCTTAGAAACATAGTGCGACAACATCAGTTTTAATTGTCTCCAACCACTCCTAGGGCAGGGACGTTAATAATCAAGATCACGCCAAGACAAGCACTGAAAAGAAGAATAAAATGAATATCTATGTTAATGGGATTATAATACGTACAGGCTTTTGTCGTCTGCAGGGGGGGGGGGGGGGCGTGTGACGTGGATTCCTACACACAAAGTCAGTCTCGTAAAACACTGCGTACAGCCTTTTTCTAAAAGTTGTTGGGATGGGGCGGGGAGCCGGGGTGGCCGAATGGTAGAGCGTTGGACTTCTAATGCTCGGGTCGTGAGTTCGTATCCCGGTTGGGGCCAAATATTTGTGCTGGCTTTTTTCATCGTTGCCCCGTCTTTGATATCACCCGTATGTGGTGGAAAAGGACGTTAAACCCCCAAACAGCCACCCCACCCACCCTTATGGGATGGGGCAGACTTTGCTGCGCGCAGCAACAAGTTTCAGTGATAAAACAACAAGGCTGTGATCAGTATTTCTCAGACGATACATACTTTCACGTAAACAGTGACATAACGAAATCTGCTTCAGTCATAGACACCTTACGTGACACTATGCTGCTGCGTTCTTTTTTTCGGTGGTGGTGTCGTGACACCCAGGGATGGACAAGCGGGGCTGAGATGGAGTGAGGAAGGAAGAGTGCGGGACGGAGTGTAAGAAGGGATGAACTCATAGGGATCCTGCGAGGAATACTACAACTCTACAAGTCTACAACTCTGCAGCTAGCCCGCCAATATTCCAGTATTCAGGGGGGGGGGGGGGGGTAGGGGGCGGGGAAAGTGTGTGAGTGGGGGGGGGGGGGGGGGGCGGGGGGGAGGGGGGGGGGGTCGGCTTAAATAGTGGTTTAACATACATTTTCAAGCTTGTTCAAACTCAGGGATCAGAGCCGGAGCTTTTCGTGTTAATAATAATAATAATGATGAGTATCGTATAGGCGCTTTACCCAATTTCCTGAATCAGCTCAAGGCGCCACGAACTGAACCCAACACGCACGCTCACGTGAATGACACGCATTCTGTCACACACTGGACATACACATAGTACAATCACGTGGTGCGAAGGGCCAGCTCAGCTATTTAAATTTCGGAATTTCGAATTGCATTTATTTTTCAAATTTGGTGGGCTGAACAATTCCAATTTTTGGTGGTGGTGGTGGGGGGGGGGGGGGGGGTGTTAAAGATACCATTGCTAGCATTACATGGCTTATCTTTAATCAACATAAGGAGAATTCTGTGTGTTGGAACAGTTGCGCTCATGACTGTCTGCCCGCCTGAAGGGGGAGCCGGGGTGGCCGAATGGTAGAGCGATGGACTCTCAATGCTCGGGTGGTGAGTCCCGCGATTCCCGGGTGGGGCCAGCTATTTGTGCTGGCCTTTTTCTCGTTGTCCCGTCTTGATATCACTCTTACATTGTGGAAAAGGACGTTAGACTCCTAAACATTCACCCACCCACCCGCCCGCCCGAAGTACTCTTAGAGATTAGCAGGGCTCCGAATACGTACAACACACTAACGAGGAAATAGGTATTAAAGGCACGCTCTCCCTGAACATGAACATACAGCCCAATATTTCCTTACTGGTAGTGGGGCTATTAGACAGACTCAACACTAAAACTATAATTATGACCTTTTTTTCTGTCCTTGCTGGTCAAAGAGGGTGGGTGTTTGGCGGTTTTTGCTGGTCAAAGAACACAAAAGCACGAAGCCTCAAAGCGCCTAAACATTCCCTATTAGCCGTAAGGCATCATAGTCACCCATACAAACACTTCAGCCTAGAGACAAACATTACCATGCACAGACTACTCAAAGGCACGTGCCTGATAGGTTTTTTTTTTTTAATTGAAACTCCTTTCCACTCAGGCCTCCCTGGAGTATTGTTAGTCTAATCTCTGTTAAGGCCAGAAAGCCACTTCACCAAAATCCACTCACATCACCTTTGCCCCTCTTCTGCGCAAAAAAAAATCCCACCTTTACTGGCAGCTTACCTCCTCGCTACCCGCTGGCATACACCTTGCCCTACCAAGTAAAAGAAAACAAACACGAACTTCACGCTTTTTCGAGACAACAAAAATCACTAGCACACTCGCAAGAAAAGAAGGTACTTCAAGCAAACACAAAACCTGAGCACCACATTCAATTCACTTGTGTCCTTATTCGCCTGCTGAGCGCTTTTCTCTTGATAAGATCAGTTTCGTCACTGGCGCCAGACACAGTATCTTACTTTAGTCGCCGAAAGCAAACAATGTAAAATAAAATCATTTCAACTTCAGGTAAGTGCCACTTTCAACCGTGCTAGGGGCGGTTTTGCATCGTTAGGAAATGTCTGAAAGCACATACATGTATGTATTAGCATGCGCATGTATTTAACGTAAGTTTTAAAAAAAAATATATTGTAATTCTATCCAGAAACTGTGTCACTATACCGATACTTACAACCGTCCACCGTGCGAGGAAAGGTGAGACGAGAGAAGGGGCGTGCATTCTCCATTGCAGAACTGAAACTGTACTGAGCTATGTATGTTCTCAATACCGCCCCCATCCTCCTCCCCCACCCCATCCTCCTCCCCCCTACCCCCTCCCCCCAGCGCCATCCCCCCTTCCATTGTATTTTCTGGTAGCCTTGCTTAAACTTTATTATTTTTTTTTTTGGTTTTTAATTGTTGCTGCTTTTGTTGTGTTTCACAAATGCACAAAAGTTGAAAGATGAAACACACACACACACACACACACACACACACACACACACACACACACACACACACAATCTCGTTTTGTTTTAGTGTGTGTGTGTGTGGGGGGGGGGGGGGGGTAACGGATAGAGAATGGCAAGTGTTGAGAACTGACCTACTTAGTTCAGCTACAGTTCGGTTCTGCGATCGAGAAAAGCACGCCCCCTTCTCACTCCCACCTTTTCTCACACCACCGTCCTTTAAACTGGACGGGGGGCCGGGGTGGCCGAAATGGTAGAGCATTGGACTTCTAATGCTCGGGTCGTGAGTTCGTATCCCGGCTGGGGTCAAATATTTATGCTGGCTCTTTCATCGCTGCCCCGTCTTTGATATCACCCGTGTGTGGTGGAAAAGGACGTTAACCCCCCCCCCCCCCCCCAAAAAAAAAAAAAAAAACCACCCACCCACCCACGGCTTAAAAGTGGACGGTTGTAAGTATCAGTATATAGAGGCAACGTTTCTGGAAAGGATTACAATGTATTCACAAGAACGTACGTTAACATACATGTGCATGTTAATGTATCCTATTACACATGTCCTAACGATGCGGCTAGTCTGCCTCTGGCGCGGTTGAAAGCGGCACTTACCTGAAGTGACTGAGATACAATCAGACGACCACGATTTAAGTGACCAATGATTTTAAGTAGTCTTGAGACTGTCCCCCAGTTAAGAGTCTGGTCATGCTGCATAACCACATACAGTCGAACACGCTTAAGTCGAATTCGCAGGGGAAATGGATTTTTGTTCGACGTATCCGAAGTTTGACTTATCCGTGACGACGGATAAGGTCGAATTTCGACTCTAGCTTCGAGTTAAGCGAGTTGCACCTTTTCACCCCCCCCCCCCCCCCCCCGATTCGGTTTGGAAACTGAAATGTATTTTCCCTGGTCAACATGAGCTCACTGCTGCTGCGTTGGTATAGTTCGCCCCCTTGTGTCATTTGCACCTGCTGTAAATGCACTGCGACCGCCTGAACAACATAGCGATTGCACCATTACCACAAGGTAACCCCAACCCTAAATCTAAACCTAACCTTAAACCGATCTAAGCAGGCGAACTCTACCAAATGAGTGTGGATGCGTTTGAATAGTTTGCCCAGAACGGCCCAGGGGTGCGAACTATACTGAGCCTTACTGCTAGGATTTGTTATATTCAATACGCTCGTGTAAGCTGCCATGTCATCGAATCTCCGCAGCTATTTTGTTCACTTTGAGTTCACTTTCAGTTCATAGTACTGGCGCGCGCGCGTGTGTGTGTGTGTGTTTGCGCGCGCGCGCGCGCGTTCGCAGTCATATGATCGCATGTGCTCAATAAATTCTAGTGCAACGTCATATAAACACACGCAGTCAAATAGCAGAAAGATTCAACTCTAACCGGCAGACTCTCACTCTCTCACACACACACACACACACACATTTCACACACCGGGAATAACTCACTGCTTACCCTCCGAATCCGACGGCAAATCACCTTCTTAACACTGGCGACAGAAAACCTCAGAGATCAGGGGCACAGGGTCAGATCTCACGCCTAGCTCTCTTCTTGCACGTGTTTCTCGCCAATTTCGTGTTCTACCACCCAAGTAACCAGCCCTAAGGCCCGCGGGACACATAACACCGTCAAACCTGTACTTGCACGGAAAATGTAAAATCTCCGTGCAAGCCGTGTTTTGGCGCTGATGCATCAGAAGGACAAAAAGAAATTCCCGTGCCAGCGACTGGTACGACTTATCCGAGGCTAAAATTGCAGATTTCGTTTGACATAACCGAGTTTTGACTTATCCGTTTTTGAGTACTCGTTCGACTTATCCGTGGAAAATTTAGTCATACAAAGAGGAAGTTTGGCCGGGAAAAACATTTTGCTTCGACGTATCCGAAGTTCGACTTAAGCGTGTTTGACTTAAGCGTATGGGTCTGTAGATACGTATTTGTCAGACCGACAATCGGGATCACGGGGTGCAATTAAAAAATGCGCGCGAGTGTATCTGGTGCTACTCCGCAGATAAACAAGCGACACCGCTTATCAGTGTTAATGCTCAGTGGGAAAAAAAGTACATATTAACCTAGAGTTATCGACGGACCCGGAACAGGGTTGTGGCGGTGCTACTTTCGCCGAAGCAGAGCAACACCGGAAACACCCGCCGCCATTTCGACTACACCCCGTGAGTATACATAATAATTATAGCCGCTAGCCACTGTAGCAAGGGAGGTCAAGTGATCTCATTATGCTAATGAAGACATTTCATCTGGGCAAACAAATTTGTGTGTCGCTAGCCTTCGGGATCGATTTGAGCTACACGCACTCTCCGTCGACATACCGCTAACTGCTTGGACTGACGACAACGGTTTCCACTTTGTCCTTCGTCTTAGGAAAAGATCGACGTGTTCTCATCTGAAACAGGTGAGCTTCTTCTTTTTTTTTTCTTTTTTTTTTTAATCACCATCGTAACCGTCATCGTCGTCGTCGTCTCATCTGAAACAGGTGAGCTGCTTCTTTTTTTTTTAAATCATTATCGTCATCTTCATCGTCGTCGTCGTCGTCGTCATCATCGTCATAGTCGTCATCGTCGTCGTCGTCATCATCGTCGTCGTCACCACCACCACCACCACCACCGTCGTCGTCGTTGTCGTCATATCATCATCACCATTATCATAAACATCGCCATCGTTATAATGGAACTTCTCACAGCTATACAGGCCACTTGCACGTGTAAATAAGGACAGCGCACAAAGCGTCACACAGACAGCCATCCACAGCAAGGCACCTTGCACGTTTGCATGTCATAATATTCCATTGCCCTGATGAAGGACCCGCTGAGGGCCCGAAAATTTGGGCAGTTCTTTTTGTACAAAAGTTAAGTAAAAGTAAGTTGATTCATCGGTTCAAAAAAAAAAAAAAAAAAAAACTTTATGTGTGGATTTCTCCATTTCATTAACTTTTATGTGGATGTTCGGTGCCAGCAAGACTTTCGTCTTCTAAAGTTTGTATGCACGCATAAACGGACATCGGAATGAAAAAGAGTTCTTTCGGGAATATATTTCTCTTCCTTTGTGCGTGCGTGCGTGCGTGCGTGCGTGCGTGTGTGTGTGTGTGTGTGGGGGGGGGGGGGGGTGCAGGTCAGGACGAAAGCATCAAAATTAGCTCATTGTTCACGTTTCTCAAAGCGATTGCCAACAACAGCCAAGCATAGAGGTTAGATGTTTTGACTAATGCATGTTTCCAGCCACGAATTAACACACTCAAGGATATCTTCAATAATAAATAATAATTTTTTTAAAATTCTCTTCACAGAGAAATGGACCTGGCGACTTTCCTATGCGTGTCCTTGCTTTGGCTCATCACAGACGTCGCCGTGGTGATCTTCACAGCATTCCAAGGACGGTTTGAAGCAACAGATGTACAGCGACTGTTTGTTTTGAGCTTCACGCGCACCTATTTTGATCTGTGGGTGGTTGGCCTTCTTCGCGTGTGCGCGTTAGCGTACTGGGTCGTCGTGGTGACGCAGAGCGCGCGCAGGTCACAGGGTACGCCGAATTACGTCAGCAATGTCGTCAAAGTGACCATGCTGATGACGTGGATGTTCGCTGGAATCAAAGTGCTTGCTTTCGCAGAGAACGAAGAAGTGCTCGCAGACAGGTGAGTGCTGTGCTTTCGTGAGTTCATCTTTGTTTATTTATTCGTTCATTTATTTGTAAAACAAGCTGATATTACAAGGAGAACGGAACAATAATACGAGGAGCAGTCATTGAGGGTCCGTCCATATAGCGCGAGATTTTTTTTCTTTTCTTTTCTTTTTCTTTTTTTACTACTTTATTATGCCTTTCGGAAAATTCGGGCTGCTTCCCCCGGGGGAAGCGCGTCGCCGCGGTGCAGCGCCACCCAATACCTCTCCTATTAAATTTTTTGTTTTGCTGAAATGCGCGAGGAAAAGGTAAAACGTCGTTCGTTAACCATCAAAAACACATTCTCTCTCTCTCTCTCTCTCTCTCTCTCTCTATGTGCGTGCGTGCGTGCGTGCGTGCGTGCGTGCGTGCGTGCGTGCGTGCGTGCGTGCGCGTGTGTGTGTGTGTGTGTGTGTGTGTGTTCTCGATGATTTAATGTTTCATGTCTTAGTTCGTCCTCGCGTTTCCTCGCACACCCTCGAACATTCGCGCTCTGCCCAGCACTATCTGGACAGACCCTCATTGCTTGCTCGTCGTATATGACCGTGCTCCTCGTGCGGCTTCAGGTGGCGAGGTTAACCCCCGTGTGGATGGTTGGTAGATGGATCGCAATGACAAGCAGGCAGGCAATGTGCCATCAAAAAGACGAAAAGCCAGAATGGCAAGCTTATACGTTATCCTAGTCTTGATGGGAAACCAGCGTTGCTGACACTGGGGTGACGAAACATGATCTTTATTCGACAATTAGGATATGACAATTCACTTCAGCTGAATTCAATAAGATCTGTATTACGGCCATGGGGGAAATTTTAGCGAGAAAGAAATTTTAAACGAGATGGAATCAGCAAAACAACTGCACAGCTAGGGTTAAGATTTGAAGTGTATATATGTATGAATTAATTTTAGCTGTAGGTAAACGTATTCACAATTTTATCTTTCATCATGACGCCATTAAGACTCTAGGGGCCAAGCCACAAATGCGATTTCAAATATTCTCTCCGCTGGTTAATTCTACTGTGTTGAACTTTCATGTTAAGTCCCTATGTTTTGTTTATTGAACGTTCCCTTTTCGTTGGTTAATTCTAAGGTGTTGGTCCTTTACGTAAGTACCTGTGTTTTGTTTACTAAGCGTTCGTTCCCTTTAGTTGAAATCTGCTAATAAAATAGGTCCTTTAACGATAGTATAATCGAGTTAAACCCATGCCCGTAGTACGTTACCGTATCCCGATATGGACGACGACGACAACGACGACGATGATGACGATGACGACGACGACGATGACGATGACGACGACGACGATGATGATGACGATGACGATGACGGCGATGACGACGACGACGACGACGATGATGATGACGATGATGCCTCGATATAGCACACGGCTAGACCCTAAATGTTCGCGGCGCTTACGGAGTGGTTTTGAAAGAAGGACAGAAGCAACCAAAAAAAAAAAAAAAAAAGTTATGCACCCTTTGGAAGTACGTGTATGTGACCACACGATATGAAAAATAGAAAGTACTGTGTTGTTTGTTTGTTTGTTTGTTTGTTTGTTCGTTTGTTCCAGTGAAACGTTTCCGTGGATGATCAGTCATGAAAAACCATGATAGCTGATAGTGTTCGGGTTTGGGGTTTTCATTTGTGGAAAAAAAAAACCCGCTTGCTGTGCTTTTCCGTTCGTTCAGTTTGCGCGAACAAGGTGGATGCAGTGTATGCGGTTGATTTGAATGCGAGTGTGCTGTTGTAATTATCTGGCCAACGAGAATGAACTGCTGCAAAATCGAAATATCAAAATCATGACTCAAAACGTTTACGATCGTACCATCCTTGAAAGTCTGGGGACAGTCTGACACGAGAGAGAGAGAGAGAGAGAGGGGGGGGGGGGTATTTTATTTTTCAAGGATAGAATAATAGACTCACGGGTTTTTCTTACTATTATCTGTACTTGCTACACCACAATATATTATAAACACACACACACACACACACACACACACACACACACACACACACACACACACACACACAACATATGTGGGTGATATCATCGGGGTGGTGGATGTGTGTGGGGGGAGGGGGGTGGGGGTAGGCGGGTTGGAGCAGTTGCTTGAGGGTGGTGGTGGGGGAGGGAGTGGGGGCGTTTAGAGTGTGTGTGAGCAAGCGCGTTAAAGGCACTTACTCAGCACCCTTAAAGTCACCCGACCCTCCCCCATCGGGCCCAATAGCAAACCCGCTCTGGGGAAGAGCCGACCGAGGTAGGAAAATATCCACGCTTGCCCCGGCTGGGATTCGACCCCAGGTTTCTCAGTCCATGGTCCGTAGTAGTGCTGACCACTACACCTTAGGGGCCGGTAGTTTAAATTCCTCTTCTTCAATATTCTTTGTTAGACTGACAGCAGCGATTCTCGGCTGGACATGGGTAGCTTGTGTGGTCAACTATGTGGGCGTTCACATCATACAGGGACGGCCTATCAAGCGGCGGTATATTCGCCTACCGAGCGCAAGCGGCAGCGACTCGGGAGAGAGACAGAAACTGTTATCATCATCCCCCAAACCCACGCCTGATTCCGAGATAAACCAGGATTCTGCCACAGGAGGTTTGTGTTCAGGACTTGGACTACTCTTGAATGAAGTGAAGCGTGTACCATGTACCCCCATGCCCCTGCTCACTTGAAACAGCAAAAAAAAGTTTTGACCGAATCGGCAAAATCAAGGTGTCTACTTCAAAGGTCAGTGAAAATGGCATTTTCAGGATGCATCATTGTTTCGAATGCACATAAAGTGATTAGTATAGACTTTTAAAACTGGTATGTTTTGAAAGGACGAAATGGTGACTTGTGGGGGGGGGGGGGGGCAACACTCCGAGATTTAGTTTCTATAGAACCAGAGAAAATTCTCAGTTCCAAAAGTCACTGACCTTTGCTTTAAAAGTCGAAGTGAACTTTCTGTTGCCGTGTCTCGCAAGACTGAAAATTCTGAAACATTTTGTTGTGAACCGAGTACTCTTGTTTTCTTCCCCCAACCAAACTCGATATTACAAAGGCAAGTAGCTGTTCTACTGTTGCGACGCTCTCTCCCCGGGGACAGTTGACCTAATTACCCGAAAGGGACATGATTATGTGCGGTTATGTATGTAGGACTGGAATCGCAGCCAGGCGGCGCTGAAGAAACTTGCCCGGATGTCCCGTCCCTGACCTGCCCTTCATCCTCGGAGGTCTCGTTTTTCTGCTAGTCACAGTCGCCAGTAAGACCTCTTTCACGATCAGTTTATTCGGGGAGGAGGGTGGGGGTGGGGGGGAAGGGGGCGGAGAGGGGAGGGGTAGTTAAGTTGTTGCTGCTCCATAGCCCCCCCCCCACACACACACCCCCAACCCCCGCACGTCCCCCCCCCCCCCCTTAAAGAAGGCATTACCGTCGGCTGTTATAGTTAGAAATGATTTGGAGAAGCAGCTTTGCGGGATAATCCATTCTCATAGTAATGTTTTAGCATAGGGTGTCAGAGAGACTACAATGTAGTCTCTCTGAGGTATTTAGCATGCTTGGGTATCTCAAGGTATGACCCCGCGCGCGCGCGCCGTGTGTGTGTGTGTGTGTGTGTGTGTGTGTGTGTGTGTGTGTGTTATACTTTGTATTCCGTTGAATAAATTTTTTTCAGCTTTGGAAATATTATTTTATCTGATTTTTTATTTTTATTTTTAAATTGTGATCGCCTTATTGGATTGGCAAAAAGTTGCGCAGTATATTATGTTACACAAGCTGTACAGATATTTCAAAGTCAACTTTTGTGCTTGCATCTCAGTTCAAGTACGGAGTATGTATGTATTCATCTCACCTTGATGTTCTTTTTGATGTCAGTGGGTGGTTACCTGTCATGTACATTTCCTCATACATTGTACCCCCACTAGGTGAGATCCTGGTGCCGTATTTCGTGGACAGGACGATCAACAGTCTGGTGATGGTCAAATCACAGGCGGTGTTCCGCACAGCCCTCGTTAGGCTGGTGCTGGTCATCGTGACATCGTGATGTTTCCAGCCTACCTGTTACGTATTTTGGCGTTCATTTCTTTCTATTTTCTGTTGTAAGGGCGAGGGGGAGACATACTTTTTTTTTCAGTCCGAGCACCACCTTTGATGTCAGCAGTGTGAAATTTTCAGATGCTGACATAGTAGAACTCCTTGGCCTTCTGTTGACAGCTTACTAGTTACGATGAAGGAAAATGTGTGCATATTTTCTTTCACGGAGAAAAAACGGGAAACTGATTTTCTACAGAAATGTTCCGTCCATCTGGGTTGGGGCAGATGGAGTGGTGTGTGTGTGTGTGTGGGGGGGGGGGGGTATTTCTAGGAAATCAGTGTTCACAATTTATGCAGGTGGGGATGAA
Source organism: Batillaria attramentaria (assembly GCA_018292915.2). Lineage (NCBI taxonomy): Eukaryota > Metazoa > Mollusca > Gastropoda > Batillariidae > Batillaria > Batillaria attramentaria. The sequence goes on along the minus strand of JACVVK020000556.1, from coordinate 28,929 downwards.
ATTAACTCGGATTGAGGTCAGTTTGAAATGCGACTGTGTGAGGAAACCACTGTAGTGAAGTGATCTCTCATTTGCAACAAAACACCAAAAACAACAAAAATGCCTCGCGGCAGCTGTTTCTCCATCTAAAAAAAAAAAACCTACACCAAACCTTGCCTTTGATATTTTTTACCCCAAACTGTTGCCTTTAAATCTTGGATGTCAGGATTGTGTGCACGTGGATACGTCTGTGGGTGTTCTGCATGTACAACCGCCCGGCTGACCGCGCGCATCAGAAACACCTTCTTCGCCGTAGTCATGAAACAAGACCTGGAGTTCTTCTGCGAATATCAAACAGGTGTGTCTTTCCTGCTGACGTTTGCTTCGAAGTGTTCTGTTGAAAACTGTCGTGTTCTCAGCAACCACAAATGCCAGGCAAAGCGTAACTGGCGTAGTGATTGTTGGTATTAAGGCCTTGTTGGTATAGGGTGTTTTGTAAGACAGGTCAAGGTCACAGAATTTGGACCTCAGTTCAGAGACCGTTGTCTTGGCTTTAAAGTGGCATTTTCTCAACAACAAAACAACAACAAGACAACAACAACAACAACAACCCTGCAAACATCAGCCAAGTCAGACTCAGTAGAGTGATATTTTCCACAAAGAGACACAAGTTTAAATGACCCTGTCTAAAGGTCAAGATCAACGGGTCCGGCCGGAAGTTCCCCCTAACTGGTGTTTCAGGTGAGCATGGGGAAAGGTCAAGGTCACATGTGAGCCGCTATGGCTTTCGTCGTATTGTTGCTGACGAATTTTCCGGTTTTCCAGTGCCGTTATCGTAAAAATTGTTCTGCTGACCTCTTTCAGGTGACCTCGTGTCCCGACTAATGACAGCAACAGGTCAGGTCGGGATGGGGCTGTCTCCAAACCTGGACCAGTTTCTCCGTGGACTTTTCACGACAAGTGAGAACATTTCTTTTTTTCTTCTTCTTCCTCTTCTGCTTCTTTTTTCTTACTTCATTGGATACTTTGTTGAAATTTGAGATGATCCACCCCCACCCCCACCACCCCGCCTTCGGGAAGCGCGTCGCCGCTGTGCAGCTCCACCCAAGATACGTAACTTATTTGTTTATTTTTGCTGGTGGGGGGAAAGCCGGAAGACCCGGAGAGAAATTCCCGATGAGCGACCCGGGAGCCAGAAAAAAAACAACAACAACAACCAAAAAAAAAACGGTTTCTAACATCACACCTTGGCTTAAATGGGGTTGCACCCACGCTTCACCGGGAAAACCGGTTTCTCATATCACAGTTTGGCTTGGGGTTGCACCCACGCTTCACCACGACAGCTGTGAAAGACCGGTTTCTCGTATCACAGGAAGGCAACAAGCTCTGGAACCTGGCGAAGGCTCTGAACGACGAGAACTCCAAAAGCTCACAGATCACCTTTGAGCACGAAGGAAAACGCTGCACTGGCAGAGCAAACAAACAAACAAACAAACAAAGCAACAACAAACAACCCCCCCCCCAAAAAAAAAAAAAACAAACAACAACAAAAACAGAAACAAAACAAACAAAAATAACCAGTCTTGTTCACTGTGTGTGTGTGTGTGTGTGTGTGTGTGTGTGTGTGAGTGTGTGTGTGTGTGTCTGTGTGTCTGTGTGTCTGTGACAGTCGGCGTGATGCTGATGATGGTCGAAACATCATGGCGAATGTGCATGTTGCCCGTGATCCTTCTGCCAGCACTGGTCGGCGTGTCACGAGCGTATGGCATCATGAGTAGGGTGAGTCATTTATCAATATACGTATCATAATAAAAGTATGGAGACTGCCTACGTTTCGAGGTCTGTATACTTCTTCTTCTTCTTCTGCGTTCAACGGGAGGAGCCGGGATAGCCGAATGGTAGAGCGTTGGACTCTCAATGTTCGGGTCGTGAGTTCGAATCCCGGCTGGGGCCAGCTATTTGTGCTGGCCTTTTTTCTCGTTGCCCCGTCTTTGATATCACCCGTATGTGGTGGAAACGGACGTTAAACTCCCAAACACCCACCCACCCACCCACTTTGTGTTCGACGGTTGTGTCACAGTCTGGGTCCTGATGTCACGAACTTGAGAGGTGGGGTGGGTGTTTGAGGTTTAACGTCCTTTTCCATCACATACGTGTGATATCAAAGACGGGGCAACGCGAAACGACCAGCACAAGTATTTGGCCCCGGCCGGGAATCGAACTCACGACCCGAGTATTGAAAGTCCAGTGCTCTACCCCTCGCCTGTCCCGCCTCCCCGTGCGCTGAAGAGGTGTGTACTTATTCTAATGACGTAGACACTTCCGGCGTTGTTTAACGTTTTTGTTGTTTATGTTTTTCTTCCACCACACAAGGCTGGTAACAAAGGCGAGGCAACGATGAAAAATGCAGCACAAATCTTTGGTAAAGAAAAGAGGGACAGAGAGGGCAGGTGGGGAGGGGGTGAGTGGGTGGGTGTTTGGGAGTTTAACGTCCTTTTCCACCACGTATGAGTGATATCAAGACTGACGGGGCAAGGAGAAAAAGGCCAGCACAAATATTTGGCCCCAGCCTCGAGGAGAATGAGAGAAGGTGAGGTTATCTATCAACAAAAAAACAAAACAAAAATATGGAGAGGGAGAAAGAGAGGGGGGGGGGGGGGGGGGGGGGGGGGGAGGGGAGAGGGCAATGAAGATGAACTTACTAGCACAGTGCCCATACTTCCTTGTCTCAGTCTATCGGAGCGTCGAGCCAGCAGCAGATGGGAGACATGAGCGACCTGGCGGAGGAGAAGTTCTCCAGTATGGTCACCGTCCGCAGCTTCGCCATGGAGGACCACGAGATCACGCGCTTTGCACGTCTGGTGCACGGTCTCTACGACAACGGGAAAGAAAGAGGCCTTCATGCACGGGACGTTCCAGGCCTTGGCCTTGGTGAGCTGAAATGCGCGTGCAGCACGTAAAATGGTGCAAGTCAAAGTCAAAGATATATTTCTAAAACCCAGTCGGGGGGGGTACATGAAACGAGAAATTAACAATTATAAATCAAGCTCACCACACCGGCCAACATACATCATGATCGCTCGCACACAAGTTTTACAGGACTCAGGCATACGTACATACATACATACATACATACATACATACATACATACATACATACATACATACATAGTATTACATACATACATACATACAACAACACAATACATTTCGCGCAACAACCGTCAGTTCAAGCGACTGAATAAAATGAAAATAATATAGACCTTATCTCCTGTGCCTGTGTTTCTGTAGTTTGTGCAAGCGACACTGCTGGTGTGCACTATTGTGTACGGCGGCCATCTTATCGAGGGCGGACTGCTGACTGGGGGTGATCTCGTCACAGTTGTTCTATACCTCAACCAGATCAGCTCCAGCATTCAGGTCAGTCAACAACAACACTCGGGCCGACCGTCGGGGGTTCGCACCGGGTACTCCGGCTTCCTCCCCCCCCCCCCCCCCCCCCCCCCCGCTCTTGCTTTAGAAATGTTCAGCCCACAAAAGTGAAAAAATAAATGCAATTCTAAAATTCCGAAACTGAAATTGCTGACCTGGCCCTTCGCAACACGTGATTGTCATGTGTGTGAGAGAATGGGTGTGATTCACGTGAGCGTGCGTGTTGGGTTTACCTCGCGGCGCTTTGAGCTAATTATTTGGGATAAAGTGCCTATACTGATGATGATGATGACGACGACGACGACGACGACGATGATGATTTTAGTAGTAGTAGTAGTACGGATGACGATTCACTGTAACCAAGCCCTGACCTGTGGTTCAGTGGGCTACAGATCCAGGTATTATGTATTGCTAGTCAGTTAGTTACTTATTTAGGGCTTAACGCCGATTACAGATTGTAGGTTCAATTTAGTCCAGAATGTCCAAAAAGAAAGCAATAAAGAACTGGCTATGGTGATAGCTCATCATCTTATTCATTACCAGCGGATATGCCCCGGCTTTGCCTGGGCTGATGATGTGATCTGTCTAGAACCCTAAATTAGGTTTCATAGGACACACACTGTGGACAGTAGCACTAGGAAAAGCTGTCGTTCCCTACCTCAGTCGGGGATCCCGGATAGCCGAATGGTAGATCGTTGGACTTTCAATGCTCGGATCGTGAGTTCGAGTCCCGGCTGGGGGCCATTTTTGTGTGCTGGCCTTCTTTTTTCGTTGCCCCGTCTTTGATGTCACAAATAAGTGGCGGAAAAGGACTCCCAAACACCCACCACCACCACCCCACCACCGCCACCTCAGTCAGATCAGCTCCATCATTCCAGCAACACGGATCGAAAGTCACGGGAACCAAGCCAGTGATAAAATGCAGGGATTTTTTTTTTTTTTTTTTTTTTTTTGGTCATGTCGGTTGTATGCATGTACCAACAAGGCGTTCGTGTTTTGAGGTTAGCGTCGGCTTCGTCCTTCCCGGTGTGTTTTTGTAAGGACATTCCGGCAATATGCCACCGACTAGAAACTAACCGTGCTGTGTTTGTATGCTACAGATAATGAACGCCGTCTATAGCGGCATCATGAAGGGAGTGGGGTGCTCGCAGCTCGTGTTTGAGCCACTGTGCCGCCTCAAGCAGGGGAAATCTACGTTGGGATCCGTCATCGCGGAGAACGTCCGCGGCGAAATTGAGTTCCGTGACGTCACGTTTTCGTTTACCAACCGCCCTCATGTGAAAGTTCTCAACGTGAGTAGCCATGGTTACGATCAAAGGGAAGTGGAGAAAGGGAGGTAAGGGAAATGAACTGCTAAAGAATGGTCTCTTCCTGTTTTGTGTGTTTATCACGATGTCGTCTGCTTTGATCATTATTTCGGGCCATAACAGCCAAGTCACAACGTTCGGCAAGAAAAGCCCATGCAAGCTCTTCGCACACGATGATGACTGGCGTTTACAGTCGCACATTTCTTAATCTCGTGCATGGATCTTGCCGAGATTCGCGTAAAACATTACTGTGCAGATTCTTTGAAAGTGTTCTTCCTTGATGTTCCCCCTGACAGCATCTTCAGCTTCTTGAAAGCAGAGTCAAATCTGTTCTATAAAATTTAGAGACCTCAAGAAATACGGACTACCCTCGACCTCTATATGTCCCATGTACAAACAACTGAACTTGTTAACCATTTAAACAGGACAGATTTGTTTAATACATAATTTTACACCTTGTTTAATTGTCTTCTTTTTATTTAGTCTAGCGAAGAAGGACCTTGATTAGCCGCGAAATAGTCTTTGTTGTTTGCGCGGCGTTAAGCTCTAAATAACTAACTAACTGTCTCAATGTTGCATGTGCAGGAAGTGTCGTTTCGCGTGGCACCTGGCGAGATGGTGGCGCTGGTGGGACCGAGTGGTGGGGGCAAGTCTACGTGCATGGCGCTGCTACAGAACTTCTACCAACCACGTGCTGGTCACGTGACGCTAGACGGGATTCCTGTGCAGAGCTTCACCCACGACTGTCTCCATGCTAATGCAAGTCTGGAAATCTCCCTTTAAAGCTCTGTCTTGAAGCACTTATACCTCAAGAAGGAGACCAGTAATTCTGCATATTTCAGACACCCCCCAGACACATTGAGAAGGGGTGGGTGGGTGTTTGGGAGTTTAACGTCCTTGTCCACCGCATAAGGGTGATGATGATGATGATGATGATGATGATGATGATTGGCCATTTGTATGGCGCTACGAAAAAAAAAAAAAACAACTTCCATGCAGTAAGCATGCTCACGGCGCCTTTTGGGTCGGGGGAAAAAAAGAAAGAAAAAAAAAAAGAAAAAAAAAAGGGTGATACCAAATACGGGGCAACGAGAAAAAGGCCAGCACAAACATTTGGCCCCAGCCGGGATTCGAGCTCACGACCCGAGCATTGAAAGTCCCACGCTCTACCATTCGGCCTCCCCGGCTCCCCACTGGCAGACACAAAGACATACTGTGGCAGACACGCAGAGGCAGACACACAGTTGCTTGTAAAGTTCTGGGGCTCCACACCACTCAAAATTCGGCATCTACACTAATAGTGGGACACTTTGCCTGCCAGTGTGTGTCTGGGAGTGCGTGTCAGTCTTGCTGTCTGCCACTGTGTGTCTTTCGTGTATGGGGGGTGTCTGAAAATGCACAAATTCTTAACTGCGAGATAAGTAAAAAGTGGCAGATAAAAAATAGCAAGTATTATTACCGTGTGCCAGTATAGCAACAATTCGCCAAGACCGAAACACACACACACACACACACACACACACACACACACACACACACACACACACACACACACACACACACACACACAACTTGAACAAACCACACGCACACTCGCGCGCACACACACACACACACACACACACACACACACACACCGCGCGCGCACACACACGCACACGCACACGCGCACACACACACACACACACAACTTGAACAAACCACACGCACACTCGCGCGCGCGCGCACACACACACACACACACACACACACACACACACACACACACACACACCGCGCGCGCGCACACACACGCACGCACACACACACACACACACACACACACACACACACACACACACACACACACACACACACACACACACAACCGCACTGTCCACGCTGGCCATTACACTACCTGGACTCCTCTTCAACGCACCAAACTCACAAATCCACTCACCATGGAGCTGTGAGGAACATGCTGGTTGTTACGCAGAGTGAATAGCAGGGTGGAGGTTTGCACATAAAGTAGTGCCCAGCGGCAGCAGGCTTTCACTGATTCGTCCTCCAGCCCTGCGGCGCCATGAGCATCTCAGTAGAGACGGATACGTGAGGAGACTTCTACCATACCATACCATACCATACCATACGGCCACTCTTCGGGGGCGGGGAAGGGGGGGGGGGGTGAGGGTAGGGCTTTACCAGTCTTACCTCCTGTCAGTTTCCTTTAGTCCCCCCCTCCACCCCCCCCCCCCCCCACACACACACACCCATCATTTTTTTTTTTTTTTTTTTTTTGCTGGGACCTGCTCCATCTTGTGATCACTCTTCCCACACAGGCGCAGCCGGTTCCCTGTATTGCAGCGTCGACTTACCTGTATTGAGTTTTACTGTATAGTTATAGTCCCTAGTACTATGTACGGCTAGTAATGAAGTAGTCATCGGTTGTGTCTCCTCCAGGTGGCGCTGGTAGATCAGGAGCCCGCCCTGTTCGCATGCTCCGTCAGGGATAACATCAGATACGGCTTCAGCGGGGGCTCGGACACTGACGTCATTTCCGCTGCGAGACAGGCGCATGCGCACGATTTCGTCTGTGCTTTTCCTGACGGATACGAAACCTCGTGCGGAGAGAGAGGACTGCAGATGTCGGGTAAAGAAGAACAGTAGAGATAACGTTGACTTCAATAACGATAATAACAATAATCGTATTAATATCTAGGCGCTTTTAAATATCCCAAACATTTGGCTCAAAGCGCCGCGAACTAAACCCAATACGCACGCTCACGTGAAACACACGCATTCTCTCACAAACTGGACATGACAGTCACGTAGTGCGAAGGGCCAGATCAGCAATTTTAGTTTCGGAATTTTAGAATTGCATTTATTCTTTTTTTTTATATTTATTTTTTGTTTGTTTGGAGGGCTGAAAATTTCCAAAGTAGAGGGGGATGAAGCCGGAGTACCCGGAGAGAACCCCCCGACGGTCGGCCTGAATGAACAATCGATGACGAGACAGGCGCCGAGTTTTGTATTGAATATTTTGACCCAAAAAGCGATCCGTTTTCGTATATAGTCTAATTGTTTTGATTTGCCAGGCGCTCTGTTATGAAAAAAAAACCTCATGCCTGTATACAGCAGAGTAGAACACGGCCTGGCTCCCCATCTCTTTTCTTTGTTAGGAACAGACGCGGGAGAATTTTTTTTTTTTTTTTTTGGGGGGGGGGGGATGGGGTGGGGGGGGGGTGGGGGGGTGTCTAAAGTATACACTTAGTTTGTATCTTGTATGTGCGCGCGTGTGTGTATCTTTAACGTTTAACCATCAATGTTATCGTCATTATGCCAACAACTCCTAGTATGTTGGGCACTCGTGTGTGTGTGTGTGTGTGTGTGTGTGTGTGTGTGTGTGTGTGTGTGTGTGTGTGTGTGTGTGTGTGTGTGTGTGTGTGTGCAGGAGGTCAGAAACAGCGACTGGCCATAGCGCGAGCGTTAATCAGACGGCCCAAGGTGCTGATACTGGATGAAACAACTAGCGCTCTCGACTGCCAGACTGAGGCTCAAGTTAGTGCGATTTCTATTGAAAGTCACTTGTTCCGTCCTCTCACAGAACACCCCCTCCCCCCAAACAAACAAACAAACAAACAAAACCAAACAAAAACCAAACCAAATCAAACCAAACAAACGTAAACAACAACATAACAAAAAGTATAAATATAAAAATATTTAAAACAAACAAACAAAAAACAAACAAACAAACAACTAAACAGAAACATCCAAGATTTCAATACCAGTTAGTGAAAACTGTGGACACGCACGTGCGGTATTCCACTTTCCCGTATGTAAATGGTTTGAAACATTGCAACATGAAACACAAACCGTTGCTGCTGCTTTTCAGATAGGCCCACATCAAAACTATCCCCAACCCACCCCCCTTACCCCTGCGTTGCTACGGACAAAGCGATCGTCTCTGTGCGATTCGACCAAAACTGATGCCCCGTCTATCTCGCAACTGTAAATAACTAAATTAATTCTGACTCTGTTGTTGTGGGTGCAGGTACAGGCGACAGTGAACAGCCTCCGTGGCCAGTGCACCGTCCTGTGGATAGCTCACCACCTGAACACCGTGCACATCGCCGACCGCGTCCTGGTGCTGGACAAAGGCCGCCTGGTGGAGCAGGGCACGCCCTCGGACCTCCTGGCCCGCGGCGGCCTCTTTGCTGACCTCGTTCGGCAGCAGCTCGGCAACGTTCCCGGAACCGGAACCAATACGATGATGTCACTTCCGTCGCGCTTGATCCCGACTCGTGAGGACATCGACATGAAAGACAAAGGGGGTCAGTCGAGGGTGATGGTTCAGAAGGACAAGAAGCGGGCGCGTGTGAATAAGGAGGAGGAGGGGGGCTCACGTGCGTTTGACGTCAATAGCGGTCACTACGGATCTGACGTTGAGAACGGCGGCGTTCCGCTCCAAAAGCGAGCTGTTGTTCTGTCTTACAGGGCCACTGCTATGCAGGTGGCAGATTCTATGTTGTGAGGTTCAGACCAATGCCGTGCATGCGCCGGGCCATCTTGGCAGTAGCTGTTTAGCCAACGCGGCAACCGCTTCTTCACTCGCTTGGCCTTAGGTAGTCTGGGCTACCCATGCGTCATCGTGAACTCCACCACCTAGTACTGAGAATGAGAGGGTCGCCAGGACTAGGCCAAAGAGGGGCGAATCCAGGTATCTATCGTTATTTCATTTACCGTTTTAGAGGACAAACGGTAACAGGGGTAAACGAACCGTTTCCCCTTTTCCTATTTGCTATGTTGAAGGGTGGGTGGGGGTGGGGTGGGTGTTTGGGGGTTTAACGTCTTTTCCCACCACATACGGGTGATATCAAAGACGGGGCAACGATGAAAAAGCCAGCACAAATATTTGGCCCCAGCCGGGATACGAACTCACCACCAGAGCATTAGAAGTCCAACGCTTTACCATTCGGCCACCCCGGCTCCCCTGCAATGTTGAAAACGGTAAACGGTAGACGAATAGAAGATAGGGAATGTGAAAACGGTTCGTCTACCGTTTACTGTTTTCAACATTGAAAATAGGAAAAGTGAAAACGGTTCGTTTACCTATTACCGTTTGGCCTTCTTTAAAACGGTTAACGAAATAACGGTAGATACGTGGATTGGCGTGAATCGTAGGGTCCCCGATATGTCACATCGCCAAGAGCCGCATAACTGTAACACCGTGTGACCGGCGTGTCCGTGACTGTCCCGAAGTTGCTCACGCTCCAAGGCATTCGTGCTCCGCGCAAAAAAAAAAAAAAAAAAAAACCCTCAGGAGCGTTCTATCTAGGCAAAACCGGCCCTATGGACCAGTTTGTTACATGTATCTCAAATCGCGTTTTTACTTGAAATCTTCATATCACTAGGAGCCACTTCAAGCCACTATTATGCAATCTGCGGCGGTCTTGGGCCTATACCGGGGAAGGCCCACGCCTTGCGCAATAGACGCTTTAACTCTTTAACTCCGTCGTCAAAGAGTTAAGTGGCTCCAGCTGGTGTGCAGTGGCTGTTTCTTTTAAACTAGTCTGTTCATGTAGTGGGCAGGTGGCGGTCGGGCTTGGGCTCTTAAGAGTTAACACATTTCGTACCGCGCATGAGTATCATCCCACGTGTTTGACTCTTTTTCGGTTTTGTCCCCTGTATGCAAAAATGAGACAAGATTAGATTCAAACGACTTTATTGTGTCCATCAAGAACAAATTTGTTTGTTTGTTGTTGTTTTTTTTTGTTGTTGTTGTTGTTCAGGGGCATGAATAAATGAAGTAAAATAAAGGGTTAATATTTAAAGGCAGCTTTACCAGGTATAACTAATATAAGACGAGCAAACTAAAACTGATAGGAGAGGACACAATGCATAAACTGATTAACCACTAATTTACCAACTAACTAGTCTGAGGTTATAATACTGGTGGTTAAAAGTAGAAATTACGGTAACTAAATGAACGGTTCCTTGAGGCCGATTTGAACACAAAACACAAAATATTTCGTTGTAATAGTTTCTGCCCGGAAGAAAATGTACAAGAAGAAATATAATTACTACTTTGGGGAAAAGAAAAAAAAGAGCCAGTGAAGAATGGATGCACGACCCCCCCCCCCCCCGCCCCCCCCCCCCCCCCCCCCCCCCCGCCCCCCCCCCCCCCCCCCCAAAAAAAAAAATTGTAAAAGGAGAAAAGACAAGAAAAAAAAAAGAAAAGAAAAAAAAGGAACAAAAGAATCAAACTCAAGTCTGATGCATGCAACTGAGGCTTAAAAAAAAAAAAAAAAAAAAAAAAACGGTTCCTTGACTGACGTCTCCCGTTGCAGCAAACACGAGAATAATAATAATTTTTAAAAAATGCAGCACTCCTACTAAACCAAATTTAAAATCCATGGAGACAAAAATTCATTACGATTTTTTTTCCCGTGAGGCCACCGGTGCAGAACCCCAAACTTACTTGGTAGGAACTGAGTTAATTACGCGGGTCTTGGTCACTACAATAATACATGGTATTTGTAGGGCACATTTCTTCAAATAAAACTCAATGCGCCTAACACTCACTCACACTCACGCACATTACACAACGATGAACGGACACACACTGGTGAAACTGACTAGTTAGACTGAAAATTACTGGTGTTAGTTATTTGTGGCCTCACGCCGCTCAAGCAACAAAGACCAGCACGCGGCTGAGGGAATTACTGGAAGGCTTTGCAGAAAAGGAACGTTTTCAGATTGCTCTTGAAAACAGACTGTGTGGGCGCATTTCTCAGATCTGCAGGCACAGAGTTCCAAAAGGCTGGAGCGACAAACCTGAAAGAGCGCTCGCCAAAAGATTTCAGGTTGCGCTTGGGGATTTTGAGAAGCCTCTCGGACGACGACCGGAGGGTTCGCGACGGTGTATAATTATCTGACACTACTCGGGTTGCATTCTTTACAGCGTCTGAAATATCAGCGTTTGATTTTCCCCATGTTTTCTCTTTGTTGGTATGAGGGGCATAACCCGTATATCTCGTATGGTATAGAATCGTATCAACGTGTGCTGCAAACAGTATACAGTGTATACATGACTCCGTGTATATATGTATTTTATTATTATTTTTGCATATTGCAACGTCGATATTTTGATGACCGATGAAGCAGAGCACACTACGACTTGGGCTGTGTTTTCAAGAAAGGATGACACAGTTTCTGTTTGTTTGAAGCTGAATCTTGATAATCGCTGTCCGTGACTGTTAATGCAGGTACATAAAAAGAGAGATTTGGTGTTTGTCGTATTATGTTGCAACTATTGATAGTTTAAAAAAATATAAAGAGTGGTTGCTTTTGTCCATGTCTGTTTCAACACCTCCTTGGTTGAAAGCTGAGTATATAAGGCTGAGTGAAGCGGTAACACACACACACACACAGATTTTTTTTTTTTTTTTTTTTTTTGAAGAGTGGTTGCTTTTGTCCATGTTTGTTTCAACACCTCCTTGGTTGAAATGAAAGCTGAGTATATAAGGCTGAGTGAAGCGATAGCACACACACGCGCGCACACACACACACAGATTTTTTTTTTTTTTTTTTAAAGAGTGGTTGCTTTTGTCCATGTCTGTTTCAACTCTTCCTTGGTTGAAAGCTGAGTATATAAGGCTGAGTGAAGCGGTAAAACACACACACACACACACACACACACACACACACACACACACACACACACACACACAGAGCCATTTATCATCACCACCTGAAAACGTTTCACTAAAAATTTTATTTCTAAAGTATAATTATGCACACAATCAGAAGAAAATGAATCATAGATATGATTCCTGTCCAATAGAAACAAGGACATGTATATCGGTAAGTATGTGTACCTATCATATCATGCATCTAAGGTATTTATCAGGGACTCTATAACAAAAACAACAACAACACCACAGATTTGACAGACAAATAGAATACAGAGAGGATTCAAAACAATAACACAATAAACAAAAAAGTTAATAAACAACCAATGCTTTCACTCACCTCCTACAAAGTATTTTTCACCCCACTGTATCTCACTACCCTACCAAAGCTTGGCTGAGGGGATATAATCAAATGCCTTCTGGTATTCAAAATGAGAATCTGTCACGTATCAACTAAAAAACCTAACAAGCAATGAACTACATAGTCATATTCCTGCCATATTGCCATTCAAAAAACAAAACAAACCCCAACAACAACAACAACGACGACAACAACAACAAACCACTTCTGCTATGAAATGGAAGCTAAAGCCGGCTCATAACTGGGCACTGCGGAGCGCGACAATGTTGTGCACACGTGATACCGCCAGTTGTGATTACAGGGGTTTCCGCTGCTGTGGCGTCATCACAGCTACTGGGATTTCAAACAGCCCCAGCTGTGACTGTGGGTTCCAAAACAGATTCTGATTGGCTGTACTACGTCACTCGGCGCGCAAACATGACGGACAGTGTATCATCAATTGCATTGTCGACCGAACAGACTATGCACAGTGTTTACAGACCATTTCGAGGGATACAAATGTCTTTGGGGCGTCACGGATAAGCACTACAGAGACAGGTCGGCTTGCCTCCGAACTCGGCTTGCCATTGCGGACGCTATAGGCGTCGGGTGGTGTCGTATCGTGATCGTGTGATCGTTAGTCACCGTGCACAGCTGCCCTTGTTCAGTTTTGCAGTTAATGTTTTTCGATCTGGTGACATGTTTGTTGAAGAAAATAGTACGTACATACGTACATATTCCAATCACATGTACATGAATGAACTATTGCACAATAAATATTATTGAACAGGTGAAAACAATACATGCATGCACAGTACATACCCAACAGTGTACATACAATTATGATAACTAATACCTACAGTACAGACATAATGAATATATACAAGTACATGTATAACAGGTTGGTACACATGGTCTTGTATGGCGATGGAGCGATTGCCTTCACGGACTGAAAATGCCGTAAGAGCGGCTCATTTTGTACAGTGACTTCCTTTTTTGTGTGCGTGTTTCTCTAGATTCTACCAGAAAAAAGTACCCAAAAACAAAAAACTTATACCAAATAGACAGTAATAAACTAGGAATACACTGGAATGCTCATCTGCAACGGCTAATGTACTAAAACTTCATCTGTTTCAGCAGTAACTGGAATGATTTTCCATGCTGTTGTTGCATATCCACCCTCACTGCAGCCATACACCTAGTAGCGAGTGTTACAATGTTACAAGAGATTTATATGTTATGGCACATCTGTATATATATGTCATCAATTTATAATGGCAATAAGCAAAGTTTGTCATTTACAATGAAAAAAATCCAAACAAACAAAGAAACAAACAACAACAAAAAAACCACTAGACATCCAGCTCTGGAGACAAAGTTCAAGTTTATGTACACTGGTTATTGGGTGGTGGGGTGGGGGGGATGCCATTTATGAAGCTCTAAGGTTGTTTGACGACCTCTTTCTTACCTTAGCAGCTTCTAATATTAGAGAACTACAGCTTTCTTGGAACCTGCAGGGCTTTTTCTGTATGAAAAGCACTAAACTTTTAAAATAAATAGACCAACCAGACAGCACCTCCAGCGCGAAAGCAAGCCTTTCAGGCAATGCTATGCAGGCCCGAGTCGTCATGGTGGTCTGCGATGTTATATTTTGACATAAGTGTCTGTTTTTGATGCATGGGTTGCGTGCATTGAGTGAAACATCTTCCACAATGTTGTTGTATGCCAGACACACGTCTAGCAATTTTAATAGGAATGTGAACTTTCAGAGAGTGCCACATCACGGGTTGATGTAGTATCCGTAACATCTCAAATCATGTATTTGGGTTCCATCCATTGGAAAATGCAAATAAAATTATGGTGTTTTTTTGTTTTGTTTTTTTTTAGGCTTATCGCAATGGACAATGACATACTGAGAGTTGACGAAACTACTGTGTGTAACCTCTCAAATCACGTACTGGAATTCCGCTTGCAGGAGTAGGAACTTATAAAAGGAAGTTATACTAAAAGTATTGAAATGGCACAATGACACTGAGAGTTGAAGAATCTGTTGTGAGTTCAGAAGCTACCCGTTGCTTGCGTCATGACTGGCAGTTTTGCGGGTGAGACATCTGTGTCCATTGCTTCTCCAGCTGTGGCTTTCATCTGCCTAAAACGAGAAAGTTCTATGTGCAAAATCATTTATACATGTACCATGATTGTATGCATGCACCTATTCTATGTGAGTATGTACTAGAGAGCACTTTCAGCTTCTTAGCCCCGACTGTCTGGAACTTCTTGCCAATCGAACTCCTCCTTCAGACCTCACTGCCTCTGTTTAAATTGCATCTGAAGACCTTTCTCTTCCGCCAGGCCTTTGATAGTTAAACCTCTGTTAAGCCTGTCTGTGTGCATCATGAGTTCGTTGCACTGCCAAATTGTATGTAAGCCGAGGGGATGTAAACAGTGTGTGTGTGTGTGTGTGTGTGTGTGTGTGTGTGTGTGTGTGTGTGTGTGTGTGTGTGTGTGTGTGTGTGTGTGTGTGTGCTTTAAGAGCAGCGAGTCCTTGGAAGTTGGAGAACAGCGCTCTATAAAACCTATGTATTATTATTATTATTATTACTGCAGGTAAATCTTTCTTTAACCCTGGTCTTGCTGAGAATAGAATATTCCGAACTACCCCTGTGGCTTTTTCAGCATAAGAAAAATTCATTCAGCAAGACCACTGGGTTAATTTTTTTCCTCAAAATCATGCAGTGCCAAGAAATTCATTTTGAAATGTACAGTATAAGAACAAATTGCAGAGGAAATATATCCATCTGGGCCCGCATGAAAAAGTCAGGGTTAGGGAGTTTAGAGTCAAACCTCGAACTAAACTAGCTCTAGGGTTAAAATTTCTGTTGTTTTTTGGTTTTAAATCAGGAAGTGGGTCCATTTCAGTAAGGTGCCTATGCCGTTATAGAAGGATTTTTTCTGTCTTTCTTTTCTTCCTTTTTTATTTAATTTTGTTTTAGGGTTTCTTTTGTCCTAGTCTGGGTTTGGCCTGTAACCGTGGGTTAAATTAACATCGAGTTCTACATACGGGCCCAGACTGTTAAGCTGTGAAACTGTTGTTACCTGCCCATCTCTCTCTCTCTCACACACACACACACACACACACACACAGAGGAATCCCTAGCACTGTGTTTATGGAATGCTCACTTGTGTTTTCGTTTCCGTATGATGGGGTTATCAGATGCTCCGATGGATTTCAGCGTTACAGGCGTGTCAACCATGCGTAACTGCGTCACTTCCATTCCGTGCGCCATCTTTACCTGGTCCCATTGTTCCTGCACAGAACACACTACACATGTTGCATTGTACACACCAACTGCACAACGTCTGAGGCTGTATCGCATACAGGTTGCCTTCAGTGTAATGTCTATGGTTTCTGTTTTTCAAAAGGGTGGGACCACATTCAACATGTTCACATACTTGTGCGAGCTAAGAAGATAAGATGTGTGGATGAAGGATCTATATGTATAGAGAGCTGTTATCTGTGATCTGTATTCTGTGTTAGGCCTGCGCCTCCTTTTTAACTGTTATTCTTAGTGCTTGTTTAACATAGTGTAATGTGAGGCAATGCCAGTGCTTATTCTCTTAAATTGTGTTTTAGCCAATGACTGAGTGTGTGAATGTGGATATGTATTTCTATGGTATGTTTGTGTATATCAATTGTGTTT
>JACVVK020000556.1:0-10000 GCA_018292915.2 Batillaria attramentaria | reverse complement strand
CATTTTCTCCAAATCCCTTTCACCTCATAAACAGTTTTGACCTACACTGGAAATTGAAAAAGCTCCAGATGACATGCCTAGAATGTCTAGTTAATCTCAAATGAAACTAGCGCTGAGTGATTAAATTTTACCAAGAGTTGCCTGACCAACCTGGGACATGTAGTTTGCGGCCGTTTCCTCTGTGAAGAACTCGGCTTGACTGATTCGGTCAAACAGCTCTCCCCCTGCCATGAACTCCAGCACCAGGAACAAGCGATCTCTGTGATGTAAAGACCATTCAACACAGAATGGTTGTTATTAAATGACTGCTTGGCCTTAAAAACAGCAACAACAACAAAAACAACAAATGGCCCCCGTAGTGTAGCGGTTAGCACTTCGGACCATGGACCGGTAGACCCAGGTTCCAGTCCCAGCCGAAGCAAGCAGGAGTTTTCCTACCTAGGTCAGCTCCTACCCAGAGCGGGTGTGCTATGGGTCCAATGGGGAGGCTGTTGCCACACAGCCGAGATTCATCCACTTCACGGGTGCAACTTTAGGGGTGCTTCCCTTGGTATCACAGGTCTTATGATGTGGATGATTACAAGGCCAGCATTGCAGGTGCCATATTTTCCCGACAGGAAGCGTGGAATGCGGCCCTGTCCCGCAGTCCCAAACCACATGGTCCTCCATGGCATCATCTTACCATCATCCTCATCTCCATCATCATGCATAATAAAGATTTCCCGAGCTTTCGAGCCCTCTGTGGATTTTACCCATGACCTGGGAGGAACACCACTGGAGGTGGCAACAAGAGTTGGGGCAGCAAAAACCAAAAAAAACAACAAAACAAAAATACAATGGAGGGCTTTAACTAGGACTCACATTGAGTAATGCATCATACATGATTCAAGTAACATAGTGAAATTAACAAAAATACATGTATAACGAAAGAAATCACAACAATACCAGGAAGACCATAGCTCATGTGTGGAAGGTACAGAATATGCCAACATAGTGACATGCATGTAAATGATATACTATGCTGTGACGATTTTGCTATTGCTCATGAACTTAGCCAGGTTCAACAAAGTTTTCTTAGACAGCTGTAGTGACATGAACCTGTGAAAATTAAGATGAAGATGAACTGTTTTTCTCTTTATTTTTCCTTTATTTTTTTTTAAGGGAATCAGAAAGCCTATTTACTGTGGGCACAGAAACCCTTTCAAAAGCCTCCTTTTTTTGTACGTTTTTGTTTTGGTGATTGTTTTTGTTTTGTTTTATTTGGGGTTTTGGGGTTGATTTTTTTTGGGGTTTTTTTTTGCATTCCTGCAACATAATCCCAATTACTTTTTCTCAACTATCATTTTATTTCTTTTTTCATTTGTGTATAATAGGCAGATAACAGTACAATGATGAATTGTTTACACATGTATGTGAGCAAAAAACTGGCACATTGTTCCGTACCTGGGTGTTGCATCCCCGTCAAGCCGCATGGAGTTGTGG
This sequence comes from Batillaria attramentaria, assembly GCA_018292915.2. NCBI lineage: Eukaryota > Metazoa > Mollusca > Gastropoda > Batillariidae > Batillaria > Batillaria attramentaria. The sequence continues at coordinate 8,518 of JACVVK020000556.1, read as the reverse complement.
TAGACGTGGTGAAGGGAGACAATGTGCGGGTGACCGTTCAGCAGCAAGTGAATTCGCACCTCTTGCCGAGAACGTGGACCGTCCAACAGACACTTCAGAGCAAATCTGCGTCCTGTTGACCTTTCCTCACATGGTCTGAAAAATAAGCCAGGCAACTGATCTACTGACAAGGCTGGGGAATTGCCGAGGGGAAAAAAAAAAAGACTGAAACCTAGGCCGGGGTGCAGAGGCAGCGCCCTGCTAGGGGTCTACGGGGTAAACACCCCACTTTAAAAAACAAATTTTCGCATTTTTAAAGGCATTTAGTCACCTCTCCTGGCACCCAAAAGTAAAATACTACCATGGTACTGTCATGTATGTCTTCAAAAATGAAGTTAGACTGTCCCATATGGCATATTACATGTCTCATGATGTATGACTGTGTGTGCAGCCTTTTTCGGCTTCCTTTTCTTTGGCTGAAACTCAGATTTTTTTAATTTTATTTTTTGCTGAAAGGGCACAAAATTTGGCTGAAAATTGCCAAACGACTGAAAATTCCCCAGCCTGACTGACGCTTTAAAAACAAACATCTAATAAAGATGGACTAGTATGCCTATATAAATGACTCTTCCTGCACATTTAAGAAAGGAAAAAAAGTATATGAATTTGCGTTCTGTTGCCCTTTCCTCCCATAGTCTGAAGAACAAGTCAGGAAACTGATCAACCGATGCTAAAAAGCAAACATGTAATAACCTAAAGATGGACTAGAACGCCTATATTCCTGCACATTTAAAAACAAAAGAAATAGCACATGACCTTTTCTTTTCTCTCTTTTTTTTCCCCATTTTATTATTACTATTATCATTATTATTATCGTTATTTCTTTTCAGTATTTACAACATATGCTAATTCGCTGGCCCCAGTTTCATCACCAATACCTGACAGGGCCATTCACACCAGTCCCAAGCTTCTCCTTCCAGTGCACAATGAAATCTTGCTCAATGGGATTTACCTGAGAAGACAAGTCAGTAAAACAGACCTTTTTTATTAACACATTCAGCTTGCAGCATGTCTTAATAATAATAATAATGATTTGTACTTATATAGCGCAAAATTCTCACAAAGTGATTCAATGCGCGTCCTCTCGCACTCATACCAACAAATATGCACACACACACACACACACACACACACACACACACACACACACACACACACACACACACACACAGCAGCTGAATCAGGAGAAGGGGGCTTAGTCGAAAGCCAGCCGGAACAGATGCGTTTTCAAGTCAGACTTGAAACGATCTATGTCCGACTGGTCTCTCAGGCCGGCAGGTAGTGTGTTCCAGAGTGAGGGGGCAGCAAAGCTACACGCGCGCTCGCCAACTGTTTTGAGGTTTCGACGGGGAACTTTCAATAGTTTTTCGGATGAAGAACGAAGAGTGTGTGCTGTCATGCATAGAGTCAATACATGGAATCCACACAAAGATACTGACACCAGTTATACAAAGTGTAAATTACTTACCATGGTTGTTATTTAGGTTATGTTGTCACGTACATATCACATAAATGATATGCGCACAAACATATACATATGGAGCAAAGAAATACAAAGTTCAGCCTGTGTGCTACAAAAGAAGTTGCTTTCAATCTAGCATATCTGCTGCTGAATTTATGGCACTGTACATGCATGTATGCTTATCAAGATACTGGAATTGAATGAAGACATATTTACACACACGCGCGCACGCACGCACGCACACGCACGCACGCACGCACGCACGCACGCACGCACGCACGCACGCACGCACGCACGCACACACACACACACACACACACACACACACACACTACTGTTGTCTTACTCTAAGGCCAGGTATTTCTGCATGGTTGTTTTCCATGACTGTTGTAGCAAGGAGTCCTCAGTTCAAGGGTAAGGCAGCAAAGATGTCACACATACGGCAAACAAAATGCCCCTTTCATTTTTTTGGTGTAAAAGTTTGAGCTCACGGTGAACATTAATATCTCCCAATCCAGTCTAACCACAAATTGCAGATGTGCTCAATGAGGTAGGTGCATGCTCACTAAGAAATACAGCAGAGGGAAATATCTTCAGTGTATTCTGCACTTTGCTTTTTTAAAAATCATTTTAACAGTCTGCAACAAATGCTTAAGAACTTGGTGCCAGCTGCTGATTTGAAACTACACGACTTTCCCGCTGACTTTGTCTCTTCAAAACGTTTATGAGGCCATAACCTGCAGACGACGAAAGAATGAGGCGGTCATCACAGTCTCAACCACTGCAAATCTATTCATCATCAGCTTAGTCGCCTGGATATATATTTGCAATCAAAAGCAATACTCATTTCACTGCTTTTGCACATTGCAGATAAGTCTCTTTCAAAGCCAGTACTTCGCTCTTGACGCCTTTACGTTGTTTACATGTAAGCAGAAAGCGAAACCGGAAGTAAAAACACTTTTCCGCCACAGCAGCATTTGCTTCCCTTGATTAGGGAGATACAAGTAATCTGATTGTTATATTTCATTTTCATGAAAAATCATACACCGTGAGTAACTCAGTCTACGATGCATTTACAGAAATGTTGTATCGTAAACTGATCTTTTCTCTGGCTCATTTTTTTCTGTTTTCAGTTTAAATTTATAAATGGATAAAATAATGACTGCTCCAAAGCACCAAATGGGACAGCACTCTGGACAACAAAATGGCTCTCATTTTGGACGCTAGTTTCTTCGCGACTGTAAAAACATTGATATCTGTCCACTTTATAGCAACTCTTGTCGTCTACGCTCTCATTGCTTTCCTTGGATTTAGTTTCGGCAAACGACAGCTAAGGTCTCTGACTGGGAGACCGGTTTTAGTCATTACAGCACATCCTGACGACGAGTGTATGTTTTTCGCTCCCGCTATACTGGGGCATACTGTTCAGCGCATTGGAAATTATCAAAGTGTTCATTTACTCTGCCTGTCAAATGGTAAGTAGCAAAGAAGTACGTGCTTATTTTACTCGTCGTTAGTTTTATTCTGACACGATCACATGTGCAAGTGTTCCATAGAAATCACATTGTAGACAGTGGCGGAGCTGTACTTGTGTGTGGCACTCCTAGAGACTGAAGTGCTCTCCACAGCCGGTGTTAAAGCCAGTACATGTACATGGCATCTGCCGGCTAATCACATCAAGATCAAGATTGGTGTGCTGCCGAAAGCTGCATATCAGCTGACCACACAAGGACTACTGAATATATTGTTATGCTTCTGTTTCCAGGAAACTATTATGGGAAAGGAAAGGTTCGAGAAAAGGAAATACTAAGAAGCTGTCAAATTTTGGGACTCTCAGTGGCAAATGTGACAGTGGTTAACGATAAGTAAGTACATTTTCAAAACTATTATTTAGATCTCTCTCTCCATCACTCATTATCACTGAGTGTGTCACAGTGTGTGTGTGTGTGTGTGTGTGTGTGTGTGTGTGTGTGTGTGTGTGTGTGTGTGTGTGTGAAAGAGAGAAATTTTGTACTTATGTCACTTTTTACAGTTGTTCTATTTCTTGGGTTTTTAAAATACTAATGTTTCTCATTGCTGTTCATTATGTGGACATTAGTTCGTGATCATGTATCATCCTGTGTTCTCTCAGAATCATTCCATAGCAATTTACCTTCCCTGTTATCGGTTTTCATTACTGCTTTTCACGTTCATTAATATGTTTTGTATATGGTGCAGTTTGTAAAATAAAGTTTCATTCATTTACTCATGTCCACTATTCTGTTTTGTTTCCTTAGTCAGCTGCCAGACAGCCCAACAGCGGACTGGAAAAAGGAGACACTTGAAGCACATGTTCAAAATGCTATTGAAGAAATACAACCAGAAGTGGTAAGAACTCATCTTCTGAGGATACTAATTTTATGCAGTCCCCTGTTTTCATAGAACAACAACAAAACTTAGGGTACCCACTGTAGTTGTTTAGTTTTCATTGACTCCATCACATGACCCCTCCCCGCTCTCTATCTCTGCGTGCCACCTGCAAAAAAATCAGTGTATGTGTGTGTGTGTGTGTGTGTTGTACCTTGTATACATTGTTTTTATGTTATATGTAGTTTATGTACGCGCCCTGAGCTCTTGTGAGATGGGGTGCCACAAATACCCTTTATTATTATTACATGAATAATCAAGGTGTCTGTAGAGGGCAAGTGAGAGGAGGGGGAATGTGCTTCTAGCCTAGGTATTCAAACAGTCCAGCGGGATGTTATTTTAATTTAGTTCAGACCGATACATGTACTACCAGTCTGGCCATAGTTGATTTGTTCTTGACTGTAGAGGTCAAATTTTTGACACAGCTGTAATTATGAAACAGCCATAGGAAGAGAATATTGCGTGTCATATGCCTCTACACAAATGTTATGTCAATTCATACAGTGTGTTTAAGCATATATATATAATGTGACGTTCCATGAGAAAACCCGGCTTAAGTGCAAATTTTTTTTTTTTGGAGCCATCTTAAAGAAACAGCCTTGCTCTTTACAGTGCAAAAAAAAACTCCTTTTAAGACATCATAATTTTAGGGCAGAACAACCTGATTTTGGCAAAATCTCAATATCGACCAGATAGCACCCGCTGACCTTTGTTAGCCTCTAGCTCGAAACAGCAGTGTGCGTCTTACGCCGGGTTTTCTCGTGGACGGTCACATATAATGCATGAATGTTGTACTTGTCTTTTGTCATTGTATAGTACAGTGTATATAAAAAAAAAAAAAACAGAATTAAAAAAAGGAGAAGATTGAAGCATAGATTGAAGAAGACTTTGTGGTCCTATGTGCAGTTGGTCACATCAAGCCAAACCATGCAATAGTTCTCGTGACGACTGAGTGCGATAGACTTCATGGGAGCGCAGGCAAACTGGGCCCATTGTAAAAATCCAAGGCATTTGTTGTCATTTTACTATTGTTTAGATTATTCTTCTTGCGTTTGTCTTCAGGTGTACTCTTTTGATGGCTATGGTGTCAGCGGCCACAACAATCACATTGCTGTACATCAGTGCATCAAAAACATTTTTTCGTCCGGCAACAAGAACCTCCCTACAGGTAAGAATAGCATGAAGTAACTTGACTGGTACACAACAGCATTGCAGTTTATTGTTTATTTTAAGCTTAGTTTGTTACATGCAGCAGACTCACATTTCACTTGTATTTTTCCGTATGGTAAGAAAAAGTACATATATTATAGTGGTTGCGCAATCATGATTAGTATAGTCCTAATCTGTTCATTAAGAACAACAAACAACAACAAACAACTTCAGCACATGCTTATCGCTTAAGAACTTGAGTCTGACCACCCCCTGCCCGCTTGTGGGGGGGGGGGGGGGGGGCTGGCTGGGGTGGCCGAATTGTAGAGCGTCGGACAAACAACAACCCACTCACCCCCTGCCCGCTGTATGATAAGACTTGTTAAAAAGAACAAGCCACTGCACACCAGTAGCAGCCACTTCAAGCCACTATTAACCTCTATGCATCGGGATGCGAGCCAGCTCGCGTCACTCTCAACAGCCATAGGCACCGTGCCGTGAACCGATTCGTGTCGCCCTAAACAGCCGGCAGCTGCATGCGCGTCAGCAGGGAAGTAGGTCACTGGCCAAGCTCACGATGTCAAAGAGTTAATACACAAGGTGTGGGCCTTCCCGCTAGGCGCGAGACTGATGCAGATTGAGTAATAGTGGCTACTGGTGATCTGAATATTTCAAGTAAAACTGCGATTTCGGCGGGAGCTTTTAAAATTTATTTCCTTTTTTTCCCCCGCCATTTTCAGGAGTGAGAGCAGTATACTTTCTGGAAAGCGTGAGTTTGTGGCGCAAATACCTTGGTGTGTTCGACCTGCCTTTCACCCTCCTGTCTTCTTCACACGTTGCCGTTGCCGGACCCCAAGAAATCATTCGCGCGCAGGTGAGACCGAGAGTTACTGCTTAACCCATTGTGTAGTTTCTGAAAGCACGTGTTATTGTGTACAAATGCTCTTTTGTAGAATGTACAGTTTTGGGATGCTGGGCATAAATGGGTTAGCAGAAGGGGGTGGAGTGTTGGGGGGGGGGGGGGGGGTTGAAAAGGCGGGAGTGTGGTCGCCAGTGACGACAATGACAGTGTACATGTACTTTTTTTCATTTTACTTGGCTAAGGTCTGCTTCTGTGGTTACTGCTGATCACTTTGAGCTAATTCACCAAGTGTGCGATAGAGGAGTCATTCATGGTTTATTATGTAAATTTATTCTTGCACAGGCATTCTTGTATTGGAGGAGGGTAGGAAGGGTTTGTTGAGGGGTGGGAGAAGTGGAGACAAAATTTCATGTGAGAAGATATGCAGCAATATGAGGTTGGTTGGTTTAGATTTTTGTTGTTGTTTTCTGTGTTGATTTAAACATGGTTTTATTCCACTAGCCACTTTGTGTTTACACAGACGAGTATTCAGGTGTTGGCAAAAGGCCAGAAGCCTGTATATAGCCTCTGCCTGTGAACATTCACAACATAGTACGGCGAATACTGTGACAGCGTACACATGTTTTCTGTGTTGTATCGATGATCCGTCTTCCCGATCTTCTTGCAGAAAGCGATGCTGGCGCACAGGAGTCAGCTCGAGTGGTTCCGCTTTCTCTACATTCTCCTGTCCAGATACATGGTCATCAACTCCTTCTCAGTGCATACCTTGTAAATAAGCTTTCACGAGAAATTAGAGCATTAATTTTAGTTACAGTAAGGGTGCTGCTTGAAGTAAGATAAGTGGGGGTTTTTTTGTTGGCTCCCTTGTGTAACAATGGGAGTCTATGTTTTAACCCTCCGTCGTCTGTCTGTCTGTCTGTCTGTGTGTGTGTGTGTGTGTGTGTGTGTGTCCAGAAAACTTTAACGTTGTCATTTTCTCAGAATCTACAAACAGCAGGGACACCAAACTTGGCATGCTGATAGACAACCGCAAGACCTTTCAAAACAATTCATTTTGAATGACCTTGACTCAAGGTCAAGGTCACTAAAGCTCTCTGTTTGAAAATTTTACTTTGGCATTTTCTCGTAATCTACAAACACCAGAGGTTTTAGACTTTGTATGATGATAGACATCCATAAGAACTTTACAGATATACATGTGTTCAGTGGCCTTGTGTCAAGGTCAAGGCCGTACAAGCTATTTTTGTGAAACCTTAACATTGGCATTTTCTCAGAAACAACAAACAGCAGAGGTGCCAAACCTGGCGTGCTGATAGACAGTGATAAGACCTATGCACACATACCATCTTAAATGACCTTGACTCAAGGTCAAGGTCATTAATACAGTCTGTTGGGAAATTTTACATTTGCATTTTCTCAGAATCTAGAAGGATCAGAAGCCTCAAACTATGTGTGATGATTGTCATTGGCAGCACCTTTACAGACATACCTGTGTTCAGTGACTTTTAGTCAAGGTCAAGGCCATGCAAGCCTTTTTTTGGAAACTTTAACCTTGGCATTTTGTCCATAACAACAAACAGTAGTGGCACCAAACGAGGCATGATGATAGACAGCAATGAGACCTACCTTTCTGAATGACCTTGACTGAAGGTCAAGGTCATTAAAGCTGTCTGTTATGAATTTTAACATTACTGTTTTCGGGGGAACAACAAATACTAGAGGCATCGAACTTGGCATGATAATAGACATTGATGAGATCTCATTTGAATGACCTTGACCAAAGGTCAAGGCCATACAAACTGTTTCGGGGAAAATTGTAATCTTGCCAAGGACTCAGAGCGCCAGAGACACTTTACTTGGCATGATAATGGATAGTAATAAGAGCTTTACATACATACTCTTGTGAATGACCTTGACCTGTGTCACAAGGGAGCCGTGGAGGCTTCTGCCTTTCTAGTTTTGTTTCTTTTTTCAAGTGCATGTAATTTTATTCCTATCCTCTAGCGGCATAGAAGACATTACAAGACACTAATGCTACCATTTTTAGATGCCCTGCGTGCAAAACCAATCGCAGAAGGCATTCTTTTATTCCCACTGCTGTTTCATTTCTTAATGAGTTGTGAAGTGTAGGAGGTTGTCTTGTCTCTGTGAGTGGTATGCATATGTGTGTGTGTGTGTGTGTGTGTGTGTGTGTGTTACTACTCTGTGTGTCTTTTCTCTGTGTGTGTGTGTGTGTGTGTGTGTGATATTTATATTTATATCTTATATTTTAGTAGTATGTTTGTTTGTTTTTTGTTTGGTTGGTTTTTTTTGTTTTTACTTCTCAGTGCTGCTGGTTGGTTGTATTGGGATGATGGTGATATACATACATGTGATTTGTTATAACATGATGTGATGAGACATGTTACGTGTGTTAGAAATCTTAAGCTGGGTAAAGTTTTAATGTTGATGTTTGATGTTTATCATTAGTCATTGCCCGTCCGGTTACCGGCTACCTTTTAATTGCCCGAAAGGGACAAATAAAGTATTTTTGAATTTGAATTTGAATTGAATTTAGGCTTGTAGGTCGTTCTGAGCTGTTTCGCTGGTGTCTGGCATCA